>JAODUO010000764.1:7500-20000 GCA_025642075.2 Ridgeia piscesae
TGAGTGAAGGGTCTACCGCCGTACACCCAACGCCGTTAGACAAACAGAACAACTGTCCTTACAGCAACATCACAGAGACAACAACGACTCAACAGAGACCTCCAACGACGAAACCAGATGCTGCTGCTGCTGCTGCTGCTGCTGCTGCTGCTGCTGCTGCTACTGCTACTGCTACTGCTACTGCTACTGCCTGCTACTGCTACTGCTACTGCTGCTGCTACTGCTGCTGCTGCTCTGCTACTGCTACTGCTACTGCTACTGCTACTGCTACTGCTACTGCTACTGCTACTGCTACTGCTACTGCTACTGCTACTGCTACTGCTACTGCTCACTGCTGCGTGCTACTGCTGCAGCTGCTGCTGCTGCTGCTGCTACTGCTTTCTGCTCTGCTGCTGTACTGCTCTCTGCTAGTCTGCTGCTGCTCTGCTCTGCTACTGCTGTCACTGCTGCTGCTGTTGCTACTACTACTACTACTACTACTACTACTACAGATTTCAGATTTAATGTGCGCCTACAGTGTACAGAGGAACCATGTGTGTCAACATTGGGCATAGTTACCAATATTCAGCTTAGTAATAAGTAAATAAAAGTTCTTCAAAGCCCTGCTTGTATTGCACTTCTTTCCCCGCTGGTCCCTTTCAACTAGCTTGGGTTGGGTTTCTCCGACTGTCTTAAGTACGTCTTACGTATTCTAGGGCCTATGTCACAGACAGAAATGGTGGTTTCTTTCTGGAGATTGTAAAGTCCACCTTCACTCTACATCTCGTTCTTGTTGCTGTGTTGGTATTTCCTGTTCTTCAGTCGTTCTTTCTCATTTACGTTATTCAGAATGTTGTTACAAGATCCAATATCTTTATATTAATACGTTAACGCTGGATCATTGTAAACACATCTCTTCCCAGACGCCGACGTCTCTCTAAGTTAATATCCATCCTTCATCCTTGGATGATTTCCCCTTGCGATCTGTTAAAACACGAAAAGACTTATTTTTAGTTATTTTCTTAAATGGATACTATATATATATATATATATATATATATATATATATATATATATATATATATATATATATATATATATATATATATTGTAGAGAAAAATTCCATGACAAATGAGCGATTACCAAAAGATCGGATGACATCATTATAAACGAATATGTTTGCTCTATGAGTGGCTGGAAGTTATAAGTTATACCTCATACAAACGTTCACATTTATTCTACGCCGTGTATAGACTACATTCCAGGTCATAAACATGTACGTTACGTCGATGACATGATCTGGAAAAAGTTAATAAATGACATTCAACTGGGCGGAGTTCTCTTCGCCTTCACACGTTAACGAAACATGACAAACGGTGCATTTGAAACAACAGGGTCGCGAACGAAGTACCGACGCCATGGCCGGCCGCGAATGCAGATGTGGACAGGCGAACGTGATGTACACTTGCCTGTTAAACGCTTTACACAATGGCGCGACATCGTCGCTGACTTGCCTACTGCGCTGTCGTCGTTTGTTTATGACCTGGGCGTGAACAAAACGCGTTATGTCGCATACAAATATAGACACGGCGACAAGCAGAAGGCGGCATGTTCCATTCAGTCGTGAATAAGGAGACAGGCAATTTACGCTTAGAACATAAACCAATGTAGCATTGCGCGGGAGTATTTTATTATTGCATGCTGTTTGGAAGACACGTAAACCGACGGTGGTGAACAGAAACGATTGCAAGAGAAGACAATAAAACACCAGGTGAACAAGAACTTTGGTCGTTTGTGCAGTAGTAGTAACTCGACAATTTCACATGAACGACGACGTTAAATTAAGGTGTCTATAGTTTTACACTGGCCAGGTTATATTTATTTAATTATTAATAAATATATATATATATATATATATATATATATATATATATATATATATATAATATATATAGTTATAATATAATTTATATTATAATTTGTTAATTGTCCAAACAGAAAATAATGAAATACCCAATATAAACATAGTTCACAGTGAATAAATAATGTTTTATTATTATTATTATTATTATTATTATTATTATTATTATTATTATTATTATTATTATTATTATTATTATTATTATTACTATTATTATAATTATAAATTATATAGAAACTGACCGTCAGCTTCAAAACAACACATAATGATGCACGTTCACGCTGTCACACTTGCAGAATGAATGAACCACAATGACGGCCAGTGTTTGAAAATCGTAATACATTCGCGACGTATATATTAGTGGAAGAGGACGTTTTTCTGAGTATTTGATAACTTCCGCAATCATATAAAATCTAATCAGTTCGTGAGTTGTATTCGGCGCTGGTCTGCGTGCGATGTGAATGCCCCCCGGGAACATTCTTAAAACCAGGTGTAATTTAAGCTTTGATTTGAAAAACAGCAATTGTCATTTAGTTGTTGTTGACGTCAGAGGCCACAGCAAAAAAGTTCGACAAATCGCCCGGTATGTCGCCTTGCGTAGCGGCGGAATAGAGCCGCGTGGATTCGGTTCACAGGATGGTGCAGCATTAACTGCAGCCTTCAGACATCACATGCATCAACATACGTTTATTCAACCACTATCAACAATAACGACAATAAGATTATGCTGTTGATGATGACGACGACGACGACGGCGACGGCGACGGCGACGGCGACGGCGACGGCGACGGCGACGGCGACGGCGACGGCGACGGCGACGGCGACGGCGACGGCGACGGCGACGGCGACGGCGACGGCGACGGCGACGGCGACGGCGACGGCGACGGCGACGGCGACGGCGACGGCGACGGCGACGGCGACGGCGACGGCGACGGCGACGGCGACGGCGACGGCGACGGCGACGGCGACGGCGACGGCGACGATGAAGATGATGATGATGATAGTAGGACTAATGTAATAATACCATTACTACTACTACACAAGTCGTGACGACATTTTTGGTTAAGTGTAATATGGCGATTTGTTTCTTTCAATTCCTACCTTCTCCTAATGACTCTGAATGCAATTACACAGCACCTGCACGTAATTAAGTCGCTGTTTTTTTTTGTATTCCAATTATATCCACCGGTGAACACGTTTACCTCATGTGGTCTTTCCGGATGTTTGCATTTTCTTAACAGTCAAGTCGAGTGCTGCTCAGTCAACGTTAACAAACACGTGACGTCACGGATAATTAATAGTTACATGTCTTCCGACTTCGTCATAAAAGATCATGTTACTCGCTCATTACATTGTAAGCATTAACGAACGCGACAACCGAAAAATCGAATAAACGTAGCGTTTGCTCTTTTTATGTCATTTCTTAAATATCTTAAAAGCGAAAACATTGCGTCCGTGACTCGCGATATGTGAACGAGTTTAGTGAATGCATGTTGACAAGCGTTAACGTAAAAAAGTGTTTCTTGCCATCCGAAGACGTCTACAATTGTCTTGTTTTGCATCTGGGCGCGTGGTCGAGTGCGCCTTCCCGCGTGCGTGCGTGCGTGCGTGCATGCACTCGTGCAAACGTGCGACGTTTGGTAATATACATCGACTTTAGGCAAGGGTCACAAGGGTCACAAGGGTCATGCACACCTATTCGACTTTCATCTAGCAGTGGAAAACATAACTCGCGCATTAGTATGCTACTAAACACGTTCACTACAGGGTGAGCTAGATCACTGTGGTGTGATCATAAACATACACACACGCACACACTCACATGAATGTATAAACACGAACGCATTCAAACGCACGCACGCACGCACGCACACTCTCACACACACACAAACACCAACACACACTCACACACACACACACACACACACACACACACACACACACACACACACACACACACACACACACACACACACACACACACACACACACACACATATACACACACCCACACACACACCACACACACACACACACACACACACACACACACACACACACACACACACACACACACACACACAAAGTGCCATTCTGCGGAGTCACGAAGACCACATATTTTGTATTAATTTTTTTTAATAGAAACTATAACCACAATGGTGCTAACAAATCGCACTATAAATAGTTATAAACATCAAATCTAAAACTATTCACTTCACTAAAATGTATAACTGAATGACGATTGTATTGAACAGTGTGTGGATAAGTCGTACAACATTCTACTAGTTTCATGTTGTATACGAAGGGGCACAAGTTTGTCCTACAAAGATCGCGCAGATCCCCATGTCTTAAGACAGAGCTTCCCGTGAAATATCATATTTTAATAGCGTATAAAACATTGAGTTGAAATATATCTATGATAGGTGAATTTCAAAAAGGACACTTCACGTTATACCTTAAGTGACCGTCATTTCGTGTAGACACAATGCACTGAACAACAGGTCAAGATAGCACCAGTAGATTATGAGACCTGACTGTAAATTAAAGTATGATATTTCCTCCTGAGGAATGTCGCCGAATATAAGTGATATGCAGGCAGTATGTGGCACAAACATAAACGATCTTTTAATATGGCAGATATGAAAGTCGTAGAAGAAAAAGTAGGACACCTCAACTCGTTGACGATAATGTTATATCTTGACACCACAATTATGGCGTTAGGTGACGCATGTTTAGATATGGGAAGTATTGTGACCGCCATTTTTAAAATGGCCACCATATCTGCCCAGCACTTAACCTGAAGTTCCAGAACAAACTTGTGTGATCTATATGTATACCGACGTTCATGCCTTTACCTAAAATGCAAACGAGTGCGCCTTTTACCTGACACTCTGTGATTTGATTTCAGAATTTGCTCGGCTTATCGGCATTCCGTGCAGAAGAAAAATACTGCTTCCTTGCGTATGCTAAATTGTTAGGTGTCTGACTTCATCGTAATTATTCTAAAAAGGCAAAAGTCAAACACAAAACTAATGATGTAATACACCTTATACGTTCTTATCTACGACACTGGTCGAATCCATTTCCGCAGTTTCATAGATCGAATTTCATAAAAACATCTCAAAGTGTGCATTCGAATAAGGAGCTACACCGGTGAGGTAAAAAATGCTCCACAATTTGACGCAACTATTAGAATATACCAAGCGAAGGTTTGACAACTGTGCTGCCTGTGATTTATGGATTCTTTGTGTGAAAGTTATTAAAATATGCATTGCGCGTATACGTAGTTGTAAAAGGAAACTGAATATGTCGACTTTTTCGGTTACCTACCGCATATTGTTTCCACTTATGTTCAGTGATACACGAAATGGAAACAACGTATATTATATTGACTGGCAGAGTTGACACATGAGTCCGCACAAAGGCTCAAGAACTACCAGTCAACGGGTGATGATGTTGATGTTGATGTTGATGTTGATGTTGATGTTGATGTTGATGTTGATGTTGATGTTGATGTTGATGTTGATGTTGATGTTGATGTTGATGTTGATGTTGATGTTGATGTTGATGTTGATGTTGATGTTGATGTTGATGTTGATGTTGATGTTGATGTTGATGTTGATGTTGATGTTGATGTTGATGTTGATGTTGATGTTGATGTTGATGTTGATGTTGATGTTGATGTTGATGTTGATGTTGATGCTGATGGTGATGCTGATGCTGATGCTGATGCTGATGCTGATGCTGATGGTGATGGTGATGGTGGTTGTGGTTGTGGTTGTGGTTGTGGTTGTGGTTGTGGCGATGGCGATGGCGATGGCGATGGCGATGGCGATGGCGATGGCGATGGCGATGGCGATGGCGATGGCGATGCCGATGCCGATGCCGATGCCGATGCCGATGCCGATGCCGATGGCGATGGCGATGGCGGTTGTGGTTGTGGTTGTGGCTGTGGCTGTGGCTGTGGCTGTGGCTGTGGCGATGGCGATGGCGATGGCGATGGCGATGGTGGTGGTGATGCTTATGTTGATGCAGCTGGGTATTGTTATTATTATTATTATGAAGATGATTACGTTCGATGGCGATGAAATTGAATATTAATACTACTACTAATTATTATTATAATGATGACAATGATGACGACGATAATGATATCGATGATAATTACAATAACGATGACGACTATTTTATTTTATATTGAATATATATATATATATATATATATATATATATATATATATATATATATATATATAATAATCTTTAAAAATGAGGCAGTTATTATTCGTCTTGATCCGAATTTCGGTGGAATACGACTGGAATACGACGTAGGGAGAAAAGCTGTGTGTAGCCGTACCACAAATAAATTACTGCCCGTACCGCTTCACGAAGTAATGGAAATATCCAGTTTCCGGCCTTGAAATGTGCACGAAGTGACTCCTGTGTTGTAAAGGAACTCATCGACCGTACTTGCTTGGGACACGTTTCTCGCGAATGCTTCTTTGAAACGATATATCAACAATGTTAACGCGTAGTCGTTTAATGTCTAAAAAGGTTAAACATGTATATATGCACTGCATGCGGTTTAGAAAAACACAATGTAGCTCGTGGAAGAATGCAGTCAGGTATATTTGAGTGGGGTAATGACGGGGCTATTGCACCTGCATGAATGGGATTTCATGTGTGTATTAACTGTGTAACACACTCGTGTGCACTAAGTACATATGCGTACGCATTGAGAAATAAAGATTTGTTGACTCCTGCAAATAAGAAAACGTTCCATTTTTTTCTGTTTTATGATACTTTTTCGCTTTCTCGTTTAGTAACTAGATTATTAGAACATGATTACGTTTTATTCATATTTTATGGAGCGCTGTGGCGTAGTGTTAAAAGTTCGGAATCCAAATGTGGACATCCCAGATTCGAACCTTCTCGCTGTCGATTCGAATCTAGGGCATGTTCATTCATTCCAAATTATTCAAGTCCGTTCAGCTGTATAGACAGACACATAACCTTAGCTATTGGTGGCCATCTGCATATGAAATATTTTCGCGCGTTAATTGCAGCATGCTGAATGCTTCCAGAAAAAGTGTAGATGGTTTTCTGACTGAACAGGACTGCCAGGGATAAAGAGTAAAGCGCATTGTGCAGTGCTAAAGACCGGATACTTCGCCATTATCTCTTTGCTGGTACATAAGTTAATTCGTCCGTAATTAATATGGTGGCAAATGTGAATCACTCGAGGTAGGTACCTACACCACATGCATAATACTTACAATATTCCAGTTTGAAATGATATCAGTGTTGCAAGAAATCAAGTCACTCCCCCACTATATATATATATATATATATATATATATATATATATATATATATATATATATATATATATATTATACGGGGTTCTGGTAAATTCTTCGAAGGCAACATTGGTTTCCTCGGTAATGTCTATGTTGTTTCTTCAATTCAACCAGACTGCAATTGCTGCGGGAAGACTGTTGTCTGTTGTCACACAAATGGTCAATACTTCGTTGGTTCCCCGTTTAGTAAGTAGATTTTCTGAAAGTGATTAGGTTTATGGTATATTGTATTGACTATAATATTGGAGTTTGGAAATCTCAATCTAGGCATCCTGTGTTCGAATCTTCTTCTTGGCTGTTGTAATATTGGTCACGCTCATGCATCCATTCCGACTTGGTCCACTTCATTAAGCTGCATTAACATATATCTTGCTTAAAAAAGTGGTGGGCATTCTTGTACAATATTTTTTACGCATTAATTGCAGCGTGCTGAACACTTCCCGGAGAATCGGGATGGTATCTTGATTGAATTAGTCTGTCACCGGGTAGAGTGTGAGTCACCGGGTAGAGTGTGAGTCACCGGGTAGAGTGTGAGTCACCGGGTAGAGTGTGAGTCACCGGGTAGAGTGTGAGTCACCGGGTAGAGTGTGAGTCACCGGGTAGAGTGTGAGTCACCGGGTAGAGTGTGAGTCACCGGGTAGAGTGTGAGTCACCGGGTAGAGTGTGAGTCACCGGGTAGAGTGTGAGTCACCGGGTAGAGTGTGAGTCACCGGGTAGAGTGTGAGTCACCGGGTAGAGTGTGAGTCACCGGCTAGAGTGTGAGTCACCGGCTAGAGTGTGAGTCACCGGGTAGAGTGTGAGTCACCGGGTAGAGTGTGAGTCACCGGGTAGAGTGTGAGGCACAGAAAACAGTCCTGAGAATCGGGCACTGAGCTGTATAGGACCATCTTCAACGTTAGTTAATGATGTGACGCGAGATGTGTACGTACATCACATGCAGATTATAATATTTACGTTACAAATGTTATCGTAGAGGTTCTGTCAGTGTTGCAAAAATCAACCTCCCATAGAACTCCGTTCTTCAGTAATGTTTAATGTTGTTTCTGCTATTCAGATATAGCTGCGCGAAGACAGTTTTTATTTAATTGTCCATCACAGTTTATAGCCAAATACCCATTCACACATCTGAACGAACAAGAGCAAATTAGAAGGAATGAACGCTCCCACAGCTCGAATCGATAAAAAAGATTATTCGAGTCCGGGATCACTCGATTACATGTACATTGGTTTGTTGTTTCTGCGATTCAGATACAGCTGCGCGAAGACAGTTTTTATTTAATTGTCCATCACAGTTTATAGCCAAATACCCATTCACACATCTGAACGAACAAGAGCAAATTGGAAGGAATGAACGCTCCCACAGCTCGAATCGATAAAAAAGATTATTCGAGTCCGGGATCACTCGATTACATATACATTGGTTTAATCTCAGGATACAGCTCCACACATCGCAATAACACCATCACAACATTTCTAGAAAGTATATAAATTACATTTATACAAAATATACAGGCAACGGTTATATCGCCATACGCCGCTACCGTGAACACACGGATGTACACGGTTATACCTTAAGTTGGACGGCAGGAAATAAACCATATCATCATTACCTCATTAGATAAAAACTGCATCCGAAACAGACATATTATTTACCCATTATTATAGCTGCGCGGACTCATTGTCGCCTAGGCTGTATAGCTAGTTAGCTACTGCCGTGCATGCCTGGTTGGATTTCTTATAACTCATTTGGTTCGCTCCCTCTTTTTGCACAGAGATTTCCGGAAACTCTTCAGCAGGAGACAAATGAATGGGTAACAGTGACAAAGAACCGTGACGAGGACAGCGCGTCTTGCAGGGGCCTTATTTCCGAAAGTCGGTTGCGGAGAATTAATTTTCAACTGTCGACGTTTGCTTGAAAATGCAGCGGTCTTGATAGCTGATTGTGACTGAACAACAACAATGCACGGGTGTATTTAAATGAGTTATCTGCGGTGGTCACGCGGACCACAGACAGTCACGAAAAGAGTAGCCACGCAACGCATTGAAGTCGCGAAGCGGACCGTTTATTTTCGTACGTTGTTTTTGATAAACATAACGTATCATCATAACATATTGTTAGCCTTTCTACAACAAACGCCAATTATTTGTGGTTTATCACTTTCTGACGAGACCCTAATAAATCACCTGTCACAGCGAAGACAACGGGCGCTTTATTGCACGGAGCCATACAAATACAGCCATCGACTGATAGAGATCTGCGCTGTTAGTCGCGCGATAAGGCAACTTTCACCGCGCACTAATATGTGTTATCAACGCCGTGCGCCCGCGGACACGTACAAAACACGGCACCAAAACATTGCTCTTCGGGCGATGCAAAATCAGTTAACAAGGCAGCGAAGCTGCAGCGTCTTTCTAAACAAATTTGATTTTTTTTGTATCCGCTTTAAGGGACTTCACGATCAGAGAACCGCTTGAAACGACCCTCTGTTCTAGCGACAAGAGCGCTCAAGTGCAATGATTATCTCACAACGACAAACTGATGTAGTTAACGGCTGATATCATTGAGATCGTTGGGTGGTAGTGGTTTAATGGCAAAAAGAAGTTATTTATTATGACAATTCGCGCGAATATTTGCATTGATCATTTTGTTATGCAGTTAGTGTTGTGTGCGACAACACTAACGTAACTTGCTCATTAGAATGTTCTACTACACTTCCGACTAATTCGGATATAATAATAATGTTACGTAGGCTACATGTTACACACCAACTTTGACAACTTAAAAGAGCACAAACATAATGTATTCTATAAAAACGTTTCAGCTGCATAAACGTCGTGTGTGTCTGCAAACGATTCTCTATATACCTGACCATAAAATATACCCACCTTTTGTTCTAAATTATGTGAGCATGATTATTAGTATCAGCTGATGAGCAAAAACTGCAATTATTGGTGGTGATGATGGTGATGATTATGATGATGATAATGACAACAACGACGATAATTATGACGATGATGATGAAAATGATGCAAATGTTGCTGTTGCTGCTGCTGTTGACGATTATTGTGATGATGACAATGATGACAGTTGTAGTATTTTCATAATTTACTCTTTGGATAAATGTACGTTAAAAACATTGCAATTACAACAAAAATTGTATTTGGTATACCTGCTTACGTAAATTAAGCTTAAACTAAACAGGACCCTGATGTCATTTGAAAAATACGCTTCATTAAGAACCCCGCGTAATAAGGTCGTCTATCCGACCCTCCTAGGGTCGTGACGAGAGACGCTATCACCCCCGATAACCGCCCGCAAGCATTGCCGGGAACCATTTTCCTCCGCATGCGACTATCGTCTACGATCACGCCGGTGTAAATCTAGATGATATCTACCGCCCGTCCGACTTTTCGAGCCCACCGTGACTGATATCGGCCTCGATCGAAGTCTTCCTGCGCAAGCGAGTCACCATCGTTGTGTGGATGATGAACGAACACGTTGCCGGATCCTTTGAAGGGACTCTGTAGTCCGGCCGAGATCTGCCGTTAGACGTATGAGAGCGGATAACCCTGCGGTGAGGTACCAGATCCTCGAGGCAGGACATCGGGTGGTGGAGCAGACAGTCAGGGGGCGACGTCTTGTCGGGGGCGGCGTTATCTGGGCGTCGACCACCGTGTGTCCGCATATTGGAAGCTAATTGATATGTTATTCACGTCGTGCAGACACTGTACTAGAGATGATACTTTGATAGATACGGCTTAGTTAGGATAATGTTAACTCCTGTGTTGTTTATATTGAAAGATAGTGGAATTAAAGTTGTTTCGCGTTCACACAAGCGTGGGCGCCACACACACACACACACACACACACACACACACACACACACACATACACACACACACACTCACACACAACACACATACACACACACATCACCACACACACACACACTCACACACACACACACTCACACACACACACACTCACACACACACACACACACTCACACACACACTCACACACACACACACACACACACACACACACACACACACACACACACACACTCACACACACACCACACACACACACACACACACACACACACACACACACAACACACACACACTCACACACACACACCACACACACACACACACTCTCCTCTCTCACACACACACACACACAACACTCACACACACACACACACACACACACACACACACACACACACACACACACACACACACACACACACACACACACACACACTCACACATTCACACACTCACTCACACACACCTACACACACTCACACACCTCACACACACACACACACACACACACACACACACACACACACACACACACACACACACACACACATCTCAGATGTTTATAATAAATGTCGGTCGACAGATTCTGCAACATATACAATAACTTAAAATCTAGAGAAAGTAATTAAGTATGCATATAAGAAATAGTGTAGAAAAGCATAGGTAGAAGTTAACCTCTTCACAGGTTCTCGAAATAATCTGCTGAAACATTAAGACTGGATTCGGGATTTAACAGTTGTAATCATTACCAAATAACATTTATATAACTATTTTCAATAAAATATATAAACATCAAATCAAGACAAACCAAGCTAATGTACAGACTACAACAAGTAACTAACATTACATGATGGTATAAACCCATAATGTCTATCGCAATGACAATGTATATCACCATATGGAAGGTACGTTATTTATTAAAATAATTGTGTAATTAAAATTGTTTTAGCATACATTCGTAATTCGTGTAAAGAATAAGTCGTAATGCTAAGACGTGTGCTGAAATAATTCAACATGACAGTACCTTTATTTCAATTGAACGAAATCTTCTTTCTAAACTTGTTGTAGAATATCTTGAATCGCAGCAATAAACATCTTGGTTAAGTTACATGAGACAAGAATAAACAAAACACTCTTTATATTACTAATACTTGCTAAAACGACACAATCTTTGGAAAATCTTATCAGACCCAAGAGCAGTTAAAATGAAAACATAAAAATGCATGTTATCCGTGAAGATCTGATTTATAGATGATATGTCAACATTATATGGCAACCGATCAAAAGCGGAAATTTAACTGATGTAATGTATGTTATTCAAACGACTTTACGCATTTAATGTTGCGATAACAATCTACTTCTGATATATTATATACGATAACGTATCGCATTCGGCACTGAT
>JAODUO010000764.1:22500-62500 GCA_025642075.2 Ridgeia piscesae
TTAGTAAACACGAACTAACAACCAGAAATAAGTATACCAAATATAACTGCCGAAGTGATGGCAGAAACGAACTAGACGATTGATGTTAACTCTTCTATATACGCGTGAACCAACATCTACTTCATCGATGTCACGTACAATGGATAACAGACATGAGAGGACACAAAGCCTTCCACGTGACGCATATTCAGATGCAATGCCTTTTGTGACGTCACATGACACGCATTCAAGTTACGCAACGCACCTTGCACCACGGAACTATTTTATTGTTAGGGAAGATGCGCTTTCGTGTTTACATATATGTCACAAAGTTAAACTGTAAACGTTATTCCTATAGTTTTTTGATGTGGTTTAACTGAATCGCAAAGACCACTGATCAGACTGGATGCGTCGTTTGCCATACCACAAACGTGTACGTACTACTTTGCCTTGCAGGAAATACACACACAGTTATGAACGCGTGTTTTTCTCCTGTTCATTAAGTGTCCTTCACCTATATACCCAGTACTCAACAGGCCCTCCGAGATTACTGATGGAGGCGTAACATTATGACATGTTAGGTCAATATTTATCAAAAAGATTATAGTTTCGACTATATAAGGCGACACGTTTGACGGATTTAAAGAGTATCGCACGGTTTTTATAAGTGCACATTCAGTGTTGAATGACAACCCAAAAGTAGAGAGCTGTGTTCGACATTGCACCCCCGGGGGCGGGGTTCACTTCTCTGTTGTTATTCCAACGGTAGTTCATTGGTTTTTTTAAATAAAATTATTCACACACGCACGCACGCACGCACGCACCATACACACACACACACACACACACAAATATATATATATATATATATATATATAATAAAAATTATATATACACGTGTATATGACATACTGTAGCTAATCAATGGCGGATATACACATACCTGTAAACAGGTATCTAAATTGAACTAACATAGTCGTCCTTGTTTGTGTCATGTTAAGTAATCCACGCCAAACACCTCCGCACTAACATTCGTACGATTTGATCTCATCGTGTGATCATTGCACTGAAAAGTGGATTTTACACTATGTATTAATTATTGAGAAAAAATTCGTTTCAGAGATGTGTGTTGTTCTACATTGTTGACAATTAAATTGACCAATTTCGTGTGCGTCAAAACAAACCACCGAACGTCGAATCACGGTAATTACATCGACGCATTTCGCAATACTCGCTTCTGGCAAACGACGTCACCGCGCCGATCCTTAACTGGCTCCGTGTACCCGCTCTCAAACCTACCCGCAGGGTCAACAGTATTGCTTTGCTGCAAACACGACGCGGGCAAGAGACCTACACACAATAGATGCGGATGTGAGCGCTATACTCCGCACATACACACGATACATAGACGCACGCACACGAGCAGAAAAGTAGGGGGCATGCGATACGCGCCCGTTCTCCCTCGCAGAAAGGGGACGACGCGTACGGGATGGCACCACGCCTCTCCGCCCCCGCCAAAGGGCTAACCACGCCCCCTTCTGAATCCTATCCCGGTTTCGGGTTCCAAACCCAATTTCTCTGGCGTCCTTAAGGCCAGCGCGCGGACACTGTTTACCGGCTCCTTTGGCGTAACGCGTAATCGACGTCGTTATCGGCGTTTGTAATGAGAACGTCACGGCTTTGTGTCGACAACTCCTGCTGTTGCTACCTCGTTAAATATAATCGACCGTCTACGGAGGCAGCGAAGCTAACCGACACAATATATTCTATCAACTGCGCGAAGACTCCCCCTGTTTGCGATAGCTTTAACCCGGATGCTGGCCGTATTGTTCCTAAAAGCATTAGCACAGTAGCGTGCGTAAAAAAACAGATTCTCGTTTTCCACCTTTAAGAAGATTCCACGCGGCAAGCCGGCCAGGTGTTTTGACAAATATTGACACAGCGTCCGTGTTTTTGGCAGAAGACGACCAGAGGATATGTCAGAGCGCGGTGCAGACTTCCGTTTATGTGCAGGCATCTTGGCAGTTCAGTATCAGCTGTTATTATGGTCTGCTCGGCAGGTATATTCATTGACCTGAGTTATGCAAGAAATCTTACAAATAGCACCATGTGTATTAATAACATTAAATTCGTGGAATGAACGAAGGAGAGTATGTTTGCCAAATTAAATATTTATTTCGGGGTCTAAGTGTTATAATAATTGTGTTCCTCTTCCTAAAGTACCTATATAATTTGATCTCCCACGATTTTAGCTATGCCTTGAAAGCGTACTGGTTACTGTCATCTTAGTACAAATAAAAAATAAAATAAAAAAGTGAGAACAACACGCAACGGAAGGTATAACATTCCTGCGATCACCGTCGTATGACCTCCATGCAACAGGACAGTTAACACATCGATATGGTAGTGCCTAAATACTATGTTCATGCTATAAAGTTACCTCGTCGATGCGAGGATTTCGTACAAATATCACACGAGTTGTCCGTCATGTCATAACAAAACACGTGACGTCGTTTGTAAAATGTTTAATTGGTGCTACGCCCGCTGTTTTAGAAAAATCGATGCACGATTCGGATTCATTGATGAATATTATCCACACAGACCGAACAATGCCAAATCAAACTGCAGTTGTTATCAAAATACGTGCAGTCTATCAAACTGACGCAGATCTTTGTGGGAACTGGGAACGCTGCGCACGAGGCGCTCGTTTATAATCAAATAACTCGCAAACAACAAAACCTTTGGGTCAGTTGCGCACAGCGACACACAGCGGGAATTTAACAAGCTACCCGTAATGTGAGACGGGGTAAGCGCCTTCCGACGGCGCGGACAAAATCTGAGTATTTAAAATTGACAAATGACAGATAATGGGACAACCCGTTTGACAGGCAAACAATGAAACGACGACATTTCTATTGATACGATGGCGTTATACCCGCATTTGTGTGCTCACAAGAACTCGAGTCGATTAAACTTAAGTGGTTGCAGAGTTACTAGATAAATATTACACGCGTGTTCTGGAACGCAAACTATTTCAGATGGAACGGGTCTGAAGAAAGACGAATGATTCAACACCTGTCAGGAAAAGAATCGAATTAAAATGAAGTAGAACAGATTCGTACTCGTGAATAAACCACAATGAAATTTGTATTATGTGGTCTAACTTAACGTTACATACAACGTAGCAAGTTGACATATACTGACACCTGCCTTAAAAGGCACCTGGTTATAATGGACACTTGACGGACTCTTTAAAAAATCCCGAATGACTAATTTGCAGCGATAGAATAAAGAAGAAACTATTATGAAGGAGAGGAGAAATGTGGAGAAACCAAGATATACACAATCTTGGCTAAGTCGCATTAAATTAAACTAAATTTCTAATTGTTCGACACGATGAAAGGACAACTATGTTCTGGGCGTCTGTCGAAATAAGATCAATGCCTAGAAAGACGTTCCGAGATGGCATCGCACCCAATGAGATACAATCCCACCCGATAAGCCCATTACATAGTTCACCACCGCCCCAGCGGTCGTCCCATTTGTTTATACAGCCCCCATTTATGTGGGCGCATCAGACGGCCGACGTAACGTATAAAGTCCTAATAGTGCCCGGCGGTCGCACCGCGAGATGAACTGACTGCGTCACGCGCTACGGGAGGCGTCGATAACTCAGAGAAACCGCGAGGAGAAAACGGGAATAAAACCGTTTATGACGAATGTAGGGCGAGATTAAAGTCGAACGGTGTTTGATGTTCCTCCATCATCTATCGTAATCTGTAGGGATTTACCAGTCGGGTGACGTAATCGGTGATCTATACGCGTCTTCGAAGTATCACAACGGGTAAGGACGATGTTTGGTGGGTGACATCTCTGGCAGTATTTGGATTGTAAAATCATTAGCCACCGACACATCTGTGCAATTCCTGAGTGACTATTGAAGACATAAGAACACAATCAGCCTAATACATATAGCATCAAGTTATAAACTTATCAAACGACTGGAAACGAAGCTGAAGTGTTCTACTGATAACGATGCTACAGGTTCATACTTAGATGAACATACGAAACTAGATTTTAGTAACGGTTTTATTGATATAATCAGTTGATTGTATAGACACCAGCACTATAGTATAATTGTTTTAACCAATCAAACACATATGATTACACGAATATAAAGTGCTATGGACAGTATTGTGTGATAGATATATATATAATATATATATATATATATATATATATATATATATATATATATATATATATATATATATATATATATATATATATATATATATATAATATATATATATATATATATATATATATATATATATATATATAATACATATATATATATATATATATATATATATATATATATATATATATATATATATATATAATAATCAAATATTTATAAATATATATATATATATATATATATATATATATATATATATATATATGTATAATCAAATCCAATATTATACATGTATGTTTTATGTATATTAATACATTTATCTATTTTAGGTATAGGACTGATATATATATATATATTATTATATATATGTATATATATATATATATATATATATATATAACGTCCTATGCTATGTATGAATAGTATGTATATATATATGTATGTATGTATGTATGTATGTATGTATGTATGTATGTATGTATGTATGTATGTATGTATGTATGTATGTATGTATGTATGTATGTATGTATATGTATGCATGTATGCATGTATGCATGTATGCATGTATGCATGTATGCATGTATGCATGTATGCATGTATGCATGTATGCATGTATGTATGTATGTATGTATGCATGTATTTATGTATGTATGTATATATGTATGTATGTATGTATGTATATATGCATATCAGTAATATTTTGTATATTTTAGATAAAGGACGCTCGATCAGACAATACGGTTCATAGCCGTTCATATTCATGTATTCATGGGTGTATGAGAGGTTAAACAATGATAATTTAATGCTGCTCCATATCCAATGAATGGACTGTTTCAACAACAACATTACTGAAAATCTAGTTATTACCATTATGATTACTATTCGACTAATGTAATATAATTATAGTAAGCTTCCATTAATTATGTTTTTGAATATATGACGTGTCGTCGATTTGCATGAATTCAAATTACACCAAATGCACCAACAAATTACACCAAATGCACCAACAAATATTCCGTATCAACACAGAGAAAACATGGCAGGTAAGTTAGCGTGGTCAAAGAGAAATAACATCGCGATTTGTAGACGTATCTCAAAGTCAGTGTGGGGTTGTTGTGGTTGTGGTAATATGATTCCTAATTCGCACAAAAGCGGGTGGGGGTAAATTGCCATGGTATCAGTACATTACTTTTCTATTTTTGGATTGTTGACACAAAAAAGAGGGGGCAAAATTGTTGTGGTCATAATAAAAAGACATGTCTGATAAGTGTAATAATACACTTTGCTTCCTTAAGATGACGTTGGTTGCACACAAAAATGGGAACTATGTGACTGTGGTTCTGCTCAGTGATAATACTTGAAAGGTGCTGGGTTTAAATTTTGGTAATATGACACCAGTGCCCTCGGACATGTTATTCAATGAAAACGTACTATTGGCCAAAAACACATGTGAACAAAGTTTGGCAAATAGCAAGGCATGGTGTGTGCTTTGCCAAGCAAACTGTGCGACATGGAACACCGCTTGGCAATAGTAAATTGGTATTATAGGAAATATTGGCCTAAATCAGTGTTATAATCATTGGAGGCCAACGTTTATCGATCTCCTTCACAGTAAATCGACGGGGAGTCTATTATTTTGTGATTCACCTTAATATATACCACGGTGCTCACTGAGACAAAATACACATGGAAATATTGTGTTCTTAAAAACAACTTATTTCTCTTGTATTTTGGATTAGTAACATAATCCTCTTCATTTACAAGTTTTGTTTTGTAGAATGTGACGTGCGCTGGTTTTTCAAAACCATCAACATTGGTATATGTTGCATTTTAACATTGGTGTTACACAGTGCAGCTTGCGGTGACTTCGTTTTCTTGCCTACTATGGCGAACAATTCATGCATTGCTTCGTGGTTTGCACAATTACGAAAATGTGTTGCCTTATAATAAATCGATATAACATGAATAACGACGCAATCTTCGAAATCATTTGACAGGTCAGAAAACAGTTGACTGTTGATCTTTCACCACATAAGCTCATGTGCACACATACTTTATCGAATACGTGTGCATGAACCCAACATGCAAACATACCCCCACGCAGAAAATAGGTCAAATGAAAAAATGTGCACATTTGTGCAACGCAATGGTGTGTTAATACAACGGTGTGTTAATACAACGATGTGTTAATACAGGAGTGTGTTAACGCAACGATGACCAGAAACATCGTAAGCTGCGTTTTGCAGACTTACGCGTTTCAGTGTTCGATATAATGTTACGGTAATTAAAATGAATGATTGAAATGACGTATCCAATAATAGTATTCACTACTTCACTATTGAATTCACATCGAACACGATCAGTAAGTCACATTTACAAATACGTTTTAATATTTATGCAGTTTTACTTGATACAGACATACGTCACATAAGCATACACATACATACATACATACATACATACATACATACATACATACATACATACATACATACATACATACATACATACATACATACATACATACATACATACATACATACATACATACATACATACATACATACATACATACATACATACATACATACATACATACATACATACATACATACATACATACACACAACACACATACACACACACATACATACATACATACATACATACATACATACATACATACATACATACATACATACATACATCATACATACATACATACATTTGCATGCATGCATGCATGCATGCTATACATACATACATACATACATACATACATACATACATACATACATACATACATACATACATACATACATACATACATACATACATACATACATACATACATACATACATACATACATACATACATACATACATACATACATACATACATACATACATACATACATACATACATACACTGACTTTCCAAGATTGACGTAGCACTTTACGAAACATTATGCTGCCGTTAAGTTATCCAATGCCCCAACAATGATAATAATAATTTATCTACGTTTACAAACAACTACAAAATAAATTAAACATTTATTCACGTTGTTGATTTTTTAAAGATAGTATGCCAATGTTTACTACTTATCACGAATTTGTGAATTTTCCTTCAGCTATTTGACATTATGTAAAGCAACCGTCTTCTTTCGTATATCAAATATTTATAATCATATAACGTGTACACATTTTAAAGCGTACCACAGTTGATTTACTAACACAAAAAACATAGGTAATTGCTTGTTAAAATGGTTGAAAGAACACGTTGGCCGTTGACATGTTGTCAGTAACCGAAGTAAATATGCCGTGATGAAAATAAATCAGCATTCTGCTCATTGAATTCGTAGGTAATATTTTTTTCAATTTCTTTAAAAACAATTTACACCGAAATCAATGGAACATAAACCCCGAACATCGAAATACATTCAGTATCAAGTGAGGATTATATGATTTTGTAATCTCTTGAATTAATGAATTCATCAATTAACGAGCAGGTATTACATGAGCTAATAGCTTTTTTTAAACCAAAGCAAGCGTAAAACTGGCCAGTGCCAGATTATTTCCATAAGATACTTTTTGATTTTAGATTTCTATACAATAACAAAACACGTAGAGACTCGAACGAAAAAAGTATGAATTGAGAATGTTTTAATACGTCATCGTCTGTGTCGTCGTCATCGTTGCGTCGTCACTTCCCAAGGCTCTGATGTTCGTAGTCTCAAGCTTTTCGTGGATCGTTTTTAACTTCAATCATTCTGGGGCGTTTTGAGTAATTAACTGTCGTTTAGCAAGTAATGCGCACAGCTTCAGATTCCGAAGTGTTCATATCGATGTCACGTATCTTCAAAATGAATTTGAGGACTTACTCCGCCCTCCGACCGTTTCCCCTGAGTCCCTGACTCAAGTTTGAACAGATAACTTACCTTGGAAGTCTCTTGTCAGACATGCGCAGACGACATGACTTTCCATCCCAACGGTTGTTGCATAATGATGACCCCAATGCCTGACACATAAGCCTCATCTATGACCCTCTTTGTTTATTCTTCTCTCCTTCCAGTGGCCTCAATTGTTTTTAATAAGCAGCATTAGTGAAATCATTTGATGGGATTTATTTGTCGAACTTGTCGTACTCAGCTAATACGGATACTCAGCTAATACGTTTGCCGTAATATTATCAAATTATAGACCTGACGTCATCATAAGAATCTTACTAGCAGCTTATACTTGGGTTGTGGGTATTAGATAAAATCTGTACAAAACCGTTGTTTTTACGTGACAGATGTCTCCGGCAGTTTGACGTTCGTGGTCAACAGGCAGAAACTCGATCTTCCTCGAGGTGCGCGCCACGCGTGACACGGCGTGTGAGTCAAACATTTGTTGACGGCGAAAGGAAAACATTGGTATCGGGGTCTTGCAACCCATAATTAAATGTCCTCCCCGATTCGTTATGTTCGCTCGTCTTGTTTCGAGTTCGTTTTGCGAAAAGCAAACGAACATGGTACTCATTTGCACACGTTAACTTGATTGTGCAACTTTTTATATGCATATTTGATAAAATCCTCAAACAAAGTAGTGCCTTATATTTATTTCTGCATCCCTTCAAGTTATTCTCAAAATAGGAATACTTGTAAGCACGTTTTTGTGGGATGATATTGCCACCTTTCTTTGCTTGTACAAGCACCACGTGACCAACACATTATGTGGAATGAAGGATATGTAAACAGATCATTCGGTTGGTACAATTAGTTGGTTCATGTTTTAACAAACATAGTTTTTATTTGCGTTACATGAGCTGGTTTCATCCAGGACGAATTCTAAATTCCATAACATTGCCATCAAATCTCCACAATAGATTATAACAGAATACACATAAGTACTTGCTGTTTGATGTGCAACGAAAACAAACTTATGTTTAAGCGCACTGTGATAGTTTCGTTTTAACAACAGCAAATTCCCCCATAATTGTATTTGCTGTTGCTGCGTTGAATTGCTCAGCAATAAAAACCGACTGTTTTACGACATTTTGACGACGAAATAGCTCCGGTTTCTTTGACAATCATAATACTTTCTTGCGAATTAATTTTATCATCGTAGCAGGCACGGTTAAGTACAGGCACGGCGAATACTGATGCTTGTGTACATATTTCGCTGTATCGTCCTTTTGCCGTAACTTGAAGGTAGCAATGGGAGGAACATATCTGGCATATCACAGATTCTTTAAAACATGTTAAACTATTATATGTTTGGCAATCAGCAGAGAGTTATGTCTTATATGAATGTGGTTAACATCGTGTACAATAAACTTAAGATATTGTAAGCGGATCAACGTGACATAATCACGTTAACGGCAGTTATACAAAGACGCAATAGATATCACGGGCTGTCAACAGGAAAAACAGATCTTCGAGTAAACCACCGGACAGGTTCTAGATCAAATGTGTTGACGACATAAACGAGCCCACTTGAGAGCGGCCGCTACCCTTCCTTATCGCCGGCGCTGCCACTCGGAGCAGGGGGCGGGGCTATGCAAATGCGGCGGGCGCGCTCATTTGAATGTGTCACTGACGTCCGTCGCGCGGCACTCGAAGTTCTACGTCGCAGCGGTGATAACAGCGCCAGTGTTCGCCGAGATAACGTGCTATTGATATCGACCGTCACCCCGCGCACACACACACGTATGCACACACACGTACGTGGTCTGACAGCGCGAACACTCACCACTATGTCGACAAGCGGTCAGGAGGATAAGGAAGCGACTTCCCCCTCCCACTCCCCGTCCTCCGAGGAGTGGACAGACGAGGCGATGGAGCCGAAGCGCGAGCCGGACGACCCGGCGACGGCTGCGGCAGCGGCGGCGGCGGCCGCGGCCACTCTGGCCGGACTGACGCAATCCGGAGAGAAGTTCCCGAAACAGATCCAGGACGCCGTCAGCAACCTGCTGAAGGGATACGACTGGACGCTCATCCCCATGCCCACGCGTCCCAACGGAGGGGAGAAGAGGAAGCCGCACATAAAGCGCCCGATGAACGCCTTCATGGTGTGGGCCCAGGCGGCCAGACGCAAGCTGGCTGACCAGTACCCGCATCTACACAACGCAGAGCTGAGCAAGACACTAGGCAAACTCTGGAGGTAAGACGTCTCTCTTTACCGTGTCAGTCCAAATGTTTCTGTCCAAGACGGTTCCCATGTACCCCTGACAAACGTTCCCCTCTACGCGGACGCAAGAGTTGTGCTTTGCAGGTTCTGTAAATGGCGTTTCCATAATCCAAGATTTATGTTTGCATGTCCTAGAAGAGGGGTCATATTTACGTCGTTTTCACCGCGCCATAACATTATTTTCTTCATCTAAGAAGTCTAGTCAACTTCAATGACGCTATTCCATTTCTAATGTAGTTTCCATAAAGTGGGCGATATAAACATCGGCGACGTGTGCTCTGTTTACAAGACCATGTTAACATTAGATGTGTTTTGACGTCGTGGAAGGGGGCTTGACTGGAAGACCACCGGGTATGTTTCGGTCGCACCTGTCGACTAGACGAGGACATTTCGTTTGTCAGGTAGACATTAACACGCCCGACGTCTGTAATTACCTGTCTTGTCGGCCATGTCTCCGTGTCCTTACACGACAGAACAACGCAACGCCGCGTCATGGAGATTCGTGTGACAAACGCGCGGTCATTCATTAATGACAAACATTGACAGTCAATAGCAAATGTATTCACGTGGTCATCACAGCGATGTGGTGCATGTATTGGCATCCAAACATTGGGTGCAAAATCGGGGTCAGACAATCAGGTTGATCGAAGGGTACCCTCCCTCCACCCGTGGGACATATTTAAGGTATCATTCTCGTATTAATTATATTTACAAATTTCCCTCGCGTTGTACTCTGTTTCTGTGGTGAAATGGCCGCAAAGATTATACTCCGGTGGTCGTACTAGACAAGTCGATTTCTAAATCAACTTAAACTTTGTCTGATGACCACCGAGGCTGGTTTCGCCAAAGATCAAGTTTAAGTCTGCGTCAACCGGAACGGCCGGTCCTATCCCTGGACGGAACCTGTCCTCCGATAGTCACCGCGACACCGGAGAGGCAGCACGCCGGTAGATATTACACCCCCTGTCCTCCCCGGGGGCACGCGATTATTACTCAGGGTGGGTGATGCGGACGAGCCCTGACAAAGCGGCCTGGCGGGCACCGTACGGAAAGCGATCTAATGACGGTGGCTTAACAACCCAAAACGACCCCGGATTTGCCTGATGGGGTCCGTTGAACAGAAGCGTTGCATGTTGAACGTGTGCGGTGTACAACACAATCCACGGTATCGGCGAAGTTTAAATAGTGAGATCACCTTTATGTGAACTGTGTTGATAGTAACAGTTCTGCCGAGACCGCTACGGTGTGCAGACGCATAGCTTCCGGCGGTATCGTTGTACCATCCTTCATTTCACTTTTAGAAGCCTTCGCGTGCGTCGGCGACAGAGCATTCTTAAAGCGGGGCCTGTCGCGTTGTAAGGACGAATCATCTTTGCCATCTGCACACTCTCATACCCATAACAGCATCAGTATTACAGCCATTGCCACATCTCATGAGTGTATCCGTATGCTCTGATGATAACTATCTATTGTGGTTAAACGTTTACACCGAAGGAAAAGCAACGATGTCATAAAATAGGAACTTTAATAAGCATCACACAGGGCTACCTATGATACATGTTATGATTTCGTTTGTCTTTTGTGTCAGAATTGAATTTAAACATACTTCAGGTTTTAGGAAAAAGAGAAAGAGATTAACTTTATATATCTCAGTTTTAGTATTCTTTAAGAAAGGTTGCCATATTTGCCATTCTCATAGATAAGGAACCACCCACGATGTTCATATATGCCGTCTATATAATAGGAGACAATGAAGCGTGGTGTTGATAAGGCGTTGTATGAATAAGAACTTACATTTTGCCTATATTGAAGCCGCATCCAGGAATACATGAGAGGTTGTTCAAAATACTGCAACGACAGGACGTTGTGTGTGGACTTCTGAAATACTGTACATAGCAAACATAGCAATTCGAACAGACATCCTTCGACCTATAATTGCATCGACTTTAGCAGAGCTTCGTCAGCCAAGAACGACGTTATACATATGCCAGACGAGTATCGGTCACCCTTTCTGACAGCCTCTGAACATCGCGTATACCCTTACCTCGTTATTCACCCGTTTGTCGGCCTGGAGTATGACTCATGGGTACGTGTGTGTGACAGCGCGCGCGCCTACCGACGGTTCATCGCCGCTGTTGTCGTCGTTTTTAAAGCGTGCGAGCGTGAATGCCGCGGAAGTTGAACTGCGACCCCAATTCACAATACCCCAGTCCCGGCCTATATGGGCCACTGTACAGGGCACAAACCCATTTGTATGTGTCTGTATAAATATGTATAATTATGTATGTATTATATATATATGTTTGCATGTGTAGCGTGCAGTATTACGAAACCGGCGTGTGCAGACAACATGCAGACATGTTGTGCCCAAGGATATAGACCATCTGTTTAGCGATCTACATACAGGGTTATAATTGCGGAAATTAAACCTCTTGTATAGGTGTCTGGTGTAGATATATCGTAGAATGAAATTTCCCGTTACAACCAATATATCACATTTTCTTAGCAACTGGTTGATTGGTAAATATTGAGTATTAACCGCAAGATGGCTGCATCATTGTCACAGATGGAACGAAGAAACGTAAAATTAATAATGCTGTTGGCTAATATTATTATCTCCTTTATGGGTCTTATTTGTTATATTTTGAAGCAATTTCCGAACACATCTATTAGGTTCTTTCGTGAAGCTTGTAGTATTATAAACACGATTCTTTTGCTATTTACCAACATCCACGGACTTCACAAATCACGAATTTCCTGCGTATAATGCACACATTCTAGTATTTCGCTAAGTATATAGGACAATATCTAATTTTGTTACAAATTTGCTTTAAATCGACGTGTAATTAAATATTTTCTCTGCGTTCATTGGCAAAATATAACTGCAACTTACATTTTTTATAGTGGTTTATCATAAAGTATTAAGATGCTAAGAGGATTGGGCTTGGTTGCCTAATATAGTTGGTGGTACTCGCTAATTTCTTGTGGAACCTATGGTAGATGAAATATTAGCGTTACGCACAGGTATTGATATACGCAAGCTCATTATTACACTCGTAACACTTACGGAATTGTATGGATTTGTACGGGATTTGAAGTCAAAAATACGGATTTCAACCAAGAAAACGGGATGTCTGAGGCGAACAAACGTCCGGACGATGTCAACTGACTCCGACAGTGGCATTTCCAGACACCGCAGTAACCGCAGAACGCGTAATCGGCGGCGTTTCCGGCGGTCGCTGCCATTGCTCTAATCGGCCGCAACTCCGGCCATCGAGGACATAAGACACCATGGCGACCCGTGGCGAGGCGATTCTCGTCCGCCACGCACATGCCGTCTCGCCGCCCTCGTAACAGGCACTTGAGGGGCTGGGATCCTCCCACGACTCTCTGTATCGGACGTGACGACATCTCCGGTCTGCGCGACCTTCCGCCAACATGAAAATAAATATTTGTGCATCGGAGAGGCGCTGTCGCCGCCGTGGCATGAGAACGCGCGCTGCCGCCGATCAGCGACGGCGCTCGACCGGTCGTTCTGCCGTCTCTCACACACTTGAGGGCGGACGATAACGCGAAGACATACGACACACTCGACGTCTTGACGTTCTCATTCATGTGAACAGTCAAGTCGCACGGAAGAGGGTGTCGCAATTGACCGCGCTATGACGCGGCGAGACTGACGCGGATCTCAGCCAAACTCAGATCAGTTCAGTGTTATTTTCAGCTGTCATTCGGGCATTTGCGTCGCCGAATTGTACCGGGATGTCTATAAATCAGCATGTTGTGTACGATGTCATACCGCGTTTCGCATCATATACATCAATTTGTACCAGATATGCTATAAAGTACGTTCATTTTTTTATGGAATAACATTACTAACAACAACGTCGACAACGAAAACACCAAAGATAACAACAACACCAACGACAATAACAACATTAACGATGACGCTGACACTAACGATGACACCAACGATATCCCATTCCAACAATAACCATCTTCGTTTTTCCACAACATTCATCACCAGAAAAACAACACAAACAACAACAACAACAACTAACAACAACAACAACAACAACGACAATAACAACAAAAACAAAACCGATAAAGAATGCAGCCGTAGATAAAGTCTCGTTAAGCTATCCCCGTTTGCGAGGGCAAAAACAAGCCGACTGCCCCGAGTTGCGTTGAATTCGTCGCCGCCGCGTGCGGATGCATTTCACGGGCTCTTTAGCAGCTCCGCGTCTCCCACCAGTCGGCGGCGGGATCGGATTACAAAGGCGGGACAGATTCCCGTTCTGCCGTCACGCGCCTGGGTGTCAGCCGCCAGGGCCGAGTTCACGCGGCCGCGAGGTGTTGAGCGTCACTTTAACGTGACTTGTGAGAACGTCACACGTCCGACGGGTCAAACACCTCACCGTAGGTGTTGTCGTGACGTTTTTGGTCAATAGCGCAACGGTGGAGTAATTGACAGGAAATATTTGACGCCTCTTGTTGACTCGATAAGAACAGTGGTCAGTGATTATATTACTCGGCAATTATATTGAGATTTTGGCTCCATTATTCCGTTCATTTAATGACGACGACGATTATGATGATAATAATAATAATAATAATAATAATAATAATAAGAAGGAAAAGAAGAAGAAGAAGAAGAAGAAGAAGAAATAGAAGAAGAAGAAGAAGAATCAGTAATAATAATAACATAAATAATAAACATAAATAATAATAGTAATAGTAGTCAACAATATTAATCAGTGCTAATCAACAATAATCATCAATAATAAAACTATCATCAATAATAATGAGTGAATGCGAAATAGTTTGACAGATAGTCGACTAAAAATTGTTCTCTTATCCGACAAAGTGGTACACCAACAGCTGTCTAGTGCACGCGTTCATCCAATCAGTCGCTTTCGTTCGTCCTGCCGTATCTGTGAACACCTACAGGCAGGAGCGACAAGGGACTCGTCCCGGGAGCCGCCTCCCGCGGGGAAAGGCAACGGTCCTAACAGCGACGCGCGCCAACTTCGAACTGGTCCGACTTAAGTTTCACGCGCGAACTCCGAGGAACGTTTCTTGTCCTTCCATCAGCCCCGTGGCACGCCATGGTGGCAGCACGCGTCTAGTTTACACACGTGTCTCGCGTGCAAAAAGAAGTAGAGCCCTTCAAGGCCTTAATTAGTAAGTCAGCAATGACGCCTAGGTTAGTAGTATCGATGTTATATGTTCAACCACAAAAAGTCAACTGCATTTTCACACAAATATAATATTAAATTATTATAAAATAATATCAAAAAACCCCAGATAACACTAATTGTGTAAATTATCAATTGTTACATCCGTATATAGTCACTGTAACTGCAAACACAAAACCATAATTATTTTTCTTTGACCGGAGCACGTCTGCAAGTGTTGATTACATAGTTTTTATTGCTAATACGACAAACGCAAATTATAATTTCGCAACGATTTATACACATAAAACACATTTCCACGATATGTCTTCTAAATTCCTAGAAAGAAACACGCGAAGCTTCAAAACGTGCCAATCGGTTGTAATATAGAATCAAGATGCCAATCAATAACAGTCGTTATAATTTAGCTACACGGTTTATGAAACTAAAGAGCCATGCTTATTTTTTTTTATTCACGGGGCCACATTGTTTTAAACCGATCACCTCAGTAATATACCTCAGTGTCAGCTGTCAATGTCCTGACGGCTGCTCTACTGGAAGAAGCTTCGGTGACGGGTCGAGTAGAGTCGTTTGCAGTAGATCTGACGGACGAATCGCGCAGGTCTTTGAGGCATTTCGCCCCTGTGCCGGAGCGCTGACTGTGAGTCGAATACCTCAAGATTACTTGACGGGGGTGTGCGTGAAAGTGACGTTATCTGTTCTTCTTTGTGAACTATCTTCGCGTGCATCGCCTCGCTTCATGAACTGTCTACACGTCCGCGTGCTTTGTAGAATCGCATCGCTCGTGAAATCAACAGGCGGCGTTATTTTCGTCAAATTCCGATGTGTGTGATTAGATTATAGTCGTTTATGAGTTGTGGTTTAGTGGTCAGTGTAGACTGTAGACAGCGGATTGGTTTGTTGAAGTCTGGTTAGAGAATAGTCGGAACGATTGCGTGTAAATAATACAAACTATTGAAAAGTGTTATAGCTGAAATGGCAATCATAACAATATTATGATTACCATTTCGGCTATAAAACTTTTCAATAGTTTGTATTTTTTTTTAGTATATTATAGTAACAAAACACGACAATAAATAATAATAATAATGAAAAACACTACTACTACTTTCTACTGATAATAATAACTCATTTATGATTCAAAAGAATGGCCCGTGAAACCCATAATTACTCCATACATCAATAAATATAATATATTAAATCACACACAAGATGCTCGTCACTTTAGCTCATGCATTTATGCAACAACGACAGAAACAGCTCGCCGTTTTTCATTAAAAACACGTTCCAACGTTATGCATCAGCAGCTGTATGATATATATATAAATTCAAAGTGTCAGGTTATAACGTATGGTACTACTAAGCGATGTTTACCACGTACATTTGCATGTCGAAATTCTGCCACAGTGTGTGCCATCTGACGAGTGGTAATGAATAGGGATTTGTCGAAGGCCAGAATTATTACTAGTAAACGTTCTCGTTGATGTCAAAGACGGAAACATTTGTAGAAATGTCATTCGGCTAACGGACAAACCTAGTTATCTGGAGCGCTTTTCAGCGGACCGATTTTATGGATTATCTGTATTATTAGATTTAGTTTACGTGATACTCCAAACTCTCTCCGTGTGTACTTCAGAAAGTAGGTTTCATATCAGTAGATTTGTTTCATTCACAATGTTGTCATACATTAATTTTGAGTGCGAAAGAAAATAATGTTTTACGAGAGAAAACAGTATTGATATCCGTTCATAGTCAACAACATTTATTAAATAAATTAAAAAGCTGCTTTTAAAAAGACCATTATATAACAAATGAGTGTACGGTTACCTGCGATTACGAAACAAAATAACGTCTTGTGAAAGAAAGCAACACACTTTATTTCCGTTTGTATTCAATTACGAATTACGTAAGTTTGTTTGCAAACTTCGTTTAAGGATACCGTGTTTGGTTATATGATTACCGGAGATTGGGTCGAATCGACGTCGCCTATAGTGTCACAGTTCGTCGAATGTCTAAGTGACAAACTGAAGTGACAGCGTAGTTGCGATATCGGCCCGAGACCGTCTCGCAGCACGAACGTAAACAACAGCCATGTCATTATGCAAAATTCCCCGTTTACACCCGCGTTCACAGACGTGTCATTAGCTCATTGTGTTTATTAACCGAGTCTAGAGAGAGCGTAGATAGCGTTACTACGCTCACAATGGCCGAACGTACCCGAAGCCAAGCCGATGGCGCGCGCGCAAAAAAACGCCGCAATATCGGTGAGCGAGTCAAAGCAATGAGCACCCGCATGTATATTTCGTCAACGAATGGGCGTTACGAGTGACAGCTAAAATAGCAGCCCGATGCCCGCTTTGTGTTCGCTCAATGGCTGTCATATTGGTTACCGGGTGTTGAGCGATAAGGGGGAATAATACCTAGGCAGTGCGCTTCCATCGGCGCCGTCCCAAATCGGTGCAAACCATTCCATAAATAGGTCATCTTCTTTGTAGATAACGCGAAAATTATGATGTGTTCATTATAGCGTCCGCGCTGACATTCAGCGCGCAGTTAAACATATACCTTGCACGATAACATTCAATCCAAGTGATTCACTGTCCATATCCGGAGCAAATGTCATGCAACCGTCAAATGTTGTATTTTTTCTCCAAATTACCTATGTCTCCATTTTTATGTTTTTGTTACGTTTGTTGGCTAATTTATAGATTTCACCTTAGTGAAATGTAAACCGCGCATCGTGTGTCGCGTGGCCTGAAACTACGGCGAAGTCGGGCGTTAGATGTCACTGCCAATTAAGGCTGTCTAAACCTTTTGTGGCAATAGAGGGCTCGGGTTTAATTTCTGGACGGTGACGTAGTTGTACGTTTGATATGTTAAGATGAATGTAATGTTTGGAGTTTGCGCAATGACAGAGGCGGTGTAGTATCACCGAAAATGGTAATAAATATAACAAGTTCTGAAAGCCCACGCATCACTAGAGGCGACAGAAGCTCTTATGGCGATGGGAAGATGATATGATACACCCTGGCTTCAAAGGAAGTGTCGAGTTAACACCCCGAAGGATTGTTTTGGGAGAGCGGGCAGGGTGGCAAAAAAGCAAGGCGAGAGTTTTAATCCAAGGGGCTCACGGCCTCACGCACGAAAGTACAGTTGCACGCACGAATACGAACACACAAGAACGGGCGATGAACGAAAGCACATACATAAAGACATACATAAACACATACGCACATACACACACAACACCAAGACACAAATAACGCGCACACACACACACACACACACACACACACACACACACACACACACACACACACACACACACACACACACACACACACACACACACACACACACACACACACACACACACACACACACACACACGCACACACGCACACACGCACACACCCACACACGCACACACACGCACACCGCACACGCACACGCACGCACACGCACACGCACACGCACACGCACACGCACACGCACACGCACACGCACACGCACACGCACACGCACACGCACACGCACACGCACACGCACACGCACACGCACACGCACACGCACACGCACACGCACACGCACACGCACACGCACACGCACACGCACACGCACACGCACACGCACACGCACACGCACACGCACACGCACACGCACACGCACACGCACACGCACACGCACACGCACACGCACACGCACACGCACACGCACACGCACACGCACACGCACACGCACACGCACACGCACACGCACACGCACACGCACACGCACACGCACACGCACACGCACACGCACACGCACACGCACACGCACACGCACACGCACACGCACACGCACACGCACACGCACACGCACACGCACACGCACACGCACACGCACACGCACACGCACACGCACACGCACACGCACACGCACACGCACACGCACCACACACACACACACACACACACACACACACACACACACACACACACACACACACACACACACACACACACACACACACACACACAGTGAGACAAGCGGAAAGAATGCATCGAATACATTATTATATCGGAAAGCACCACGATCCAGACAAATCCCTAAACGCCCCGTTGGCATTTCCGCACACTGTCGCTAGCCCACAACCCAAAAGATAATAGTTACAGGATGACCTCGCTCTTCATGGAGAGTACATATCACCCCGGGTGACAATCAGGACGTTTAGCGGCATCGAGTCGCCACAGGCATGGGGGAAAGTAATTAGACTCATTAATCTGTGTTGTAACTAATTAATTTGATAGCAGGGATTGATGGTCTATTTAGATATGGTCATTGGGGGGGGGTGTATTTGGAGTATCATTATGGTGTATTCAGCGGTATCGCCGATATCAAATTCGTCAGGAAATGCATTCCTAGCATCATTGAAGAAAACAAAGGCCTCTTCGAAAATCGACTGCTATTTATTTGCGTGTTTTCGTGTGCAATCAATTGCTTTTCCGTTCAAATGAATAGCTGTATAATACTTAATTATTCACATAGCAAATTGAAGAATCATAATATGATAATGTGAAGAGAAGAAGACGTTCCGTTTCTTGTTTATTATTAATGTCATTATAATAATAATAATAATAATAATAATAATAATAATAATAATAATAATAATAATAATAATAATAATAATAATAATAATAATAATAATAATAATAATAATAATAATAATTAATAATAATAATAATAATAATAATAATAATAAATTATTATTATTATTATTATTATTATTATTATTATTATTATTGTTATTATAATAATTATTATATGCACAAGTGAAATCTTTCATATTTCCAAATGTGTTCTTACCCACGACAATATCAAAGTCAGGTATTTTATCAAAAAAATCCAATTAACTGCTACGTCAAGTATGTCGTCATATGACTATTCGCAACGCTAATCATTAATTTTATCAGAATAATCTCAATTACTGTGACAATTATAAAAGTCACTCATATTAACAATTATTATTAATTAAAACTAATTCGTAAACCCAGAAGAAAAAAATTTGTTTATCAGGCAACTTTGTGATTATCTTAGTCGTTAAACCGCCTTTACAAGTGGTTGGTTTAAATGTACGTCAAGTTATAAGAAACAAAACTACTGCCAAGTTGTCAACTGACAGTCGAACAAGACAGATAAACCTGAGGATAAAATATTGGCGAGTCATTGTAAAAGTAGAAAACGACGTTGGAGTCGTGTCTGCCTGTGGACGTCACGTCAACACAGATCCTCCGCTAATTGTCCAAATATCCCGTCACTGCGACAGCGCTATATAAATAGTTGAAAATTCCGTCGCAATGATCCGCGGGTTGGCAACATTAATTATGCAAATTCGATATAGCGAAATGTTCGCTGAAGGTGCACAACGCGAGCTTCCTAATGACTTTTCTCGGTGATACCGGTATTTCTACTCCAATGTTATCCCAGGTCGTAATGTTGGTACTTATTCAGTTTGACAACATACATATATATATATATATATATATATATATATATATATATATATATATATATATATATATGAATATATATGAATATATATGAATATTACAAATGAAATAAAAATAAGCAATATTGATTAGCACAACGTAAATAATACGAAATTCGAAAAACTGCGTCACTATTTCAGTTAAAGCCATCGACAATCATACTTATGTATGCTTTAAATGATTTTATTTAAGGAATATACATATAAATAATACCTTTATGTGAATTGTGTTCAGGAGTCGATATATATATATATATATATATATATATATATATATATATAATATTTACTCAGAAGCGAAAAATTCGGTTAGCAACACGCGGACAATCTTCGAGCATGTATAATCCAACACGGGTCGGTCGAGCGATCACACGAGTTCTTTCGTTCGGCGACATGGATCTCGGTAATTGACCGCGGGTTAACGGTGCGTGCCGTCTGACCGCGTGCGGCGACCACTGGCCATGGTGACTCTGACCACAGCCGTCCGTCACCCAGTCGACCGGGGACTCGCTCGGCCAATGGCCACATCAAACGACGGCTTCACTAAACAAATACCAAGTCAACCTTGCGCGGTTAGCGCGTGTTTCAATCAACAAATACACGTAAGAACGATCAAAAGCTGAAACGCAGACATTAATGTTTAACGACTACCTACGGATTAGTGACGAAGTAATTAATGTTTGGCGCGTCGCGACGAGTAATTATGAAATCAGGGGTATTACTCCGAGTGTGTCGACGTCACACGGTGTCTGGAATCTATCACCACGTACATTGGTGACGTCATAGTCGCCGCAATCCGCATGATAAATTCCGAAAAATTAAAACGTGTACATTGTGTTATGTAAGGAAGTCTAGTTAACTGGCACATATTAATATACTTGGTTAATGTTGACTTTAATAGTTATTGATGAGGAAATCGTAGAAAATATAAATCGTTATAAAATAAAAAATGTAGTGTTTTACTGATTAAACGATGTCCTTTATAATGAGCGTATTGTAAACGTAGTGATAACACGTTAAATATGCAGTAGCATAACCTTGTGTTTTATATAGTATGGTCTGTGTGAATTGCATTCAGTTACAAGAACATTTAAACAATAACGACTGCATTTACAACTGTAAATTAAGGTAACGGTAATAATGTTTTCTACGTCTGGGTTATTGTTTGGAATAATAACATTTTGTGGATCGTCAGAACATTTTAAATATTTTATATATATTATTTTAGAATATTTGTCTTCACCAATAATTGATCTGGCTAAAATTATCGATTTCTGTTCAAATACACCATTGCTACGATATTTCAATGTCCGGTTTTGCAGCAAGAAAATATTTGACCACGACATAGTTATTGATTAAACACAAGCTTGCGTTGAAAATACTGCAAAAATCCATTACGTTTTCTCTATACAAAAGTTGGCTAACCTCTCGCACGTTTCTCCTTAGTGGAAATTAATAATTTCCCCCGACAAAGCCGTGTAGAATGGCGGTGGTCTGAACATGGGAAATACGCCTCAGGCACGTGGAGTCAGCTTATCACCCCTACCTACCGAATGACCCTCCCTCGGGGGGAATTAGCGACGTACGCCTCGCGTCGTTAAACGTCAAATGACGTCGCTTTTAATAACAGCAACTCGCGGAACGTGACTTTGGCGTGATTATAGCGTGACCACAGCGTGACCACGACGGCATGGTGCTAATGAATGACACCGTTCCGTGTAGATGCTTCTGCGTAATTTAACTGTTAGCGCCCGTTTGATATTCCCACGATCAAGGAGGGTCCGTCCAAATCCCCAGACGGTGAACGGAATCGCTCACACGCAAGGCGGTCTGGTTAACGTTAATTCGGTTGTAACGGGTTATCCTCTAGCCGTGTGCATCCGGCGTTGACGGGGTTCTCCAAAGAAGATCGGCGGAATTGTCGACTTGGACATCGCCTGATGTCCCGTGGCCATCTGGCCACGAACGTAGCAACTGCGGCTGCAGATGGAAATGATTATACCCGATGCTCATGAGTTAACATACCGAAGTTAGATAGTTGTTAGTGACATGCATGAGAACAGCTTGGCGTATAACAGGTATAAAATAATAGTTGCAAGAAAAGGCTCGTGATGATATCGCAAGTTGTTGGCGGTTCGCCACGAGAATGAATCAATTGTTATCAGGACTTCGTAGAAGCTGTTCTTTCTCTGGGTGTACGCTGGCGTTAGTTAGTGATATTTGGGTCGTATAAGGTGACACGTGAACAAAATCGGACTATAACTCATTCAGGAATACGTTTGGAGAGTCGTGGTAGTAATCATGCTAATAACGCTGAAAGTCACGTGATCATAGATTTCTTAGATGTTGTACTGCGACTGCTCATTAAGTTCGTGTTACTTTTGAAATAATAACCAAAATTAATTTCTTATTTGTGGGATATATAGAGATACAGTTCTACGGTCTGGAGCATATGCAGAGAGAGAGAGAGAGAGAGAGAGAGAGAGAGAGAGAGAGAGTGTGTGTGTGTGTGTGTGTGTGTGTGTGTGTGTGTGTGTGTGTGTGTGTGTGTGTGTGTGTGTGTGTGTGTGTGTGTGTGTGTGTGTGTGTGAGTGTGTGTGTGTGTGTGTGTGTGTGAGTGTGTGTGTGATGTGTGTGTGTGTGTGTGTGTGTGTGTGTGTGTGTGTGTGTGTGTGTGTGGTGCGCGCGTGTGTGTGCGTGTGTGTGTGCGCGGGTGCGTGCGTGTGTGTACGCGCGTGTGCGTGCATGTGTGCGTGCGTGCATGTGTTTGTGGGTGGGTGCGTGTGTATGTCTGTCTGTCTGTCTGTGTTTGCGTGTTTGCGTGTTTGTGTGTTTGTGTGTTTGTGTGTTTGTGTGTTTGCGTGTCCGAGTGTCCGAGTGTCCGAGTGTCCGAGTGTCCGAGTGTCCGAGTGTCCGAGTGTGCTGTGAAATCCCATTTGCACGAGGCTCAGCGGGACCCTGCAACTCGAAAACTTACTAGTGCCGCTTCGCCGCCACCTAAATGGAGACACCACCTGTCAAAGGCGGAAAGTGAAATATGAAACTATAGCATCGTTGAGCTAGCGATTAATCTCTGCACAGAACATTCCTGTGTCATGTGATAAGGAAAATACTCCGTCACGTGGTTTAATTATCTATTCGTTGACAAGTCAAGTAAGTTGAACGAATCACTGAATAGCGTAATAGCATCTCTGTCGGTCCTAACCTACACTTAGAATAGGAAGTGGGCATGTCTTTGGCCCGCCTTGTTGAGCCGCTGATCTCTCTATAATACATACACTGGCGCACCAAATACCTTCTTCTTCAAGCGTTGTATTTGGGTCGCTAGCGATCGCACATTCAAAAGATACGTCACAAAATATTGTAAAATATATTTAGCTTCCATCGATCAAATACACGCAAAGACGACCACAAGACTGTTTGACATGCGCGTTTTTAAATACAGTGTGTAGTCGCATATGGCTTGCGGCGATACATTAGCCTACATTACTTTGTATCACTTATATATAGAACTAACACCGCGATAACTCGAGCAAATCGGCGCAAATTACACTTAATGCATGTGTGATGGTTATGATAGATAGCCGCACTCAGATTGTCCTTATCTGTCTTTGGTCAAATATTAAAAGCAACCGTCGGCTTGTGATAGCGAATCTGAAAGCAGCGAGCCAGAGTTGACCGCAAATAATAGCGGTATCTATTAGGGATAGTTTTCTGCAGCGATATTCCTGCGCCAGCTGCGCTGTTATTGTAAGCCATTTGCTATATAGTTTCGTAACTACAGCTATATAGCTTTGCGATATGATCACGTATTGATCACGGTGGCCATGAAAGCAGACACACACCTTAATTTACGTGTGAGCACGGCTTTAGGACAGTTATTTTTAAAAACGATTTTATCAATTAAAGACTAAAGTCTCACAAGTTGCGCTAAATTGCTGACTGTCGCTACTATATGCATGTTCAGTGTATCATTGACGATAAGTATCGAAAGTTAAATTAAATGTCACTATATCACTACTGTTGTATCGCCAGTTCATTGTATGGTACTACCCATAGTCTATAAAGGATTTTACTATGGGTTCACACCGTACTTTATAAGGTATGAAGTTGTATGGTTTTATTTGTACTCTACAAGGTATGGCGTGGCGTTGTATTACATCCGTAATCAGTAAAGTAATTGGTGTCTACGGGTTCGCTTTTGTTGTGGTTATATTTTGCGATTTGTTTCTGTTCTTTGACAATCTCTGACATAGGTTTAATGACTGTGAGTTGTCTGATGAATATCCTTCTTAGGACATGAATTGAACTGAATTGAGTGACATTATGTGGTTACACCCACGCATACTGCAATGTTGTTGTGTGGTCAAACGCGTGCTCTATTGTGTATGCTGTGACGTTGTATGGTTAAACGTGTATTCTATAAGGTATAGTGTACTGCTGTATGGTTAAACCCGATCTCTGGGCACCGTGCACTAGCAATGTCCCCTCCAGCGACAACGTCGACGATATAACACCAACGCAACTGCTTCCGTATCAATACGACTCCCACTAGACAGACGCTGTCATTAAATGCGACACGAATGCCTCTCCAGCTACCGTCGATCGAACGTGCCTGAGTCCGTCACCTCCGATAAAGACAGCGGTGTTAGGTACACGCTAGACGGCCCACTCGATTCCTGCCCTGGGGGTTCGCGACACGAGCCTGATCGACAAACTCCCCCACCCCTAGACCCACCCTCGACCCTGGAGACCTGTCCGTCTCCCTAGACAATGCCTTCCTCGACCTTGGCGCGAAACGGCGAATGCGTACGCTGTCGGTGCTTTCTCTCGTCGCGCGAGATAACGGCAGATGAGATCGTGTTTGGTCGATCGCAGATCGCGTTGTGTGTTCGCGTTGTGCCGAGATCTGATGATGACTCGGCTGCGCGCCACTGGCTGCGTACAACGCACGTCGGGTTCGATTAAACTTATGAAGTTGTCGGCTTTGTGTCTGGAGCAGCGGCGTGCACGCGGGTACACGGTCCGTACGCGTGGCTGGGCACGGGGGCAGGCGGGTCGGTCGGCGGGTGACGGCTTCGTTCGTGTCCAGGAAGGTGTAAAATAGGAACTGTTATAGCGTGGTCGCTGGTAATGGTACTTGCACCCCGAGATCGATGGGTTTGTTCGCTGCTTGATCCGTCGTGATACCCCCTTCTCTGCCGTGTCGTTCAAGTGTACATAGTACACAAGTATAATGTTATATATTTACATACATACATACATACATACATACATACATACATACATACATACATACATACATACATACATACATACATACATACATACATACATACATACATACATACATACATACATACATACATACATACATACATACATACATACATACATACATACATACATACATACATACATACATACATACATACATACATACATACATACATACATACATACATACATACATACATACATCATCACACTACACACACACACACACACACACACACACACACACACACACACACACACACACACACACACACACACACACACACACACACACACACACACACACACACACGCACGCACAGCACGCACGCACGCACGCACACACACACACACACACACACACACACACACACTTAACGGTAAGCGAGTGATCGAACAAAACCCGCCGCCAACTATCCACCAAACCGCCACTTCGCACGTCGCGCTTTATCTACGCGTCCACCGCATACCGAGTTATCACCGGCTTTTGCTCAAACAGATGTCTCAGCGATATGCCCTTAGCTTCTTTCATCTGCCTTGTCATGTACCGCTATAAATACTTCGCGTCACCTATAAACGGTAATCGCTCATAACATATCTACCAACATTTGACCCCGGGGAGACCTCCTGGAATTTGTCACAATTTGTTCTCTAAATTATCACCCCCTACATGTGTATTGTATAGACCCTCGGGGGTTGCATTGAACTATCACGTACGGTCAAAGACTGTGTGGTTTAAAGTTATGTGTATACGGAATAGTGGTTATCGGTGTCTTGGTATTGCTCTGCCTATTCTATGCGAGAAGAAACCTTTCCGTCAAACGAACACTCATGGTTATGTGCTGTAGTTACTGTCATCAAAACAGTATTCGTGTGTAGCGTAGTGCAGCGGCAAATACACCCTTTCTCGTAATTTATAACGCCACACAGGGCATGAATTGGGTACATAAGTAACCAAGTAAGTCCTCAAATTTCAACTGTTGACAACAATCGTTGATGCGGTGTCGAGTCGCTACGGACAGCACTCTCGCTTTCAAGCGCATGGACCCAATGTCGGTCGACATTACAACGGGACGTCTTCTCGAAAAGAAAGAGACTTACGCTTGGCGCACACATTGTGGCGACGCACCCATTGTGTTGGCGGCACAAAGGAAACTCGTCGTGCTTTTGTTGTTTGTTACCGCCGACGTTTGATTAACTCCTTCGCCCGTCGCGTGTTTCCGGTTTCTTTGTTCGCAGTGAGTTATCGCCGGGGACCCGCCAGGGGTTACCTTAGGGTGCCGACTCGATAACATGCGACAAGCGCTCGTCGGGAAAAAAAGCGACAAGTTGGTCTGCTTTAAACGAGTTGTGAGAGTGACGAAAAACGTCCGTTACGATATATTAACGATGGGCTTTGTTGCGTCGGGTCATTAACAGTGCTCCGGGCGATAAAACAGCGATCTTCGGGTTTCGAAACGCGACGGAAGATGAAATCGAATACCGCCGTTGCAGAAGGTGGGACCGGTGTTGCGTGCGGTCTCGTCGCGAGGGCTCGTCGCGGTCGGCTGACGAGGGTTGAACGGGATCTGTTTGCCGTCAATATTCGTCAAATCGCTGAGCCGTAAACGCGGAGCATCTGTTTCGTGTCCGTGGGGGATCTCGCGTGGTGACTGGTACAACGGCCACCGGCGTGACGTAGCTGACGTAGCAGCATTTAATATAATTTCAGTTGAGATTAAATTTTATGTGTGCTAATACATGGAAAAGGACGTAATTATCAATACCCAGAAATGTCATACGCTACTTGTTTAGTGTGCGTAATGACATCATCCTGATAAAGAAAAGTTTATTATAAAATAGTTACCCACCAATTATTTTCACGTTATAACTCGCGTGTATAAACGCAAACTAAACATCCCTGTTATTTACACACTGCATGCCTATATATGGTCGTGTGAAGTAAATAAAAAACACACAACGCAGGTGACGGAGTGAAGTGGTGACTCGTCACTGCGGGAAGCAATCGCCCCCAAATAGTCGCGTGTAGCCGTCAACACGCGTCAACACTGCAAACATTTCCCTGAGCAGCCCCCGGTTACTCCACCCACGTCGCGCAGGCCTGGGGAGGGAGGGCTGTAGGGAGTGCGGGGAAGGATATGTTTGAATGCCCTCTTACATCGACTTATATTAGCCGTGGCATGATTTTGAGCGCGGGGTGAACGAAGGAGGTGTCGTCGTGTTTTAGCAGGGTTGTAACCCTACCCGCCTCGTTGTTCGTTAGTCAGAATTCAGGTCTTGTGGCCGACTAGACGAATCTATCATGTGCAATGATTGTCGCGTGCCTCCTTCTTCCCTTGAGTTTTTTCGTCGCTAGTGGGAACGGATTCCTAGTTGGTTGTTTGTTTGGTTGGTCGGCATGCGTAGGGGGTTGAGTTGGTACTGTGGTATGTTTGTGTTGGTTACTTACCAAATTGATTGGTCAACAATTTGTGTTGACGAATCATGCTTGTATACATCCTTCCGTAATTATTTTACTTATAGTATCCATAGGTTCACAACTATACCACAACTATACCGCTCATTAACAACGTGTAATTCACGTTAAACAGTTTAACTCCGAAACATTGTACACCGATAGTAAGATAGCAAAATCTTTTATTTTTATTGCATTTGTGAGCTCAGATTATCGAGGTTTTAACCGCTTATTGTGTCATCGGTATAATTGAGGTCGATGCCTATGAACCAGAGTATATACCTATGAACCAGAGTGTGTACCTATGAACAACAGTTTGCACCTCAGATCCATTCCAAGTCGTTGCCACAACATGCCCGAAGCACCCGACTAAACACGACGTAGGCATATATCATATGATCCGACGCGATCGCCGGCTTTGTCCTACCACACCGCATCCTGCGTGTACATCCGATCCCGGACGAAACCCTCCCATTCGCCCACGACCCCAGGGTGAATTAGCCCGGTTGCCGGGTAGGGAGCTCACGGGCACGTCGGCACGACGGTGTGGCAGTCACGACAGTCGGCGTGACAACGTCCAACCGGTACCGGCCGCGTGGCTGTTCTCTCCGGCCCGCTGCCTGATAACGTCGGACGATACAGCGGCCGCCCCGCAAGGTGTCGATTGCTTAATTGCAGCCGACCGCTCCGCAGTCGACCGCGGTGACGATTGAGCGATGCCAGCCGAAGATCCTCACGTCACATCACGTCACGTCAGGTGAATTACCGGGCGGGCTTTACGGCGACACGACGAGGACGGCACGCAAACCCAACAGCCAACGTCGACATGTTTACATTCTCTTTTTGTCGTTACGACCGAGGTCATTTTTGACAACGGTGATGTTGACGATATAATATCGTGAAATAATATCGTGAAACTTCGTTATACCTTTCATGACTAAATTTATTCATTATGTAATTTAGAACAATGCCACCTTTGATTTAGTTTTAGTTTCTTTAGTTCCGTTTCATAGACAATGATTTAGTATATATATATATATATATATATATATATATATATATATATATATATATATATATATATATATATATTTTTACTTGTACTTTTAATATATTTATGTCTTGTAATTTTAATTAGTATTGCCAACAACAATGAACACAGAGTTTAACTTTGAATTTTAGTTTCTAAACAAAGTTTATTATTATTATTATTATTATTATTAGCCTAATCGTGAACCTGATATTGCGAACTTCGGTTCAGAGAAACCGTAATTATAGTACATTCTCCCGTTGTTCCATTTATACTCTGGCGTTTGTCTTATTTGTCCTTTCTGTGTCCTTTCTATTTATCTCCATCTTTATCAGTGTTCTGCGTGCTTACAATCACGATCATTAGCTTCTTTCCTTTCAAGATATATAAATACTAACCAACCCAAGGCTAACGCTACAATACCTTTAATTAGGATGACTTAGACTTGCGTAAGAAGTCAACGAACTCGCGTTGAAACGACGTAATTACGATAGCGTGCAGAGTAAGATTCAACCAGTTTGCTCCCGTGCACATCAAGTGCACATTGGCCACTTTTTGTCAGTGTTTTAAAGATGATATTACTTACTTTGCGTTGCCCTTCTGGCTAGGCATGAGTCATTGTTACAGGCGTATTGTGTAACGGTCCCCTTGGCGTTTCCATTTACTAAAATGTGGTGGATCGTTTTGGAAACGAAACTCGCTTAATTACGCACTAGCGGTTAAAAACAAAGGCCACCCACTTCGTGGGGACACTTTCCCGAACTCACTCACACGCAACGAAATAAAAAAACACAGACGCACGCACTGTCACACACAAACACACGCATGTACTCATATCGATGGATACATAGTAACAGGACACCTGGATATGGACTTCAATGGAAAACAAGCAACATATGGTGCTTGATTGGTTTGCTTGTGCACACACAATCGACTGACAATGCACACACTCACGCACACACATGTATGCACATACAACACACACAGTAATGTTTTGAGTCATACTCATTTCACTCATTCACTCACTCACTCACTCACTCACTCACTCACTCACTCACTCACACACTCACACACTCACACACTCACACTCACACACACTCACACACTCACACACTCACACACTCACACACTCACTCACTCACTCACACACTCACACACTCACACACTCACACACTCACACACTCACCACTCACACTCACACACTCACTCAACACACACTCACACACTCACTCACTCACTCACTCACTCACTCACTCACTCACTCACTCACTCACTCACACACTCACTACACACACTCACCACATCACACACTCACTCACTCACTCACTCACACACTCACACACTCACTCACACACTCACTCACTCACTCACTCACTCACACACACACTCACACACTCATCACACACACACGCTCACACGCACAAACAAACGTGTGACGATGCCATAATGACGTCGTCCATTAACGTCTTCGGACGAATCGTTGCGACAAGAAATGTGTCGCCTGTTTAGATTCGCCGTGACACCCTGTCACCAATAAAGAAATGACGGCGTAAAAACAGCGACAAGTCTGCGCCCTAACGTTTACACTTCCTACGTCCTCGTCGCCGCTAACGATTTCTCCACCGACGACTCCGTTGGCCCTGTTTATTATTCTGCCAGTATCGCTTTACATTAGTCGCTATTCCAGGCTTCTCGAGTCGCTTTTCAACCGGCTTCGATGACATTTCAAGAGCCGCTGTCAACCTCGAACGTATCATTCGCCTACCAATGAAAAAACGCTCGGTATTCGGGCGACGATAGCGCTGTGACAAGTCGCCCTCGGTCCAATTGCGTTGTGTAGGATATATTTCTCGCTATACAAGTCGGCGAATTTTTAAGAGTATACGCGGCATTCTGCTAAGCTGTTTTTCGACGAAAATTCAAGTGAAAACATCTATGGAAACTTCATTGTGAGGTGACGAAGAAAGAAAACAAACGTCGCGATAGGGTCGTGGGTTAGCGCGAAACAATCGTCAAGATGCAAACATTTCTCCGTAATTGCGCAAGAGAGCTCTGCACCACAGGGATTCAACTTCTTGGCTTTAAATTAGTTGACATTTTCAATAGTGTGACTCTGACCTATTGCGTGTTACAATTTAAATGTTTAAACGTTTACATAACCACAAAGCATCGCATGGCTTGCACTGTTATATAGCTACCTTTTTGCTATTTAGAATAGCATAATTCGCAGTGCCTAGTCAAAAATGTCTTTGTGCCAGAGTTCAAAAGCAACTGTACCGCGTTAATTCAGTCTGTCTTGAGGTCAGAGTTGTCTGCTGAATGGTCGGGCAAATTGTCAGTCGATATCCTTGAAGTTCAATTCGGTGAATTTTTATATTCAATAACAGATCTTTAAAGATAAATTTTCAGAAAATGCTTAGAACTCTTTTAAAATAATCCATGTTCGAAAATCCTGGCTTCAATTTCGGTGTTTTGGAAATTGTGCTCCCACGCTCCAGTTCAATGTAGAACCTTCAGTCGTATGAAAAACAAGTTGGCCCTAGATAGTGGTGGTTACATGTAGATATCGAACAATAATTACAGCGTGGCTGAATTCTTTCTACGTAAATATATATGTTGTTCGAATGAAACACATATTGGTGGGGGGGGGTGATATGTAAAGTGCCCTGAACAGTTTTATGGACTGAGTACTTATATGGGAACTTATTTTACCTTTAACGTTCACCAGTGAAATGACATCCCGTTGTTTGTGTCACCAGACTGCTAAATGATGGAGAGAAGAAACCATTCATAGAGGAGGCGGAGAGACTGAGGCAACAACACAAGCGAGACTACCCGGACTACAAGTATCAGCCTCGACGCCGGAAGCCGCTCAAAGGAGCCATGGACACTAACAGCAACGGCAGCAGTGCGGGCAGTCCTCCGGACCTGTCGCCAGCCATGCTCTACAAACACATGCAGGTGGGTGCAAGCGCGGACGGTTGTTGAATTCTGTGTGATTTGCCCAGCAAAAAGAATGTCAACTCGAATATGCGAGCCAGAAATAGCTTATATCCGATAACTTTTTGTAATTATGGCAAGAAGAAATACCTTATAATCTCGTATTACAATGCACGGTTTCGTTCTGCGAGAACTATTCTAAAAGTAGCACAATAGTGATTGCATTGTTGGTGTTTGATTGTGTGTTAGCAAACCCAATTGATAGACAAAGTATGAACAATTTCTCTTTTAAAATGTAGTTTCACCTATTGGTAATAAATAAACGAAATTCAAGATGTATCATGCGAATTATGTGACTGCCATTTATATGATTACCTAGCTATAAACAGTGGTGTAAAATAATTTCGCATATTCCTCGCGCTACGTTTGTAACAACCGTAAAAGCTTCCAAAGATAATAGCTTTAGAAAGAGCAGATCAGCTGTGAGACTAAGTGAGTATCATTTTGAGTAATCACAATGCTACGAATATCTTACCCATATCGCTCTTCTACGCCAACAGGAAGCGCCATCAAACGACAGCGACTGCGACGTACAGCGCCACCGTGCGGCGGTGGGAGGATCCCACGGCCCACCCACGCCGCCCACCACGCCCAAACAACCTGGAGAGGGTGGCCATATGCGCCCCGTCGGGCCGATGGAGCGGGCGATGGGAAGAGTGACCAGGGTTGGAGGTGGGTTTGAGTTGGCTCAGCGTTTAATTTTCTATGGTTTTCTATTATGAATCATGCGTATTTACGGAAAGATCGTCCGTCATGTCTCGATACGGATTCCAAGCATTTGGGCATAATAATAGTAATAATACTAATACTAATACTAATACTAATACTAATACTAATACTAATACTAATACTAATACTAATACTAATACTAATACTAATACTAATACTAATACTAATACTACTACTACTACTACTACTACTACTACTACTACTACTACTACTACTACTACTACTACTACTACTACTACTACTACTACTACTACTACTACTACTACTACTACTATACTACTACTACTACTACTACTACTACTACTACTACTACTACTACTACTACTACTACTACTAATAATAATAATAATAATAATAATAATAATAATAACATCATCATCATCATCATCATCATCATCGTCATCATCAAGTTGAATAAATAAAACAAATGAATTGAATTGAAAACAAACCCAGTTATCCCCAAACATATTTAGGTAAAGCCTACTTATGTACACTTCATTTATTAAGAAAATGAACGTTTGTATAACACATTAATATTTTTGGTTCACGTCTGCTGTTTGCGCAGATGATAAAAATCAACTATTAAGACGCCATTGACAACAGGTAGTGCCAAATCTCGGCATCTTTCAACGTATGTATTCAGGGTGAATCATGGTATCCCCGCCAGCAACATAAAGTCGAACAGTAAACGCTTTCATTACTTTAATACAATAACGTAGACACTTTTATCGGCCATGACGTATTTAAAACAGGAACATGTTTCAATTAGGAAGCGTAATCGACTAAAGTACGTTGGTACCAGTTGTAAGTAGTGTTACAACTCACCAAGTATACACGTCATCAACATCGACAACAACGTCATTAACGTATTCCAATTATGTATTTGGAATAATGCCATTTTCTAGTGGCCGGTACATCGATGTACTTTTGGCTGAGTCAAGTTGTAACTATTAAAACAGGGAAATCGTCATTGCTCTGTTTGCCGCTAAACAGTTTAACAGAAATACTGTATAATTGCTCATTTAGTTTGGATGAACACATCTTAACGCAAACTGTAAGAAAGTCTAGTTCAGCCATAGTAACAGATTTGTTATAGATAACACTTCACACTATTTATGAAGTGCGAATGTCATTAACCACATACACCACAGAGGACCACTGCATCATCACCACCACCACCACCACCACCACCACCACCACCACCACCACCACCACCACCACCACCACCACCCCCCCACAACAACAACAACAACAACAACAACAACAACATTACTATCATTATCATTATCATTATCATTATCATTATCATTATCATTATCATTATCATCATCATCATCATCATCATCATCATCATCATCATCATTATTCACAACAGCTGCACTATTTCCCCCAGGTCACGTTCCTCAGACTCATCCCCTCGACTTCAGCCGTATGGAGATGGTCGATCTCAACCCGGACATGGTTGCCATGGAGAACTTCGACGACGACGAATTCGACCAATACCTGCCGCCGAACGGTCACGTGCACCCTCATCACCAGGGCAACGGCGCGATGGCCGGTCGCGTCGGACCGGGACCACCGCCCCCTTACGGCGTGTCGAGTACTACGGCGACCACGTGGGCCAACTCGTGTCGTCTCTCCACGACGTCAGCCGGAGGCGGACTTCCGGCGAGCGGCATCCTACAGCGCATGGCCAGCAACCAGGCCGGAAGTCCGACGTCATCAGTGTCGCCACCTGGCGCTGACATGCGCGCCGCCATGCAGAGCAACGGCAGCGCCGACACGAGCGCCGCCTACCGAACGAACAGTGATTCGGACAGCGCGTCGTCGCCGAAGATGGACGGCACGCAGGCGCACATGACGTCATATCCGCGCGAGCAGAAGTTCACGTACGACATGGATCACATGGCCCGCTATTACCAGCACATCCACCAGCAGCAACAGGAGTCTGCTGGCGCCGAGAACGAGGAGAACTACGCCAACTACGGCGCCTCCCAGCAGTACTACGGTCACATGATGCAGCCGGCAGTGGCGGCGGCACCGTACCAGTGCATTGGGTCGGGAGTGAAACAAGTATACGGACCACCAATCAACGCCGCGTCGCCCGTCAACTCCGTGCAGTGGAACAAGTATGGGCGGCCGTGACCCGTCCTTGACCCGGTCGTGACCCGGCCGTAGCCCGAAGCGGCCATCATGTTCATTCCATGCGCCGCCGCGAAGCGACGTTGGCCGCCACTTCCGGTCAAATAACCGCCTCGGACGTCAGCTGCTGCCGTTCAGTAAGACATGTCGCTGCTCAATGTGTTGATTTGGCGACCGATGCGATTGCCAGCAATGCTCATCATCAGCATCCGTTGGCCGAAAAATGGTTGCTAGGCAACGGTGAACTGAACCGAACGGTATGTGGAATATGCGCAAAGTTCCGGGTCCACAGAAAAGGGAGAACGCTGCGAGTCAGAATTGTTGAGCACATATCTAAAAAATCTCACTATGATATTTACACAAAACGACCGAAAGATGCCTTATCCATTGCTAACGTATCCGACCGAAACCTATCACGAAGCGTCCACAAAAAGTGGTAGCTTTTTCACTTGCCGTTACTACACGTATAATAACCATGACGACGAGTCGATGTGAGCATTCATTTTGGTAAACTGTTCCTTCTGCCAACTGGCTACTCGTGAAAACAGGTGATATGTGTTTCTAGGTTCCAACTGTAATGTCGACCCGAAAATTGGAGTTGAACTTTATGCAAAACGTCACCACGTGCCTTATTAACGTTGTAATCTAATATCCAGACCAGCGGTTTTGTCTTTGTAATGTTGCGTCATTGGCCATCGCTGCTGCCACTGGTGATGTTGTTGGTAAATCGTGAATCAGGTCTATACGAGGAGGAGGAATCTGCTCTTAATTATGTCACTGTTATGACGTCACTGGTATGCAGTTGTGCGCGTGCGGCGTAATCATGCAACTATGATCGCGCGCGTGCAACGTCATTGTGCAAATGTGTTCGCATCTTCACTTTGAGCAACAACAAGTGGCGAGCTTGTTGTTGTTTTTGTTGTAAATACGATACTCTCCGTAGCAAGACCAACAGAGCCTGGCGTATATTTTCAATTTTAAGGGCAACAACAGTTTTATGTTGTGTTACGGGTGGGCTACAGTGTGTTTTAATTAGGAGGATCCGAAGGATTACGTCATTGTTGATTACATATCACTTGCGTTATATTGCGACCAAGTTTTCGTTAATTTATTATTATAACATTTATTAAATTACACTCACATATGCACATGTGACGGATTAACACACGCATTGTTGAATGCATTTAAAAACATAATATACAGATTTCGAAATAGTCCGCACAAACTTTCCGACAACTTTCCGAGTTCTGTTTGACAGAGCAGCTCGGCCGCATCCATCACTATTTTAATAACGTAATATATTGACTCAGTTTTGGTGATTATAGCTTGATTATTTTTGCATTATTTTGTTTGTAACGCATGTTTTAAGATACAGTTTAAAACGTTATGTAAAAAAACCCCGAAACGTCAACATTTCAACAGATAATTTCATAATGTTCCCAAACAAAATTTGGACACGCACAACTAGACAGCTTTAATGTCTTCTGAAAATAACTCAGAATAAACAATAATTTAACTGAGCTAGTTTGATATCCAGTGGATAGAATCCATATCTAAACTACAGCTATTTTAGTGCATGTAATTAAAATGTAAATGTTCTATTTACGAACGAGCGGCCTTACCTAGATATTTTACAGAATTATGTTGTTTCCACACAAGACTGTCTAAATATTAAAATCAGTGAGTGAAGTGTGAATGATTCCACATCTTGAATAGATAAATACACATGAATGATAAACATTACGAATGGATTTAGGAGACACGGTGCTTGCGCTTAATGCGTGGAATGTTAGGCACGTAAAGCCGTGGGTGAGCGCAAGAAATGGTGTGTGCATTCAGTAAATGAAAGAACATGTGGTAAACTATGAGTGAACAATAGAAATTGTGTGTGTTTTCCAAGAGTGAATAACTGTGCACGAATGTTAAAAATGAGTGAATTTACGAAACAATGTGTGGTTTCGTATAGCTATATACAACGCCGCAGCATAATTCCCATACGATGATTTCAATTTGTCTAGTTCACTTAAAATATCACGCATTTATTTTTCATTTTGTACATATTACATTGATATTTTCTTGTACAGGTTATGTAGTCGTACGGTGCGTTTTATGCAAGGATAGTCTTTGGTAGTTTTACAAATATTTACTCACTAATATGCAACTGTGCGATAAATGTGCATTCACATGTTAATTAATGTTCAAACTGTTAATGGAAAGTTGTTAAAACTCCTCTGTTACTTCGTATTTATAAAATGCCACAATGCATTACAATACTGCCTTATTCTGAGTATATGGATATTCACTAAGACGTGCAACATTGTCTTTTACGCCTACAGTGATAGTCTATAGCAATGTTATTGCAATATTGTATTGAAATGTTGAGCCATATTTTACTATGCTCATACAAGGAATGCGAAAATGAGACGCATTTCTAATCTACTGTTCGATAAAATAAATATTTGTAATATAGTATTATAATCATGTTATGTCCTATTGATGTATGCCTTGCGTACATTATCTCGATGTTTGTGTTCGATTGTACATTGAATAATGTGTTATATATGGATTCGAGGATAACAAAATGCAAAATAAAATGTTACGGTACATGTCATATCTGCGTTTCTTTCCGTCATTCGTGAGCTTATGTGGGATCAGCCGCCATTGTTCGAAAATACGCTGCCATGACGTCATCTTATAACCAGACAATCAAGTGACGTAAATTGGTTGTAATTGCAGCATTTTTATTTGGAAAAATATTATGCCTCCATCTTCATTAAGTTTATTATTCCAATTAATTTCTATGTTATAAAACAGAACTATTTTTTTGTTAATTATATCATTTCGGACTATTCCACAATGTTTTTCATATCCACAAGATGTTTATCTTCGTTGTTTCTTTATGGTAGGTAATACTAATATGTTATCGTTATTAATAAAATCCAACACAAAGTTGTAAAATAATATCACCATCATTTAGTTTTCGTCACATTGCAGAAACCAACACATGTCCTCGTGACACGACTCAGGAGACTCAGAAGACAATGACACCTCCTGGAAGACGGGAAGACAACCTGACCTAGAGAAAATACTACAAAATAACATATATTTATTTGTCTTTCTGAAATAATAATAATAACAAGAGTAATAATATTATTATTATTACTCTATTACTACTACTACTACTACTACTACTACTACTACTACTACTACTACTACTCTCATGCTACTACTACTACTATCTCTCTACTACTACTACTACTACTACTACTACTACTACTACTACTACTACTACTACTACTACTACTACTACTACTACTACTACTACTACTACTACTACTGCTACTACTACTACTACTACTACTACTACTGCTCTGCTACTCTGCTGCTCTACTCTGCTGCTCTACTCTACTACTGACTACTAGCTGCTACTACTACTACTACTACACTACTCTCTCTACTACTGACTAGCATAGCACTACTACTACTACTCTGCTCTGACTACTACTACTACTATTCTGCTATACTACTAGCTACTGCTGCTACTCTAGCTCATTACTGCTAATCTACTCTGCTCTACTCTACTGCTACTACTACTGCTGCTACTACTACTAGCTACTACTACTCTACTACTAGCTACTAGCCTACTAGCTACTAGCTATTACTGCTACTGCTACTAGCTGCTACTGCTACTAGCTACTACTACTAGCTACTACTACGTCTCTACATACTGCTGATACTACTACTCTTACTAGCTCTACTACTACTACTACTACTACTACTACTACTACTACTACTACTGCTGCTGCTGCTACTACTACTACTACTACTACTACTGCTGCTACTACTACTGCTACTACTATTACTGCTACTACTCCTACTACTCCTACTACTACTACAACAACTACTACTACTACTACTACAACTACTACTACTACTACTACAACCACCACCACCACCACCACCACCACCACCACCACCACCACCACCACATAGATATATACACTTAATGTCCACTTTCGTAATCGCTAATATATAATTATAACAGCGACCTTCGTGTGAGAAATCATAGTTTACAGTCTGAGCTAATGATGGTGATGAAGAATTCGTCACGCAACATGTAATTGTACAATCAAACATTACAAAAGTTGGCATACAATGTATTATCATATTTATTAAAACGAATTTTGCCACATAAGTATGAATTGTAGCATATGTTAGGTTATACAAATTATAACACCTGAAACATGCATCCTATATCGGGTTCTCAGTATAGTCATCTACTTTGAAG
>JAODUO010000764.1:75000-80000 GCA_025642075.2 Ridgeia piscesae
CACTTTAATAACTGCGTAAAAAGTTGGCATTCATGCGAAGGTGGCTGATGTTATTAGTAGGACTAAAGTTCTTTAATAACTACAGCCCATACAATGTTACAGTCCCAAACTTATTCATGCATAACATATGGGCGTTTCTCTGGCGTTTCTTTGTATTGATGTTGCATAGAGGGCGTTTCTCTGTATTAATATTACCCGTAGGGCGGCTTGACGATGTTTGATATCATAATAACTATTATATATTACACTTGTGCGATACGAAGTCATTGTGCTACCAAACATCGTCAAATAACTCTCCCTGCCCTGTCAATGCATACGAACACCAAGTCAAAATTATTCACTGAACCGCAACTATATCCACCAAACAGTCATTAATCATGAAACATAAAAGACCGTCAAACTTTAGTATAACATGCTGAGAAATCTATCATATAGATTGATCGATTTTGTATAGTTATAATTAAAGTCATGCAAAAAATATTTACTTACTATATCCATGTAATCTCTGTCATTTCATTCACCTCACAATTCTTCTAAACTATAGAATTGCAGATCGCTCACTTCTCTTGATATCGGGATTTTAAAGTTTATCGGATTTGATATATATATATATATATATATATATATATATATATATATATATATATATATATATATATATATATACCAACTTCATTTCATTTATAATACACGTCTTTCTTTTTCTGCTACGATAATACAACGGTGACTATAACATAATATATATATATATATATATATATATATATATATATATATATACACACACATATATATATATATATATATATATTTATAGTTTATATCTAATTTATACGTAAAACTATCAAAAATGTATCTTGCACGAATTTGAAATGATATACATTTGTTTAATTCAAACTATATTGGGTATTAAGTAGTTATCATTTGTCTCGCATATCACATTAGACATGATGTTTCATGGGTGAAACGCGGTGCCCTTTACACTATGTGTGTGTGTATATATATATATATATATATATATATATATATATTAATTTTAGTTTTAGTTTTAATGTGCGTGGCCAGACACACTATGCTGTTCATAGGAACCTCTGCTTACTGGCACAATGAATTTAAACTAGTGCTTCGAATACTGTAAAAAGATTTAAAGATTCCGTTCGCCATCTTTAATTTTGAGTTGAAGTGATGTCTCCTTTCTATGTTGATGAAGCCATAGTTGCTGACGATTTTATTTTACGCTATTTCTGTGTGCAGTAGGTATGTTTAATCAACTGTCACTTATTTATTTCGGTTACGCATATTTAACTTGTCATTACTCATCTCATCAGTTATCCCTAGTTAACTATTTAAAGGCATGAATCGGCAAACAAGTGTCACAAAGTATATAATTGTATCTACTTGCGTGATCTGCACAAAACTTCCACTGACAGACCGGACGTGAGGGTGCGTGTAAAATCACACTTTGCTGCTGTTTAGAGGCTTCTCTCAGCTGTGTAGTAGAGCGCCATTCTGAGCACCAGTTTGCGTCTAATATGTGTTAAATACATTCAGAATAGTCGTCGGTGCATAGCAACAATCAGCGGCCTGTTGTTCGCATGTTATCACGTGACTGTTACGTCAGTCGATCTGTATAGGCCTAGTAGTTGGGGCGCACATGGGTCGAAGTGGACACCTTGTGCTATTTTTGGTTGCCCTGTTGTTTTCTCAACTTCAAACCTTCCTTAATAATATTCCACCAGAGGGCACAACCCTCTCAAATCAGTGTACCTCACTCCGAAATGTTCATTTAAATTAAGGCCTATGTGGTCTCTTAATGGACGCGTTGCACATATTTCTCTTTCCACATTTTCACAGTAAATGTATAACAACAAAATTAAGTGTAGTATCAAATAATCAGGTATGATGAGAACTAATATTTATTGCAATATCGTTTTGATACGTTTATTTTTTAGGAAGCCAGGTACAAAACATCGGACAATATATCGAAAAATCAGTTCGGTATCCCAGTTGACATCACACAACAGGAGGTATAATTACCTTAATATGTAATCAATGTATTTATGTAATACATCAAAATGATGTGCATTGATTTACCTACTGAATATTGCAAAGTAATAGTAAAATAGTGCTACGTTATACGCAATGACGAGCAGAACATGTACCCCATCGCTTGAATGTTGAGTAATCGTGACGTGACGCAGATCGGAGTGGATTTAATTGATTGTAGCATTTTCGCGTTTCTTAGGGTAATAATACAATATTAAAGTCAGAATACTGATGCATAACATACTGGTGATTATGTATACGGTGTTTGTTAAGACAATATAAAATTACGATATCACGCATTATTAGAAATAAAAGTATATCAAGGTGTTACTCAATCACATCTTAAACATTGTTCTGAGTCATCTGTGTCACTCTTGTCACAGCCATTGTTTTAAACAAGAGTGCGAACAGGTATTATTCGCCCTCATTTGATACCTTTCCCATCGTATGCCAAAGCAACACAATACGGCACTTAAAAATTACTCTTACAATGCCTGAAGGTGTCTGAATGACCGCTAGGTCACACTGGCTAATTATGAAATATTCATAGTTTATTAAGTTAGTTTAGCTAATTTCTGTACCAAAATATATCCGCAATGGAGAGGAATAAAGACCACAAATATATTATAGAAATGTATATATTTTAAGGCAATGAGAAATAAACAATTGAACAATAAGTAGAAAAACATTTCCGTTTTGCCCTTATTTTGGCCTGGATATAAGCGCAATTTTCGGAGTGAGATACACTGATTTGAGAGGGTTGCCCTCTGGAATGTTATTCGGGAGGGTTTGAAGTTTAATAAAATACAGGACAACCAAAAATAGCACGAGGTGTCCACTACCTCAAAAATGTGGACCCGTGCGCGACTTTAGAATTCGTGGACGAAACCAACGTAATTTATGGGACTATATTATATAAAAGAGTTGTTAGACTAGAGCATTTTGCACAGCCGCCGATGACCCGCATCGGAAGCTAACCGCGTGAACAGATCCGGATGCAAAACGTTTGATTCGTATCTTTTTTATCGCTCGACAAACAAATCACGCCGTCCGACAAATTATCCAAGTCGACGGAATTGTCTCTGACGCAGACGGGAAAAAAGCGCTGCGTGTCTTGACGTTGATTTGATGTTACGCTGCTTACGCATGCAGCAACGTCAAATCGACGCCCTTACGCTGCGTTGCTGTTCATAATTGTCCGACTAATGACTATTAAGGAGTTTTACCAACACCCGACCACATTCGCGGTCAATCGGTGCATCCGTCGCACAACTGACCTCGTTGTTTCGCCTTGGGCGTAATATTGATTGACAGGATCCTGCGAGGGTATTTGACGTTTGGGCTGACCTCACAGCAGGGATTGACAGCTGATCGCCAACTCTGCCGCGCCGACTGCAGTGGTACTGTATTGCCGCAGCGTTGTTGGTAGAAACGATATTAGACAGCTTTTATTTTACCAAGCTATACTCATGAGAACATATGTTAGTCTATATCTTAACTACTGCATTCTAAGTTGTTTTGTTTCTATTTTATCTAATGGTCGTAAGTTATACTTAGTTACCGTATTGTGATAATATCACTGTAGTCTTACAACGTGATGTCGCTAGTAACATTACTAGCAAGTTTACTTGTTTGTCGTGTTTTATGTGTGAACGGATGCACATTGTTGTTTCTTCTCCGGTAACGGAGGCTGAATGAACAAATATAATATAATTCAGGATTCCAATGTTCACGAAGGGGGACGTGGCAGTTGATAAATGTGTGTTAATAATATGGTACTATCTGAAATCTCTTAATATAGCAAGACCGATGCTCGAGACAACGATACGAATAAATATCTGCCCACAAAGGTATGTGAGATCACACGTATCTTCCAGGAGAAGTGGAGACAGTGTTTGCTAGAACGGATCTGCCAGGGAGTAAAGTGTAAAGCGATTTGAGCAGTCCTAAGGATTGGATACTGCACTATATAAGAACTTTTACGAACGCGCACGCAAGTACAAACACATGCACGAAAACGTGCACTCGCACTCGCACTCGCACTCGCACTCGCACTCGCACTCGCAGCTGCCTGCCGAACCTCGCACTGCATCTGACATCTCACTCGCACTCGCACTCGCACTCGCACTCGCACTCGCACTCGCACTCGCACTCGCACTCGCACTCGCACTCGCACTCGCACTCGCACTCGCACTCGCACTCGCACTCGCACTCGCACTCGACTCGCACTCGCACTCGCACTCGCACTCGCACTCGCACTCGCACTCGCACTCGCACTCGCACTCGCACTCGCACTCGCACTCGCTCAACCTACACGCACACGCACACGCACTACGCTATCACGTCACACCGCACACGCACACGCCACGACGCGCACGCACCGCCACTGCACACGCTCACGCACCACGCACTGACATGCATGCACTGCAGCACTGCACACCGCACGCACCACGCACACGCACCACGCACACGCACACGCCACGCACACGCACACGCACACGCACACGCACCGCACAGCCGCACACGCTGCACACGCACACGCACACGCACACGCACACGCACCGCCACGAAACGCACACGCACACGCCACGCACGCACAGCACGCACACGCACACGCACACGCACACGCACACGCACACGACACCACACGCACAGCACGCACGCACACGCACACGCACACGCACACGCACACGCACACGCACACGCACACGCACACGCACACGCACACGCACACGCACACGCACACGCACACGCACACGCACACGCACACGCACACGCACACGCACACGCACACGCACACGCACACGCACACGCACACGCACACGCACACGCACACGCACACGCACACGCACACGCACACGCACACGACACGCACACGCACACGCACACGCACACGCACACGCACACGCACACGCACACGCACACGCACACGCACACGCACACGCACACGCACA
>JAODUO010000764.1:85000-87500 GCA_025642075.2 Ridgeia piscesae
TTGATGTACCGTACGTAGTCGACGCACGACGCACGTACGACGCACGCACGAAAGGTAGAAGTAGTACGTATGAAACGCACAAAAGTATGTATGATGTCAGTACGTACGAGAGTACGATACGACGCACTAGTAGATACGAGTACACGTAAGGGTATGCATCAGCTGCATAGACGATGATGTACGTACGATCCCTAGTACTAGAGGTGATTCGTCGACGCAACTCGCTATACAGCAGCAGTACTGCGAGGTGTCGTCCACTTGGACCTGCTGAAAGTTTTATGAGCCAATGACGCTGAGTAGTACGACGTATTTGACGTTTGCACGTACGTACGTCCCCTGCAGTAAGACGTACGAGCATGTATGCACGTACGACTATGGACGCAACGCAGCACGCACGACGCACGATGTCAGGAAATGTACAGAGTAGTAGTATGTATGTATGTATGTATGTATGTATGTATGTATGTATGTATGTATGTATGTATGTATGTATGTATGTATGTATGCATGTATGTATGTATGTATGTATGTTTGTATGTATGTATGTATGTATGTATGTATGTACGTATGTATGTATGTATGTATGTATGTATGTATGTATGTGTGTGTATGTATATATGTACGTTTTGACAAGACGAGCAAAGAAACTGGTGCGCTTATACGAGTGATTAATACATTAAAACATACGATATACCACCCTGTAGTCAAACAGTTAATCACTCGTATAAACGCTCGTATAAGCGCACACGATTTTTTGCTCTCTTGACAAAAACGGAATTACCCCTTCACAATGCGTGTCAATTAAACATTTAAACTCTCTTCCTAGTTCGACAACATTCCCCTGCAACATAACCCCCGACACGTCGACTAACACATAGACAAAGCCTCTTCCGCGATACCGGACCCCGTCCACCGTGGGATCCTCGACGTCTCACGGCGCCTGCGTCACGCGCCTCAACAGCGGCAAATCCGACTCGGAAATCATTACTCAGCGCCAACTCATAATTACCGCGTTAATTATATATCGTTCGACAAGCGCCCGTTGCAGACAATAGTCGTCGCGCAGTTGTCGCGTTCGTTTCATAACCGTAACCGACACGCTGCAATTACCGGTGGTCCCGTTTTCGCACCAGTCACGCCCCGCCATTGTCTGCATGATTGTCCCTTTGTCGCAGTCAGACGACGCAGGTAGCATCTAGTCTTTGACCGTAAGTGCCCGCGATCGCACGGTTTGATATAACCACCTGCGAGCGCCCGTAGACGCGTTGTCACGCACACCGGGGGAGATGCGAGATATTGGGGCTGAAATTGCAAGGTGCACGTAGACGCAATCGCACCGGAGATCTACAATCGGTAATAAGCTGAAAACGTTAATAATTAACTTTAGACCCGCAGAGATATGAGGTGGTGTGTTGTCGAACGGTTGCTAGTGACGTCAAGGGTCACCAATCAATCGTGTCTCTGGTTGGTTCTTTCGTCAGCCATGTAGAGTCATTGGGTAACGTTGCTAAGAGCTTTTAAACCCGGTTTTGCATTTAAAAATCAATTTTGATCCTTAACAGTGATTTAGAGTACAGGAAAACTGTCAACAAAACGACACGCCAGAGGGACATTGTCGCCGGTGTGTCATCGGAATAGTGTCAGCGGTAAACGTCATTGGATATTTGCTTTTTGGAAAAACTCACTTAATTTAACACCGTATTTTGTGTAATGATGGATTTTCTTTTAAGAGCTCTTTACCGTAGTAAAACGTTCCCATTTCACTAATCATCTTTAAACCACTATATAAGCATTTATAAAGGCATAACTTTGCGAAGAAAGTGTATATTGTTAAATACCGTGTATGCATTTCGAAATTATATTGTCTTATACATTTATACATAACGAGCTCTTAAGGGAAATTCATCATGAAATAGTATATGTCATTAAAATAGGGAGCATTGTCAAAGTGAACGCAAAAAGCCATTGTCGGGCGCACACCGCCGAATGTTTTTTTCTCCAACGGGGCCACTGGTTTTGAAGGTTTTCTCTATTCGTTTAGGAGTGACAATGCACCGTAGTCGGACCTCTAAATAGGTTCTCGTGTAATAATAAATGATAAGTATAAATAAAGCAAACTATCATATCAATCCCACTTAATGTATTACGACACAGTGGTATTTGTAGATAAAACATAAATATAAAATTTTCATTTTTAGACACACACACACACACACACACATATATATATATATATATATATATATATATATATATTATATAATTATAAATAATATTATTATAGATCGATAATTAACATAATGAGCATATTAATAATGTTTGCAAGTATATGCATTAAAGTTGTATTGTGTTATTAGTTTTAGCGATCAAATTAAATTATCAGTTTAGCGGAAATCAGAGGTTAAAGTGACTCCAATAACATAGATGGACCGCTTGGGGGTCAATATAAGTTTGCCGTGCCTTTATACCCTGGAGGCACGCTATAAGAAAGACTTCTTAT
>JAODUO010000764.1:97500-140000 GCA_025642075.2 Ridgeia piscesae
CGTCCGTCCGTCCGTCCGTCCGTCCGTCCGTCCGTCCGTCCGTCCGTCCGTCCGTCCGTCCGTCCGTCCGTCCGTCCGTCCGTCCGTCCGTCCGTCCGTCCGTCCGTCCGTCTGTATGTCTGTGTAGTCCCTACTTACGCTTCCCCGTTGTCGCCATACTTCCTCTCCCATTCCAACCTTCCTCTCATACCGCCTCTCTATATGTGTATTCTCCCCTCTGTGTATCCCGCTCTTCTCTCCTCGTTCCCTCCCTCCCTTAATCTTTGCCTGGCTGCCTTCCTCCCCCCTCTCTCTCTCTCTCTCTCTCACACACACACACACACACACACACACACACACACACACACACACACACACACACACACACACACACACACACACACACACACACAAAACACACACACACACACACACACACACACACACACACACACACACACACACACACACACACACACACACACACACACACACACACACACACACAGAGACACACACACATGTACTCACAAACGCGCGCGCACACATTTTCTTCATTGAAACATCGTTTCCGTGTCTTCCACCATTGGTCTTGCTTCCCCATACACAACACAATACCCCTCGCCCCGTGTTGTATTACGTGTAATATGTGTCTATCAAAACACACATTAGATTTTATTTAGAACAATCAGAAAACGAACAAAATAACAGTTTCGAATACACCACGTTAGCAGAAACACGCCACGTTGTGCTACGTGACAACACTCGTTCTGACGTACAAGTTTGTGGCGCAGATGTTTTGGCGCAACTCGACACTCGAAGTAAAACGACCCGTAAATGAAACGCGCTCGCGCAAGACACACGCCTACTTTGAGCGGACACCACGCTATGGAGGAACACGATTACTTCCGCCTGGAATCCACAACAGTAAGACGGGAGGGCGAGCCTCGTTAACTGGTCTCCGGTAATGTGCGCAGACAGCGCCGTTTGCAAGAGGCGGTCTGCGAACGTTTCTCGAGATTCGCTTTCTCGTGACGTCATAGAAGGCAAACAAAGCGAGCGTTGCACCGAAACGACGCCGTGATTGCATCGCCCCGCGACGTGTTAGCGATATTCTTCTGCTGTTCTTAGCGGCAGATAACGGCGAAAGGTCGAGCCGGGTCTTCGGCATTGTTTCGGCGTCTTTGTCGGGGGATAAATCACAAACGCGCAGCAATTGTCTTCCATTATGCGTCTCCGTCAACGATAACAGTCTGATTGACCTATTAGATGAACTGACTTGCCACTCGATGTGTGGCCAAACAGATGAACCAGATGCAACGTCACGATAATGGGCAACTCTCGCAAGTCGCGGGAGGTGCCGCGAGATATAATCTTATTGATTAGGCCGATGATTAATCGAACATAACGTGTCGAAATTCTATCACATCGCTCGCGCAGTTATCACGGTCCGCCATTGTTGGACCGCATTCGATCTTACGCGTAGTGCGCGATTTTTTTATTCGAATGCGGCGTTATCGATGGCGAATTGTGACGGTATCGCGAGACGAGTGTAAACGATAACTTCATTCAATGGCGCAGGCGTGGCGCTGTTGAATCGGGGGGCAACAGGTCCGCCAAAGTAGACGCTAATGACAGGGCAAAATTTGATATCAAAATTGTATCGTTTCTTCGCGAGAAAAACGGCACCTCCGCCGTTACCTGATCGGTTGTGACAGAACGACAGCCATTGCTTAGCAACACTGAACTAACGGCTGGTTGACGACGTTGGCGAATTTTAATGGACAGTTTGCTTTTTATGTGTGTGAATCACACAAAGCGCAGTAAACCTCTGCATATTTGGCGTTTCTGATTGTTAATGTGTTTAGGTCGTCGTTGTTTTTACGCGGGATGCGGCAATGCGGGCAGCAAACAGGAACAATACATGACAGTTACACGGCATCAGTTTGTTAAAGAAGCTGTCAGAATAAAAACAATCGCTCACTACTTCAAATCATACATTTTTCATTTTCACGTTGGCTTCAGACTACACATTGTCCCGTTAGCGACAAATTGTCCCGTGCAGCGACAAACTCGCCCCATTACCAACACATCCCATTAACAACTCTTACCACGAACAACTCATCCCAATGTCAACTTGTCCAAATAACAATTTATTTACTAAATTACTAAGACACTAAGTCCACCACAACTCGACTCAAAGCCAACTATATCTAAATATCAACTTGTCTTACAAAGAACTCGCACACTACCTACTCGACCCAATACAAACTGTCTTAACTCCAACAATTTCTATTACCATAAAGAACATGAATGAAATAAATATATTAAATATAATCAGATCACACATAACAATTTGACGGATATATTAGAAGAATTCCTATAGTTCTTATGACAACAGTTTATATAATATATATATATATATATATATATATATATATAATATGTATATACATATACATATATAATATATATATATATATATATATATATATATATATATATATATATATGTATATATATATATGTGTGTGTGTGTGTATTAACTGTAAATTATGTGTACACGAACACTATACTTACAGGTATGTGACTTTGTACATGTGTGACTGTGTGTATGTGTGACATGTATGTTTTTTAGAATAATAATAATAATAGTAATAGTAATAATAATAATAATAATAATAATAATAATAATAATAATAATAATAATAATAATAATAATAATAATAATAATAATAATAATAATAATAATAATAATAATAATAATAATAATAATAATAATAATAATAATATAATAGTAATAATAATAATAATAATAATAATAATGTAATAGTTATATAGTAAACTGTAATGAGATTGTTGAGTATGTTGTAAATTACATTATATATTTTATATATATATATATATATATATATATATATAATATGTATATAAGAAAAATATGTATGTGTGTATATGTAATGTATATTAATATATTACTTTGGGTGTGTGTGTGTGTGTGTGTGTGTGTGTGTGTGTGTGTGTGTGTGTGTGTGTGTGTGTTGTCTGTTGTTATATATATATATATATATATATATATATATATATGTGTGTATATATATAAATATATATATATATAAGTATATACATAAATATATATATATATATATATATATATATATATTAGGTGCATATATAAGCATATATAATATTATAATATATGTATATGTATATATATATATATATATATATATAATGTATATCAATTAATATTATGTCTATATATATATATATATATATATATATATATATTATGTATTATTTAAATAATTTTTGTGTGTGTGGTATATGTATATATATATATATATATATATATATATATATATATATATATATATTATATATATTATTATTTATAATATATGTAGGAAAGTCTGCTTAACAAGGACATAAAACAAACGGATAGACAAACGCACATATGTTATGTTTTACAACATAAATCTAGTTACCTACACTTATGTTCTTCATTATATTCACAATACTTGTTGGTTTAATTTGTTAGTGGAAAGATATAATGTTTAGACCAATGTTACGTTATATGTAAAAGACGCTTCACCGAAAGTGAACTGGACAGTTTTATATCAGTCTCCGACGACAGTTTTGAATGATGTTAAACCGTCTATTTCTTTATAATTTGTTATTTGTACTGATCGATATGTTATGTTTTATATATGTAGCCTATGTATTACTAATAAAAAGACTTCGAATAAAACAATTCTTATAAATAACGTTAATTAAGTCATGTTAGTATTACTATTTAACGAAGCAGCGGTGAATTGTGTACTCAGAAAACAAAGCGCACCAGGCGAATGAGCACATCATGTGTCGAACCTGATACTAATATACCTCATACCTTACTTGAGGGGCATTCGTCACGGCTGTATAATTATTCTGCCCAAATAAGACGTATTCTCTATACGTCCCGTCATTCAAACCCGCTCTCTGCAACGAGTGTAAGTTACACCTTCATTATTTCGCAGCGTCGATGCCACGTCGGAATTCCTTTCACTCGTCGCGGCTCTTCGATATTAATCTAGAACAATGGTCGTGAAACACTTGCATGTCGATAACGATCGTTCATCCTAAATGACACCATTGTTGCACACGTTTGTCTCCTTGCAAAACCTACTCGTTGATCCTGTTTCATTTTGATCTTTTTCGCATTATACAAACTTCAGATGGTCGCTATCTGATTAAATTCGCCTTCAGAGATAAGGACCTGCTATCTGCGATAATTATCAACGGCAACATCCGCACGTTTACACGCGAACGGTACGTGCCGCTTCGCTACGTCTTTATATCCATACTATCATGTGACCCAATCACGTGATCGTCTGCTCAGCTATCTTGCGTTAATAATAAGTTGGGTCGACTTGCGTGAGTCGTGCTTAAGCGTTCTGTTTGTGTTTTAAAGTGAGTCTAACGCGTCTAACACGAATCGAGGTTACTTTACCGATTTCTTCGTAAACGGATTGGCTTTCGGGCTTCAAAGTTCATGGATTAATTTTTAACTCAATGTATACGAAGTTAGACATCTATCTCTTTCGATAAATCCTGTATATTTCCAACAGTTTAACCTTTTATGGGATTACTATTGTTCGAAAAGCTATTGCATCGCAGATGTTGTGGTGAATGTAGGTCACAGTTACGGATCGTCCAATCACGTTATCGTTTTTGGATGACAACATTGTAGCCGCCCAATCAAATTATTTCGTGTTTTAAAAATCGAGCCACCTTGTCGTCGGAAGTAACCACACTGACAGCGACGCGGTAATCACTGAACCAGTTAATGTGTTAATGAGTTATTAAAAATAATAGAACATTTATGTTCACATCACCCTTAACAAGTGTAGGAACCACGCATGCGAGGAATATAAAACCGGAGGAGAGGCACGGATATTTTAAAAATGGTAGACACTTGACTGTACACTAACCCTCATGCCAATATATTAACAATATTATGAATATTATTTGGCAATGCTAAGCTCTGTGTTTTCTTAGTGCTGCTATCACGGCTGTGACGTATCAACTACTAAACTATTCTATCGACAAACCGATAGTTTCGCCAGTTAAATGCAATGTCATGTAACCTATGAAGTGGGATTTAGAAACCTAACTTTTTAACAGCTTAATAATGTAATGTAATGTAACGTAACGCAACGCAACGCAACGCAACGCAACGCAACGCAACGCAACGCAACGCAACGCAACGCAACGCAACGCAACGCAACGCAACGCAACGCAACGCAACGCAACGCAACGCAACGCAACGCAACGCAACGCAACGCAACGCAACGCAACGCAACGCAACGCAATGTAATATTCAATCAATATATTCGTGGCATAATCAAGCCCACTACTTTGCACATGCACACACACACACGCACGCACGCACGCACGCGCGCACGCACGCACGCACGCACGCACCACGCACACACCACACACCACTCACACTCACACTCACACTCACACTCACACTCACACACTCACACACTCACACACACACACACCACACACCACACACACACACACACACACACACACACACACACACACACACACACACACACACACACACACACACACACACACACACACACACACACACACACACACACACACACACACACACACACACACACACACACACACACACACACACACACACACACACACACACACACACACACACACACACACACACACACACACACACACACACACACACACACACACACACACACACACACACACACACACACACACACACACACACACACACACACACACATGCGCACCCTAATCAGATATATAGTTCACTAAATATGAAAGTTTTCAGCAAACTCGCAGCTGGTTCTTTTAATCAAGGCTGATGACGACGTCTGTGGTTTCACGAATATTAAAGAAAATTATGTTGTTTAAAACATTTGTTAAAAAAATGCGTTTGGCCTCGCGAATAATGACGTGACTATGTATATATTACGTCACTTCTATTCTCTATAGCGCCTGAGTACACCGACGGATGGTTTTTTTTACACCCGAAGAGTTCAGACGTACCGGCGTTGGTTTAGTCAGCTCAGACAGCCTGACCCTGTGAGGTTTACATATTTGTGACGTCACGTAAACTTCGTGCCTGACACAGTCGGTGCCGTGGTGCGAATATGCGGAATCGGGAGAAAGGTGTCTAGGCATTTTTATCTTACAAAAAATTAGTTATAAATAAATAAATAAATAAATAAATAACAATAATTGTTCAACCCAACCCATTAAATATACAACTATATTCAGTTTTATTGCTGTTGTAAGACATGAATACTGTGATAGCAAATTGGTGAGTTATCCAGAGAACTCCTGAGTTTAACACCTTTAACCGATAAAAACATACTTATGAAATTAATATGAGCATATGTAAAATGATAAACTTTTGTGGTTGTATAGACATATTCATACACATTTAAAAGCTTGTGTATATTATTTGGTAATTGGTTGCGACTTGCCGTAAACATAATTATAGAGTTCTTAACTCCACAATACCCGGTACTTTAAGAATGTGCTACTTATCAATATAGCCTTGACATATACCCCTATCTCTTCGATGTTTACGGCTAACATTTTTTTGAAACCAGGTTGTTTTCATATAATAGCATAGTTGGTTTGAACGATAATTATTGCGGAATGTGACTGGTGTGTCACTTGTCGAAATTAGTCCACGACAAATCAACATATCCGGCGCGCAAAATACAGTTCGGTAACTTGACGCCAGGACAAAACATCGCTTGGTCTTAATACAGCGTTTAGAGGCGTAGCTTATTGTTGAACTGTGGATCTTAACAAACACCAATACACCCAGAGATATCTTTAAGACATTCGAACATAACTCAAGCACACAATATTTCCGTCAAATGTGTAATTATTAATTGCATCGCATTTCAGGAACATGCAATTAAAATTGTTTGCCGTTTGTCAGTGACTTTAAATTGTCTGACTGGAGGGTAAACAAATATACAATGGAAATGTGATATTTCGTAATTTCGCCAATCATTGTTATTTCTCAGCACGAACCGCACGTCACAAGGCCGTTGCCTTCAATGGTCACGCGACATCGAATATGCGCAGAAACACTGGACTTCGGCTTCAACAATTGACGAATGACGTTTGACATGCAAAATTGGACATCGGTATGCAGTGAGGTGCCCAGTGAGTGGAACCCTGGATATTACAAACCAAACTCACGAAACCCTTGTCAATCTTTGATGTGATAACATTGAATATGTCGGAACGAATACTCTGGACAGAAATACTAGGCAATGAACATTAACTCAACACCAGAAGAAGACAGAAACCCCGGTTAAGACTAAAAAAGAAGGGCTTCTGAAATTTGCAGAAGAAAAGTATATTGGAAAAGATGAAGTTGGAACCGAGTGTTACGTGGGAGAGACTGAAATTAAAATGGCGGAGAAATGGTGTGAGAGGAATAAGACTGGGCTGAATAGATACAAGGTTTGCGAAGCTCAGATTTTAACACACGACGTAGACTGACAACGATGAAGAATTGCTTAGCAACAAAAAAGTATTTTACTGATGTTTATGTTGTTATTCATTCTACAGATACGTCCAATCCGATGTATACGAACCCTGCGCAGGGCTTGCGAGTGGCCGGTGTCCTGTTTTAACACATTTCATCTTATGTGATTTTTTGTCAGAGAATACATATAAGACCACAATGAGGTGTTCGTCCGCCATTACCCGACGAGAGAGTACCCTATAGAAATAGTAGTATGCAGGTTGTCTGGATTTTTGCGAGGACACATGTTGTGTCGCGTGAGTAGAAATGGTGTCAGTGCAGCGTGGCATCAGACTTGTCAACTTATGACAGTCAGTGTCTTTCTGCATATTGATCATGGTGTAATTTTGATTGGTGATGTCAACACGACATATCACTGTTTGATTCCAACACAAATGAAGGATTGTCAGGTTTCTAAGTGGTTTGTGGGATATGTTTGTATTAGAATTTCACGAATTTTCAAATGCACGTCTACCAGTGGTGGTAAATAATATTCTGTGAAAGTTTCGATAAAATACCTAATCAAATTGTATGCGATATGAAGGAAACGTCATAATGGCCGCCTATGGAGAAGCCAACTGACTGTCGTCTTACGTGAGAATGATCAGAGATGTCGCGTGTGGAGTGTCGCTATTGTAGAGTGGGGCTAGTACGCTGAGCACAAGAACTGAATGCGTAAACCTGGTGTTGTGTGATCATAAGCTACATGTAGGGCCAGACAATTTCCGAGAGCCACAGACAAGGAACGTTGATGTACAGCTCGCTGCATGTAAAGATGAGAAACTGGAATCGAGGTAGGTGAAATTGCTAACGTTTCGCGGTGATGAACCACCTTTCGCAGGATTGGTGCGTGTGAGTGTGCGTGCGTCTGTGCGTATATATTATTGATTCAGTGTTGTATGTTTGCGCATGTTTCTTGTCTCGATATTACGTATTTTACAATCTTCTTGAGACTGTGTCCGAAATGTATGACAGACTATGACAAAGGCCAACATAACCTGTTGTCATTGAGACGTAAGAGAGACATAACGTTATGTCACAGCGCTCCGCATTGAGCAGTTCTTTGCAGAGTCGCCGTTAACAATTGCGTGGGATCGCCATTAATCAGAACGTCTTTATGCAATGCCTTTGCGCGTTTTTGCGTAATAGCCTAATAGGAGTTCATATGCCTAACATGTGCTGCTGACGTTCACATACACTCCCTCGTCAATGATTGCCGGTCAATAAAATACATCGCATCTGGCATTGACGACTTCTTGTTTCAGTCATTCCCAGTAACAGTGGAGATTATCCGGCAGATGGTCGGCGCATTTCCTCACGGATAACTGCCCCGAAAATGTCGCAATACGACAGCGTTTAAGGCAGCGTTTGACACAGTGACTGAGCGCTATAAATCTGTGACGTCGACTGCAGTGCACTTTTGGCACTCGTAGAATCTCGGGATTGACCAGCGCAAATCTTTGGAACATCGTCTACATTGTACACAAATGTAATGAATGCGACAGTGGGTGTGTGCGTGCGTGTGCGCGTGTGCGCGCGTGCGCGCGTTCGCGAGCGACGCGCGAGACGTAAGAGAGGTGAGAGAGAGAGAGAGCGAGAGGAGAGAGAGAGAGAGAGAGAGAGAGAGAGAGAGAGAGAGAGAGAGAGAGAGAGAGAGAGAGAGAGAGAGAGAGAGAGAGAGAGAGAGAGCATACGTACATATAGACATAAAACTATATACATGTATACGTAAAAACTAAATAAAAATGCATACACAGTCACGATATATTACAACTACCACTTTATTCCCTCCAAAATTCTACAGCGCAAAATAGTACAACGTACCACAGAACAAATAGGTCGACAGCATTTTTCTGAACAAATATGGATATGAATTTTGTAGACTGTAGCTACTTGGCACAATTGTCTTATACGATGTCATACCCAAAATAAGTTTATCGCCATTTACAACACTGCACACATACGCACACGCGCTCGCACGCACATTCGCACAGCTTAACCAAAGCGCACCCGCCCACACACGTTATCCGCCATGCGCAAAGGATTAAGACCGTTCATACGACTGCGACGAAGAAGATGGCGTAATTACAGAAAAACATTGCGACATAAAAACAGTTCGTGGCACACGTCTTGCAACTCCAAGTCGCCGCTCCGCTGCGGGCGTCCATGTTAACTTCCGTGACAGCCGTCGACTTCTCGCAGCGTGAAATCTCAGACGTTAACGTAAACGAAATCAGTTTTCACAATGATCTCAGATTGATCGAACGTATTCTGGAAGACCACTGAGAAAACCGATTTCGTAAGGATCTTTTTGGCTTATTCTCCCGTATCAGGCGCAGGTGTTCACGGTGATCACGTGACCGTTGGCCATTACAGCCTGGGTTTCGCCGAAGTCTTCATGCCTAGCTCAAGGGAGACGGAGAGTCTAACGACCGGCATATAGCTCGGCAACGATTCGTTCGTGTTATTTCGAAGACGCAAATGAAGACAAAGATATCAGTACATAGGAGGAGGTGATTATCGAGGAAATGCTTGCGTTTTTATAAGCATGCTTTACAAGTATGGTTAAACCTATCTGAGAAGGATCAGTTAGACAAACACGCAACCGCGTACGTGCCTTTCTTGCACGTTCGTATATGCACGCGATTTGTTTGAAAAGCACAACGTCGGCATCGCAAATCGTGTTATGAAGCGTACAGTACATTTATGTTACTCATACAAATGTGCCCTACTAAAGTTTGAAACAAGTGACCGTTGTCTTTAAACATGGACCGCGTTATTTATTATGCAATATTAACATAATGGAATATTTACGTGGTTACATACGACCAAAACAGATTATAGTGAAATTATACTTAGTATCTGTGGTTCATTACAAACAACGTATGTGCCAGAAGATGTTATATTACATTTCATGCTGCATTAGGTATTCAGGTAAAACGACTGACATTCCAATTTAACACAAAAGTTACACGACCCACACACTGCGGTGGCCCGATTAAAGAACACATCAATGTCGCCATTTCGTCGAACCTCAACTGAACGCTGCCAAGTAAGTGCAGAGGCGATGGTGACAACACTAACCAGGCGTTAATTTGTCGTCCTGTACTCGGACCAGGTGACGGTCATAAAGTCGTCGGGACGGGACCGCACAGAAGCAGGAAGACATCGTCAGGCCGACAGTCGCCGGCACCCGGGGTAGAGCTCGCGGATTAACGGCCGTGTAACGAGCGATAGTCGACGATGACATAAAATTAACAGCACCGACACAGCAACGTCGCACCAACGCAACAGTAGTCCGGACACATGGCTTTTGGTTCTTGTATCGGTAAACTAATCAACAACAAATAAGCAAGTCTGCTCCTTTATCCGGAATCCGACAACTCTCTCAGGCTGGGTAACTATAAGTGCGTGAGGTTCGCTGTATTAGTTGTACATTATTGTCTCATACGTGGGTTCGTTCGCTTACTGGAAGTGGCCAGTTTCAAAGAACACTTTGAAGATCCTGCCGCTAGCCCCAACGTCTCCGGAATATTAGTGAGAGCTGGTGTTTAAAATGACATTTCTGCAACTATATCGGGCTTATTAAACTCATTTTGAAGGACCATTTCCTCGCAACTTTTGACCCGAATCTTATGTATGACGTACGATTTCAAGGCTAATCGAGTAATAGTTTCTATCAATATTGCGCCAACCGTACCATTAACGCTTGAACCAAATGGTGATATGACTCGTTACGCTGTTTGTCTTAATTTGATTTGTTTGTCGATCGCTGCGCATCAAGATCAATCAACAACACAAGAATATGCTGCAAAAATTACGAAAATAATGCGCGAGTTAAAATCACTGCATAATTGTGATCTACCTAGTCAGATAATGGACGATCAAACGTTGCATTTCGTTCTTTTTATACCGCACCACCAAACCAGGTATGCTATCGGCCGATGCTACAACCGGCCCCCATATCGGATACGACAGGATTTGATAAGACAACATGTATAATGCCTTATAATTATTTTACCGCGATAACCCGCGCACAACACGTGGGTCGCGGAGTCCTTTCTAGATATCGTGCCATCTGTGTTAACGGCGGCCTACCCTCCTGACCCTTCTTCGGTAGGCGCTGACCGCTAACCACCCGCTGAAGTGCCGATGACAGATGAAAGGGTAGCCATATTTGTTTACCCATGCCCAGGGGCGAGAAGTGTGGTCAAGATGTGATATGTTTACATAAACCTCTGTGGTTAAGTCCGTCAGACATGCGGTCCGGTCTAGATGCTTTCACCGGGTTTGGGAGTCGTGGTCACGACTTCCAGTCGGTTATGTTCTTGCCCTTTTCCGAATGTCATTTGTCTCTTACTAGTTCCCGTCATTAAACAATGCGTAATTAGATTCTATGCTTGTTTGTTTCGCTTCTTCAGTCAATTACCCCCACTACCGTCTTTCCCTCCCCCAACATTTCTTTCTCATCCACTTTTCCCCGCCGAGTTCCGCCAAATCCTTCTTCACTTCATCCGTCCATTTCCGGCATGATCTTCTCCTTTTCAGTCTGTTTCTCTGTTACGCACCTTCTACTCCAAAAACGTAAAAATTATCAGTATTCTAAATAGTATTTGTTACAGTGCGTATTAAACAATGCTGTCTGTCTGCCGCAATAAATAGCCCCTTCTAGTTGTTTTTAGAAAACTAAGTTAACAAGCAAAATGCTTTGTTGCATGGCCGAAAGACGACGTTTTCGAAGATCATTGGTCAACTTTACGCTATTGTCCAACACCTTTTGGGAAGGAAGTAGTTATGTTTCTCTTTCCGGTACCACCAGTTCACCTAGGTTACTCCGTTTTTAATATCTTTTACCCCGAGCCTCCGGGGTTAAGCGTTTCCGGTGTTACTGTTCCGCGCAACACGCTAAACAAGTCCTTGAATTCGGCGTTCGTTGTCACAGAGTTGTCCGGCATCTGAAAACAGTTCAAAACACAGACACAACAAGCGACCATGCGGGTGTCTTTATCGCATCACGCGCTACAGATGCGATCGTAAATAACGATGTCTATACGCGCAGACAGAGGACATAATAACACCTTTAAAAACATCATTTTTTGAGTGACTTCCTCATGGTTCACGATGGTTGTAAACCATACACGAATGGAAACCATTAACCGTCTCAATAGCTGAATGCCAAGTGACGGACATACAATCAGTCACTCCGCCTAAAACTCTGGGCAGACGAAACGGAAAGTAGTTATGCTTTTTCTCGTAACTGTTCCATACGTCGTTACGGTGAACGATTTGACTTTCAAATGTTCTACCTTTTTTGGGGCGCAAGCCTAAGAGCATACGGAACTCGCAAAAGGAGCTCTCAACATGTACCATAAAGCGATGAGAGCGCAGCATCTGGTTAGGAGACGGATAGCGTGCGCCTCACACTTCGGTCAGAGTCACAGATCCGGCGGCGTCACAATAGCGCCAATCCTGCGCGCAGACAACGCGCACTCTAGTGGGCGTAATGAATGTTCTAAATTCGCGGATCGCGTTTCATCGGAGTCATACTTTTTCGAAACCCGACCCCGTCGCTGGCGGAACCACTTTCGGCGGCCGCCGCCGGACAGAACCCGCGAGACCTAGTTAACATTCCGGGCGCATCGGTCCTCTCGTGGCACGCCACACGACAATGCATCGGTCGACACGCACCGGGTGCGGGCGCGGCACAGCGAGAGTATTCGAGATGACAATGCCCGTCGCCTCGACGAATTGTCACAAAGGCGCGAACAAAGGTGCGCCGCTATTTGCGAGGCGCGCGCGTCTGTTGTGACAATGTCGCACCGCCGTTACCATCATCGCGCGACAAAACTCGGCGGGGCGTCGCTTTGACGGTGCGCGCCGTCAAAGGAGACATGTCGACGGGACACCGTCGTCTGCCACGCACGCTGCGACCGCGAGCTTTGTCGCCGGCGAGTGTGGAGAACGTGCGAGGATATCTGATCGCTTCACTTGAACGGACGTCTTTAATGGCGACCTCAACTTAGGGGTTCCATAGAAAGCAATGGTAAAAAATTAGCAGCAGAGACTATAGATACAGGTGTCGAGTTTCTCCCAAGCTGCACATCTACAATCCACATCCGCGGACACCATATTGGACAATCGAAGTTCATTAGAACGATATCTTATAAAATAAAAGGTAATCATGAAACTAGGCGAGTTACACCCCTGATATCACCGCGGACACATCGCAGTTCAATAACCTCCATTACACAGAAATGATAACTTCACACAAGTCGATCATAAACATATCTACTGATGCGTCTTGCATGTCCACATGGGTCACTCCGGTGCCGAGGTTCTTACCGTTATAACGGCCTGACACGGTGCGTTTCCGTCGGCTCCGTCACGACTGTTTATAGAGGCGCCCATCGCAGGAACACTTGGCCGCCTGAACGTCGTTTCCTGTCGGCCCGACGCGCCGCACAGGATGCACGTCGCAAGAACACGCTTCCGAAGTGGAGCGCTCTCCATCAAGTTATCAACACTCGTCCATTACGGTCTCACGTCCGATCGCACTTTCTCGGCAGAAGGCCTGCGACCGAATCGTGCCACCAGAGGCACGTAGTGTATTCCCATAACGAATGTTATGGGAAATGATATACAGTACATTATATATATATATATATATATATATATATATATATATATATATATATATATATATATATATATATATATATATATGTCCCAGATGTAGTCAAATACGCTTTTTCTATGTACATTCGCATTTTTATCTACCAATTAATGATCTAATAATTACAACACTTATTTATGTGTTTCCGATATGCTATGCTTTTCTGGGGGTTCATATCCACGGCCGAGATGATCAAGCGGCGATCATCTAGGCAGGTGCAAACGAATTTACGATCAAACTACTACACCGACGAGACGAGGCATAGTGCTCCATGGGTGGGCTTAAGCTAGGAAAACATGAACACGTCTGTCGCGTCCAAATCCCTCTGCCAAATACGTCGACCATAGCGAAAGCTATCAATATATTTTTAGCAATAAAGAAGACAGTTGTAAGGAAAGGTGAACATAATACGACATAAAAACTTTAAAACGCGCCCAAATCAACAGAATCTGGACCTCTGAGACGCATCAGAACCACATGGTTAAGCATTAGGTAATCTCGAAATCAGTATACAATGCCAATATTGTTGACAGATGGTCGGATAAGCAAATGAGGATAAGCACTACTAAAGATAAGTTGTCATACATTTACTAAGTATGCTTGCGGAAATAAATCGCATCTTTTTGCATCAGCGGACATTGTCGATTGCCATTTCTGGTCAGCGAAATGGAGGCCGTAGCCGCGCAAAAACCGGTGGTACTTACCAAAGTTAACGACTCTTAAACGCCATTGTAAATTGACACCGCTTAAACGAGCGGAAAAAAACCTCAAGTAGCGCAACTGGCTCATTTGCAAATTATTTTTTAAGTAACGCGACCCCTCATTTGGGACAATAACGGCGGGTAATGATGAGTATGTTTTGTGTGGATAACATCTACATATGGTTACGTTACGATGCAAAAATGTCGGCCATTGTCTTCGGGGTCGGCCACTTTGACACGGTAGCAGGTCTCCCATCCACCCACGCGCACGCAGTGACGGCGGGAGGCAATCGGGTTCTCCGCAGTCATTCTGCCTCTCCCTGTGTCGTCGCCACGGGCTCCTGCAAGAAGTTGCAACCAAAACGTGACTAGACGTGCAGAACAACGTACACACCAACACGGCACGTTACTAAGGAATTCAGTCGTACGTGAAAAATGGTTCGCGAGTAATCATCTACATACACAAGTAGCCGACGCGAATTTAAGAAGTTAGACTTGACTATGCAACACACTTGAAAGCCAGTAACCAGGTTACGTGATTGTAATTTCCTCGACAGTAATAACACGATGCTTTTTACTATTTTATTTAATGACACATTTTAAGAAAGAGGGTAAATGTAATGTTTTAGAAAAAATAAAGTTGGAAAAATGTCTAAGTAGTCAGGTTGCTTATACGTAGTTTCATATTTTGAAGACTTATTTGAATTCATATCTACTTGCGTTGTTTAATCTGCATACTTTCAAAATCCAAGTGAATTTTTTTAAATAACAATGATTACCTGCATGCTTTCCGTTTCGATAATCTCCAGTTGATCTACCTACAAACCAGTGTGACTCTGGTCGAAATACGACGAGAAAACATAGGCTTCTGATGGAGATGTAAATTAGTTCTACCCACCGCCTTCCGTGTGATTTACAGTAATTACCCGGGCTCCCACAGAAGGAACGGACAGATTACTGCACTAACGCCGGCACTAAACACAGATCAAAGGAAAGAGTAGTCTTCAACTCGCGTTTCCTGCCACAAATGTCCTTCCGTGGCTGATCCGCGGGAGCTCAAACTGTCACGGAGAGGTCAGCGAGAATATCGCCAGTGAACTTGAACCATACTGGACGTTTGAGGTACTAAACGGACAGTTATGTCTTCACAAATAGCCGGCAATTATATAAGCTTATTTCCGTGTTTAGCTAGCCCGGGGAGGGATTGGGACAGATGAAAGGGAGCTGTGGACATTACGAGGGAAACCGTTTTTATGTCAGGAAGAGGGTCGGCGAGATAACTAGATAAACACACTTGCCTGTGGGATCCTGTGGGACTTTAAGGCAACTACCATGGGTGGCCCGGGCTAACTGTCCTAGGGATGACAGGCCAGGAAGGCTACCGTTTATAACACCAACTCGCTGGGAAGAGATTGGGGGAATGGGTTTACAAAGAAAACAAATTCACATAACTGTAGATGTACATTAGAGAATAGCAGGTTGTTCATTACGTTCATAAATTTAAAACGTATGAAACAATATTGATCGTATCACTAAGGAGATATTTCTAAAATCATTCCCATTCACACAGACTTGCTCAAATTCAATTTTAACAAATTATAAAAACACGCCAACATAAATTCAGTTTTGCATTATCTGCATGGACCGTGTAAAGGCAATATCGGTACTAATTTAATGTCTTTTGTAATCAATGACATCTGACGCACCAACACTTCCGGCGATGATGTTCAGACACGCACCGCTGTTATATCGGCGAGTGACCGACCTCTTCCAAGTCTACTCCTCTAGTCAGTGTAACGACACGTTTGATGTTAGCCAGACTACCTTCTAACAATGAATAATGACCTTCTTTTATGTTATCACTTCATTGACGTGACTAGGTCATATCTCCGTTGGTGCCTTTTATTTTACCACTTCGCTAAAGTGTGACATTGTCGCACGACGGGGGCCAGAGAAACCGGTCAGCTGGTGTGATTTGTCAATGTCCCTCGCGCGTCATTACGACGACATTCTTCAGCATTACCAAGTCCTGCGCCGTCTAAGTGGTGCATCAACAAATATTTATGAGCAATATGGTTATTCTACTTCGCCGTAATTGGATAATTTGCTACACGGTTATGAACGCCAAACCGGAAATGCTGCGTAACTCGCGAAAGTCACGTGTAAGTGTCGTTTTGTTTTAATACCAAGAACCAATTAAGACAAAAATATTCTTAATTTATTTCCTAAATATTTAGATATTTTGAGTTGTGTTGACTTTTTATGTTGTGTTCTTCGTTAGTTTTCGGGTTTGCATTAAGCTATTTCTAAATATCACCCCTTTATTAAACTCCAAAAAGGTGTCCAAATATTTTTTTAAATTAATTATACGATTAAGCAGCTTATTTTGGATATAGTTTTTATTTATGCATTACACTTATTTCAGAAATGAATGGTTAAGACTTTTTAGTTAAGACATTATGTGTTGCAATTGCCTATATGTTTGCATTAAGCTATTTCTAAATATCACCCCTTTATTAAACTCCAAAAAGGTGTCCAAATATTTTTTAAATTAATTATACGATTAAGCAGCTTATTTTGGATATAGTTTTTATTTATGCATTACACTTATTTCAGAAATGAATGGTTAAGACTTTTTAGTTAAGACATTATGTGTTGCAATTGCCTATCTGATCGTACTTTTAATGTGAATGCTCTCAATATTTAAACGTACGAAGTACGTTTTTTGTACATTTTTGTTTGTTGTGAAATCATGTTAAGGAACATTTTTATAAATTACAGTTGTTCAATAATATGTTAACATTACGTTTCATTTGATTGTGTCAACTTGATTATCACAGTTAAATATAATGTTGAATGGCCAGTATTCAAAACCAGATAATGGTCAAATTATGTTTTAAAGTTACGGTTTATTAAAACACACTTCGGTCGGTAATAAGTAAGAAAACATTGCTGGGTAATAAGTTAGAAAACATTGCTCACTCTCTATAAAACATTATTTTAACATTATAGTAATATTTAGATTGCGAATAGTCACGAAACAGTATAAGTACAAAATACACGCTGAGGGGAACTATCATAGATCACAAAGAGGGATAAAGATGCAACTGTTGAGACCACCCAGAACCTTTGTGAAAATTGATACATCTAGTCCTCCTAGGTCATAACTACTGGTGACCTTTCTTGTGTGCTCTACGACAGGGTGGCCTCAATGAATGCCACAGGACGACTGTCACGTCCCCACAAATGACAGGTGCTTGTCCAGTCCAGAGGGTCTCTGTCACCACTTGGCCTGCTGGTCAAGGAAGGTGCCAGTGGTCAAGCCTCTTTAGCCACCTGATACAACAACAATGTTTGGACAGACCAAGATCTTAAGTGGGACATCCAGTGACCGCTGATTGATTTGGTCAAGTCTTCTTTCATCAAGGTCCACTTGTGACTGAGTGGGGTAGACAAAACAGAGGTGGACATGAAGCAGGGGTGGTTAGATGAATGGACAGAGTGACTGACCACTGGCTAGATGGTCAATCAAGCTAGGGTGACAATGGAGAAGCACTTATTAATAAAATCACAACTTATACAGAGAAATATGGCTGATCACACAAAAACACCTAATTACGAACAAATAAAATTCTGAGAAACCCAAACCACACTGAATATATTACAACAAAACCAAACAAAAATGCAATAAAACTAAAATGAGCCGACATAAATAAATATAATTACAAAATAAGCAAATCCATATCAATATATTACATCATGAAATTGAGAAAGAAAAAACAAATCACAAAAAAAACTTTAACAAAATATAGAGAACAACAATAAATATGGAGAAGACCGTTAAAATGTGTAGCGTTAACATTATGCAGTCATTAATAAACTATGCCGTCCAACATAAACTTAAAAAATACAAAATAACCACAGTATATATGTGAGGAGAGGAAATATGGCAGTAACCATGGTCAACCTCATCCGCGATGACAGGGACAAGAGAAAAATAAGATATCACTGAAGTATTGCAGCAATGCCAACAATGCGCCACATCTGCAATGCAACTGCAATGACGCAATGAACACAGCATGCACCCAGTCAACTTCAGCTAAGCCCATTACAAGACGCATCGCCAGCCATACCAGACACAGGCAGTCTGCAGATGTGCCATAGTGACCACAGCCTGGGAAAAAACTGGACTTTCAGCTGACAATTTAGTGTCAACACGTGGATGGGATGACTAAACGGTGGATTCAACTAAACCACCAACACCAGTGAGGACAGGCAGGTGAGGACAGAATTGTCCTCACCTGATAAATACTGGGGGGAAAAGTTATGTTTTTAAACAGCAAAAAATTACTTTATAATCCAGCTTAAATGCCCAGAAGCGAGGGTTGTTTGGCATTAATAAAGCAAATACAACATGTGAGCCTCCTGCTCAGTTCAAAGCTGGCGTCTCTTGCTTCCAAAGACCCACTGGAGGCGCGACCAAATGTAAACAAATACTTACAGGAAACTTCAAGACTCCAAGGAGCATCTGTCCACATTTCAAGAGTGTATTTGTCAGCATGGTGCTTCTTGAGCACCGGCTGGGACAAACATGACCAGGCAGACATCAACACTGTTCATCTTCTGCATTCTGTAGAACAGAAATACACCTTATTAGAAGGCGTGAATCAGGTTTAAATATATCAACATTTTAATGAGCTTGAAAACTGACCATTGTCGTTGGTGTCAACCTGCACACACAGGTAAACACCACAGTGGGACACAAATAAGAAAAACAAGTAAACAGACGCGACAGAAATAAAAGTGCTATACCAAGATTGAGCTGATGGCATTTTTGCATTGTTGCTGACATAAACGAAACCCGCTGGTTCGGTAAATGCATCTTTGTTGATTTATGTTCTTTGGTACCAGAGTTGACTCAGGTGATTTGTCTTAGCATCTCCCCACACATTTCTCCGGCCATTATTTACTTTGTGACAACTTTTTAAACCACTCCAAAGTCGCATGCTTTGTCACAGCAGCTAATGTCATTGAAAAGGAAGATGAGTTCTTGCCAAAAGTTAACACATAAAATGAGCAAGACACAATGCAATGGCACCATTACTTTGGATGAGAACCCTTTATCAGATCTTTGACCTTCTCGGGTCAGTGCACAGATCACAAGTAAATGCATCTTACGCCATTTGGTGCATATACACTGCGAGCCTCGAAACATGCAATTTACTGTGCTTATTTTACCAAACACAACTGTGGATAACACGATACGGCTCAGCGAATCTCCATGTCATTTCAGGTCGCCACACAAATAATAGTGGAGCATGGACTGCTTTTTCACTGTTTATCTTTTCAAGAAAATATTGGTCACATCTGCATGCAATGCCTGCTTCTGCTGTGTAAACGAGCGCAATTTATTATGATAAGATGAAAAACTAGTTCCGATTTCAGTTAATAACAGGAAACCCGATACATAAACTTGGGTTGTATGTAATTACACGTGACACCTGCTGACGTTATCTCGGTCAAGAATCGCGACGGTCGCTCGGAGGCGACAACATCACCGTAAGAGCAAAACAAAATACGAAGTCGGAACATCCGATACGCAGCCCGAAAAAGCCGTTTGCACCTCACAAAAGACGCGGTAATGGCAAACACAAAATGATACATGGTCATTATGATAACAATCACTGGTCGACGAATGACAATGGTCGTATGAAAGTCTGAGTGGCGCTGCGTTTCGATAGTGTTTCCGTGACAATGCGAGAAGTCGACCGAAACGAGACATGACCTGTCACATGGTTGACTCATCATTGTCAGTACCTGTGGCTAGGGGCAGGCACACCTGTCTGTCTGTCTGTCTGTCTGTCTGTCACCAGGTTGACAGCAAGCAGGCAGTGTTAGGGAGAGAACGCCTCCACTGAAATTTCGTTAAGAATCTGAACCTGACGTTTGTTTGGCTGTTTAGTTGATGGTGCTGTGTTCTTACGTATTTCTGGCACTGCATTGTCGGCCAGACAGACAATTATTTTTACTAAGTATGATGCAGGATTTTCACTATATTTTTAATTGCACTTTCAAGATGACACAAACATGTGCACATTTCCTAGATCAATGCAACCACGAATACATAAGTAATATTATATTTGAACTTTAAATGCACTCTGTCTACCTTAGTGCATGGAACCCTTCAAAGACACCACAGAGATAAATTCTAAGAACTTTTCCAGACACCTGCACAGGGTGACTAATGTGCCCCCCTCACCACCCTCCCCCACCCTGACCCTGGGGGCTTGTTCAGCCTCAATAGAAACATCAGGCCAAAAAACACCACAAGATATGAGCAGCCTCACAGCCACTGCTGGCCATCCAGGGATCATCAAGATTAGTTTATATGAGGTCAGCAGTCATGGGCTGGAGGCAGGTGTGCAAGCCGAGTGTCCTGGTTATAAACCGATGCTTTAAAGATAACATTTGGCATTGTTTGTGTGACATTTAGTGGATGTTATGCGGTAAGACGTCATCGACATCAGTAGACAAGAGCTCCACAAAAGAATGGTAAAACCCAAATTTAGACTGCTCATACATAAAAGTAGAGATAATTCTTAATGCCCCAAATTAACAGAATTAGCAGTAAAGGTAAGACATGTTGAAAGGTATATGAACTACACATTGTCACATAGTTACAAGAAGTGAAGGTAATTTTTATAGTGAATTCATAGCTTTATGGACAACATTATTTCCTGAAGAAAACCGCACTCTTTTAGCAGCTTTCTGAGCATTGAAAACAAGGCACACCAAATAATTTCTAAAGTTGATATCTTAGTTTAAAAAATGGTGCCATGTATTTATTTTAATTCTAACATGTTGATTATTTTATTAAACATTGACATAATTATATAGGTGTTATACACTGAAAACAATGGTTGGACTCTCAATAAAACCTGGTTTCCTTTCACTGAAATGCAACCTTTTTTCCAAAGGGACTAGTCAAGAGTGCCTGCTGCTAGACATATTAGCCACTGGAAAAAAAATGTAAATTCAGTTTTGTGACCTTTCTGACACACATAAAAGCCTGTTCTTCTATTAGATACTGTAAGAAAGGCGAATGAGGCCTGTCCTTGAATGAGTTCAAGATAAGTTCTCTTGGCCTACATTTTACAACTTATCAACCACGGAACCTCATTAAAAAGCAATGCGAGTAAGTCCCCTCTATGGGTGGATGCCCGGGATCAATTCCACCAGTAACTGACCACAGCAGACACTTAGTATGGCCCCCACTGACCACAAGTGGCTGTGTTGACAGGTTGCGTGAAAGGCGCCCCAGAATTTCCTAGGTGCTAATCACTACCTCATATCACTCGATAACCAGACGGTGCATCATCACACGAATTCAACTGCGATATCCACACCACAAAGCAGCGCGACTACAACCCCGCGCTCGGCTCTTAATCTTGCATCTCGGCCATTGTGCCTCGTTCAGAAGTCGCATCAGACAACGTCGAGTCGAAATTCCACCTCTGCGAGTCCAGACAATGCCGAAGACCAAACCGGGTAATTGTGTGCGGGAATAATTGAACATGAACGATGAAACAAGATAGAAATAATAATACAGGGTGAAGAGTGAGACACGATTCATGACATTCGCCACGGCACGCAGTGTATACTTGTCGTCGCCCTTTGTTGGCCGCAATATTGAGGCGCTGTAATCTACCCTCCGAGCAGATTGGGTCATTCTGTAATTGGACAACGTCTGGAGGGAGAGCTGCAGTAGGATGCTGTATATCTTGTCAGCTGTCTCAGTGATCAATCTTGCACTGTCGACAGCCCTGCGCAATTACCGCTGATAGCTTGACAGACTTGTTAACTTAAATGTTAAGCCCACTGCAATGAAATAGGTTATTTGTGACGATATTCTGTTTTAAATCTGTCAATTCTTAACTGAATCCTCAAAACATAGTTCTTCATTTTGTCATTATGATATCTTTGTGAAGTTATTTAGTTAAAGATGATATCTTTGTTAAGTTAATTCAGTTAAAGATCAATTTGATGTTTACAATGTATTTATTTCAATCATGTAAAGCACCCTATATATCAAACTGTACGTGATAGCACAACACAGACTTCTGATGGATTGGCTCTCACTCTTACGCCAAATAGAACGCATGCAATCTGGATATCCCACCAATGAACTACGAATTCTTGAAGAGCAACACAAATAACTCGACAAAAGAGCATTTAATAGCATTATTTATTTTTAAATTTATTACCATGATTATCTTTTAAATTAGAAAAATCTATTTTATTTACTGGTTGTAAACAATTCCGGGAAAATTTTTAATACATGTAACAGTTTTACCTCACTGGCATACAGAAAATAGCAGTGTAGAAGGAACAATTTTGTATTAAAACATGAAATCTGTAAAATACTGCAAACAAATGGTGGTGCAATTTTAAGCTCATCTCAACACATCACATAATGGTATACCAAACATACGATACATTACACCTGTGAAACATAACCAGATGGGCACTGTCTTACAACTGGCTGGGCCTTTCTTATTCAACAAAAACGCTTCAATAATAACACGGACGTTGTAACAAACGACCTTGACCCTGCTGTTGTGGATACGCACCAAAATAAGCTCGGGCCACCTGACTGCCTTTGAAGAAACCACTAAAAAGCTCCTCAACATCGTAGCGGGTAAAAAGAGTTGACAAGTGTATGCATATCATGTCAAATTGCTCACGTTTCAGTGGTTCTGCAAAGCACCGGGTGGCGCAGGACAACACAGTTATACTGAAGAGGCGCTCAGCACCACCTTCTAAAGGCACCGCGCTCAATTATGGCAGCTGGAGTGTGTGATGTTTTCAATTTCCATTTTCGTCGATTTACGCCAAGCCAGCCGCACCACAATCGGGATCCTGACCCGGCCGCCGAAGATTACAGACACCGGTGTCGCTGCAAATACATCCGCCGTTTCATTCAGCGAATTTGGGTTAATGCCAGATTAACTTTATAATATTTTTGAATGTGTGTTCCACCGTATGTTCGCCATTCACAAGGAGTAATATCCACGACTTGGTGCCGGCTACAACGCCATTCATTCTTCACCTTTCACAGAGTTTAAATGGAGGTTTGTGAACATGAAAATGTCACTCCATAATTTGCGATACTATTGTGGGCATTTGTAGTGATTTCCGGTGGGAATATAATGCTGTGAACTCTGTGTTAAGTCCATGCAAAGAATAGGAAGTGCAGAATAATGGTTTATAAAACATGCCTCAACACAACAGCATGAAATTTCATGTACCGCTGACTGACTTGGATTGAATATAGCTAAAATTATAATAATGCAAATACTTCAGGATTTTTTAAATGTTGCAGGTTAAGAATCTGAGTGCTTCTAACTGTATTGAACACACATATGATGTTATACACTTTAGAAGTTTCCATCTGCCAGTATTTCAATATTCCATCTGCCAAGATTTCAACATTCCATCTGTTGGGGTTTCAATATTCCATCTGCCAGGATTTCAACATTCCACCTGCCAGTATTTCAACATTCCATCTGCCAGTATTTCCACATTCCATCTGCCAGTATTTCAATATTCCATCTTCAGGGATTTCAATATTCCATCTTCAGGGATTTCAATATTCCATCTGCCAGTATTTCCACATGCCAGTATTTTCACATTTTGATGTCACTATATACTGGGCCTGAGGTTTGTAGTTACGTTTTCTAATCAAATCTGAGTCATTCCTACATAACACTGAATCATTTAGAAAAAAACATTACAGTAACAGCTCGATGAAAAAACTTATTGAAGTTTGTAAAACATTTTTGCAAATGTTTTTACACGGAAATAAACTTTCCTTTGCTCCAAAGTAAATATATTTTCGCTGTCAAATAAAATCCTGGCGCCATGAAATCATGTATGCCATATTGCATTGTTGTTGCATTAGAATACACCACTTTGATAAAAGACAACTGCAAGTTATGACGATGAAACTGAATGGGCCTATTTGATCTATGATGAGACCAGGCCATCGAGGTGCCCTAAATCTAATCTTACGCAGACAACGAAAATGTACGAATTTATCTCCTTGGTGTGACGATAATATTATTGTCAGTAAACGTGAGATCACAGTATTTGTATCAAATTTCCACATTCTATATGTATATAACTGTGCACTACCTACACATAACAATGATAGAGATGCAACCAAGAGTGGGCATTTACTGCCTGTATTAACCCCAGCCACACACTTGACAGGCGGACAAGACTTTGCACTTACATATTCACTACGTCAACTTACGTCCACTGAATGCAAATGTTGCATAATTAATTACAGGTGAATAGTGTTTTCATGAATGAATGCAAGTTTTTTGAAAATGTGACACAGACGCAGGGTGCAGTGGGTGTAAGTTGTTTAAGATACGGGCACAATATCGTTTGAATACATTATGATTATAAACTGACCAACAGTAAAACGTGGCAGGTCATAATTCAAATATATTGTATTGTTCATGATGAAATTCACAGACTAATGCATCACACTTTCATTTGGACGATCTCAGTTGACCAGAAGTGGGGAAAGAATGTATCATGTCATAATTTGGACGGCTATAAAAGTTAGGACTTTTAGATGCCGCCCCAGCAATACCAAGCTTAAGATTTCTGTTGCGAAACTGTCAACTGCATATTACGTGGGCTGGTAAACATCTTGCCACATGAAACATGGTGATATCGTGACTTACTAAAATGTTATCCTGCATTAGTCTCTAATGCCATTCATATGCTATTTTCACACAGAGAAGCTAATTTTACACATCTATTACATGTTTGCACAGCTATGCATTTCTAGTATGATCGTTCACTTCATGCTAGTTATATTTAAAAAACAGTTTATTCTCTTTACCTCTCACCCATGAACACAGCATTAGATGGGATTACTAATAAATATTTAATATGTTTACACAGTAATATAATTTTTTTAATTGGTGTAAGTGCATGCTTAGTTTAATAATATGGATGGTTAATATTTCTACAAAATGTACATGCCATATGCAGTCAGTGCATTTGTAAATGTGTTGTTTTACAATGCCTTACACTTCAACTACCCTAATAGTAAGTCAACTTGGATAATATAAAGAGTTAAACATGGTAAGTAAATCATCAAATTATTTCACTGGTTATCCATAGACCAAGATATTGCATACAATATAAATTTGCACACATAAATTTGACACAGACCCGACACATAAATCTATTTTCAGGAAGATTATAAACACATTTTAAATCGCACCAAAGCAATCTGAAGTGTCAGACTGTACAAGTTGACGCCATGTGATGCAGACAGAAATCAAGCAAAAACGGTAGCAGTCAATACATAAATGGGCATAAACACTGGAAAACAGGAGTGACAAAATTAGGTGCTTGACAGTGAATCTAGTAGCCCAACGTCTAATACCCTCAATTGTGGTGTAATTTGCTGTGATTTACACTCGGGCTATGTTCAATATGTCCCCGCCAATTACTGGCCATCGCCATACGCTGTTCGCCAGGTGGAAAATTGGTGCAATTAAGTTGCAGCGCTCAGAATATGATACGGCGGTCGTGCAAAAAAGCGGCAACTAAGTCAAGACGTCATGAATGCACACATGAGGCACTTGACGACGGTGCCGTTTACTTATGCATTGCCGAGTAGTGCACACCGGCACTGACTGCTATTTTAACATTGTGTTTGTGCACGACGTGTTCACTGTGCCGGTCACATTGTGGTCACATGCATCATGTCATTATGGTTCACCTCCCTTGTGTATGACATGCCTTGCTGGGGGATGACAGCCAGGTAGGCAACAGTGGGTATGTCACTAATCGGTGGCGCCGCCTGGTGATCAGCGTATAAGTTAGCAGAACATGTTGCGCCGCCTGGTGATTAAAACTACAATTAAATGTATGGTAATCTAGGCAACGGTTATAACTACCATCATCAGTGGCCTATTGTAAAGTGGAGTTGGCAAGGAATATGTAAGATAAGTGAGGTGAGATAATTTATTTACTACTGCATTAGGACTTATAAATCAGTGTAAAGGAGAGCTGATGTTTGGCCAAAAGCACAAACATTACAAAACCTATCACTGGACTTGGATGAATGAAATTGAGACCAAATTTGGGATGGTTGTTTTTCTATTAAAATAAAAAGGAATTATCTTTTACAAATGTTACCGTGGGATGGGTTTCAATTAAATACGTAATAGACAGCTTATTGGCCAGTTGTTGATGTTTGGCCAAAATGCAAACAAAAATTTATCCTTGGACAGGGATAAATTGTGATAAATTAGTTTCATGTCAGTTAGACATAGTGCAATATATTACTGATATAAATAATTTACCAACATAAAGCTTACTAATATTATTGCTTGCATAACCAAAAAAGTAAATAACTTTCCACCAGGTGGCACCACATGCTGTTTTGTATTAAGTCAATCACCAGATGGCGCCACTATAAATCCTGTTCCATGGTTAAAGGGAATAACAACACCTAATGCTTTAATTTGTATTATATTACATTCATTTATATATTCATATATTTCCATACCCACCAAGCAACAAATTAATAAATTAGAAATTTCACAGATGATGCAATGCCAATGGACTTTTCCGAATTTGCATATTTTAGGTGCAGTTTCTGGATGCCCAGTTGTGACGTCAGACAGGACACATACACTATTTCCTTGCATTCAGAGCATGTTTACAAGGGTAACTTTTGGGTCGAAATGAGCATAAAAATGAATTATTGTGCGATATTCCGATGTTCTACAAACACTGGTCGTCACAGGGAACATACATTTAATTTAAGATTCCTTACGAATAAAATGTTTTAGAACAATTGCCGCCATATGTTTTGTGGAAGCCTGGCTGGGCTACGAGATTGCTGCCATCTTCAGCTCGTTTTCAAAGTTATTATTCTATCAGTTGGCTCCACCGTGACCTGATCCATATCAGGACAAATATATTACACACAGGTAGTTTGTATTTAACATAACAATTAAAGAATGTGTCAACGATAAATAATCATTAGTATGCCGATGTGTGAAGAAAGAGTTGTATAGTTAACATAACTCTTTAAATCCGGGAGTAGAATCCCAATTGTTACCATGGTTCAATTGGTAGACGTTTGTTAGGTGTGTTTGCTTTTACAATACCCAACATGAAACCATTGGTTTATTTTCACTTTTTGTCATAAAGCAACGACGTAGACTATTGCTTGTATTTGTTTTATTTTTGTAGTAATTATTTTTACGCCACAAATATGAAAATATGTTAACAATAATTTAGATTTAGAAATATACATTATTGCTAATTATAAATTTACAATTTCCATATTTTCTTTTTGTCACAAATAAGTAATTACTACACTAAAAACACAAGCAGTACATCATTCATTGATTTTTAAATGATTTGGTATAATTATTATTTAATGAAAACAAAAGTGTAAAAACATTTTGTGTCAGGTTCGTTCCGAATGTAAAAGCGACTGTAACTAACGAATGCGTTTACCAAATGAGCTATGCAGACCAGCGGGATTCGAATCCTGGATCTAAAATGTTACTTTAAATTTACAACTCCTTCTTCACACATCAGCATACCAGTGGTATTAATGTACTATGTAACATATCTATCTGAAGTTAAATGTTTGTAATGTATGTGTCCTTGTGTGGATTATCTTCAGCGGGCTGCAATCGATACAATTACTCAGAAAATGAGCCGAAGGTGACAGTGAACCCGCCGCTCAGTCAGGCTTCCACGAAGCTCTGGCTTCTATTTTGTAATACAAATTTGATTTATGTGGAAGCATAAGATAATATTTGTTCCCTGTGATGACTAGTGTTTGCATTATCGCACAATATTTTATTTCGATGCTCATTTCGACCCCAAAAACTATCCTTGTAAACATGCTCTGAATACGTAGAAAGAGTCCAACTGTCATCACAATATCACGTGATCGTCTTGCTAATTAACTTTCAGCTTTGCGCAGGAATTGCAAGTTTTTCTGCAAGTTTTCTAGTTCAAAAACACTTGATGCTTAACATATCATGATGTTGTAACTGAACATTTACATGCCACGCAATGTTTAAAAAGAATAGAGTTCAGTTAAAACTAAAAAAGCAAAGCTTTCATTGTTAATGCCAAATTACACAAACCTGATCACGACCATTTAATTTGCTGGTTATGTTCACACATCGTAGATTCCAGACAATTCCAATATAATCACCTCTTTGACTACGCTCATGAGCAAACGAATGGTATTGTGTATTAAAATAATTAATCCTATTTTTTGCAAACATGCCCGTAAATCTAGTTGAGGTAATAGTCACTAGGTGGACCTGACTAGATGGCAGTATGCAAGTCACAAAGTAGTGCAAAACTCGGATGTTTGTCAGTTTCTGTGTTCCTTGCTTCAGACCCTTCCCCTTCTTCTCTCCCAACCTCTCTCTGCCCGCCCGCCCGCCTGCCTGCCCACCACACTCTATCCCCCTTTCCAGACAATTTGACTGATTGATTTCTGAAGAATGTCACTATCTCTGATAATATTGAAACTGAAGAAGTTGCCAATGTCTTGGTGATCACATGACTAAATGAATGCTCACATACATGGCTAAAGAAATGATCACATGGTTAAACAAGTGATGACACAGCTAAATGAGTGATGACACAGCTAAACGAGTGATCACACAGCTAAACAAGTGATCACAAGACTAAACATATGATCACACAGCTAAACGAGTGATCACACGGCTAAATGGATGATCACACAGCTAAACAAATGATCACACAGCTAAACAAGTGATCACACAGCTAAATGAACAATCACATAGCTAACCAAACGATCACATAGCTAAACAACTAATCACATGGCTAAGTGAATGATGATATCACACAGCTAAACTAATGATCACACGGCTAAACGAATGATCATACAGCTAAAAGAATGATCACACAGTTTATCGAACGATCACAAGACTAATTGAATGATCACAGGCTTCACTCACATCAGGCTCAGCTACAACTGTAACAAACATTAATAACTAGACATCACTCACTACTTTTTGCGTTATTCGTAAGACCTGTCGTGGGACAAAACTGGGTGATGAGCTGTCTAGACGACACATATCAACTGGCCCAATTATGCCAGCTGAAACTGTCAGCCGAACTTGGACCTACATTACGAAACACATATCAATCAAAGTGCCAACTTTAATACTGTAAATGTTCCTTTAGCATAAAATTATGAAGACACATTGGATGGAACTACTTGATCAGCATACAGTGTAGTACAGTGTTCATTATCTGGTGTATACTATATTATCAATTGGTTATACATTGAAAAAGTTGATATTTTATTCATGCACATTAAGGCTCTATCTTAGGACAAACATTTTACTTTTCAGATAACGTTACAGTGATTTCTCCGGTGTAATCTCTTGGTAGACACAACCTTGTCGGGCCGGTAAAACATGAGTCGGGACGATGTACTCAACACCATGTTCCCACTGAATTTAAATGTCCCGACCTAGTCTGTCACGTAGGTGACAGCGTGGAACGACAGTGGTTTATGTAACACAGGGACCTCATTCTGTCAACCCATCACCTCCCCCCTCCCCAGCACAGGCAGACACTATCCCAGATGCCCATGTGTCTCAATAGAGCAGATGAGCGTAACTGAGATGGCACCTGCCAAGTGGAGGCTGGGTCAGATCTACAGGTGTGCCCAGTAGCCAGTATCACTCGGGGAAATGTTCTCCACAGGTGGAATGCCACATAAAGTTGGAGCCTGCAATGAGGGTGAATACCGTATAGGATCTAATAGAAGACGATGCCAAAACAGAAATGCATCCCAATGAATACTTGTTACATTTTCAAGTAAACGTGTCACTTCAGCCAAAAATAAACTCTCATTACGACAACAGTAACTTGACTTCTGTGTAAATTCGTCAATGATCATTTTTAGATTTCCAAAAACAAAATCAAGCATACTGTTATCAAAGAAAAATGACAAAGTTACTATGTGATCCTATCTATTCTTATTTTACTTACTCAGGGATGGTCCCTTACCATACTCAGAGACAGTCCATTACTTATGGATGGTCTCTTACTGGCTTAGGGATGGGCGCATTAGTTTCCAAAGTCAGGAAAAACAAGGCATTTTATATTAGTTCCAACACTACCAACCCATGCCAACCTATACCACCATATCGTGTGGGATTTGTGATCTAAAAAACAGTTTCCAAACCCACCACCACTACCAACTGGACTCAACTGACGTGTCATAGCTGCCAACAGATTCCCTATGGCTCTGTCTGGTCTGGTTAACATGCATTAAAATATTTCCATTTCATAGGTGGCAGCACTGCATCGAATTATTCCCCTGTGGTACATTTTGGTGGCCAATCCACGAATACGTAAAGCTTACAGTTTTGGAATTTGTGTACCCATTTGACACCTCTTTACATCGCACACGGTACCACGATACATCACATTACCCTAATTCTACCACATATACTCAGTTGAGGTACCCACGGAATCAAGCGTAAATTATCTGAGTGGAATGGTGTCACAAAAACATGACGACACGGTTCTATCCATTTGTAAAACCTCTGCTGGTTGTGTCAGCATCAAAGCTGGAACTGAATGAAAGTTCCACCAGTGCACAGCAGATATCCAACCGTATCTGAATGAAACCGGTCTCCCGAATTCAAAGCAAAGTGACAAATTACAATAGGACTGAACAGATTAAATCAACATACCTCGGCGCCAATACCCCTGCTGGTTCCACACTGACTGACTGAGTTTTTCTTAGCATTAGCAACATTCTGTCTGCCCGCGTCTGTTTTAGACTGGCACATATTTGTTTTATATGCTAGGCCACAATCGTTTGGGTTGTACTGTAAATTTCACAAAACTCTGGAACGACCAAAATACACTACTGGTAAGAATACGCATATTTATTTTGCTGATTTTTTATTTATTTTTATCTAAGAATAATATATTTACTGGAGTAGGCTGAGTGAATTAATTTAGAACCAATATCTCGGAAGTGGTTTGGACATAAGTGCCTAACTTTGATATGTCAAAACTTGAATACTTTGAGTGCATAATTCAATCTCACATCAACTGATTTGCACATATGCTACACATATAATTATAAAACATAAATTAACAATTAGCAAAACACAAATAAACACCCACTGCAACAATTAGCTTGATGGCTGAAATGTCACGACCCATTATATACACAGATAAAGTCTGGATACATACCTTCTAATCATGGTAGACATCATTTCGGATGTCAAGGATAGCTGCGTTTCCCTCCTCCAGTCCTTCCCTATTTTGATTCCTTATATTCTTCCTCCGGCATTACGCCTCCCTTCATAATGGTACATCCCTCCCTCGTCAGGTTACTCCATCAATGCCTTGAAGAAATTACTGTCATCTGACTCCCACATACACCTTGGCCTAACAGCCAGATGCTTGTCTGCAGTCATCTGAGGTCTGAGCATCTGCAACAAGAGGCAAACATATTTTACTATGAGCAGTCATGAAATAGTGTTACTTTGAAGAAAAATGCATGGCTTTCAGTTAGGTTCTATACAGGCTACATCTATCCATGAGACTTTTCAGACACCCTGTGTCAAACAGACACCTTTGAGAACCCTCTGTGAGACACAGCATTTTACTCTTTAGTCAGCATACAAAAATATTTCTCAACTTTTCAACCAGATAACATAAATGTGTAAGAAATGTAATCTCAGTTGTCAAGGACAGAAATATAGCCGTTTGAAGAATTAAATGTTTTCAATTATTGGTTTGTTTTTATCGAGTTTATTGATTTAATAGTAACAATTGCAACAAATATGTAGTAAATAAGTATATACTTCCCAAGATATAAAAGATGCAGGAAACTTAAACAATGAATAGATTTGCAAGAAATCTATCGATATTTGGCTGCTTTCTGTATTTACATTTATAGTAATAATACTGTGTCAACAATATTTCTCCTCCAATTACACCTGAAACTTCTCTTTTTTCAATTTGAAACATTTTTCAATGGAATTCTGGAAAACCTCAATACACACACAGCAACCAAAACACTATGTGGACTTCAAGATGGAACAGAAATTGTACACGTGGCAGTGTTTAGGGCCTGCACATGTCTTGGAGTGTGAACCCTACAAAACAAGACCCAACTAAGCCACAGGGGCCCCAAGACTCTGGGTAGCATTCGGAGATAACGTGTTACATGGCACATTGTTTCAACCATTCCCTGTGTTCAACAATATCATTGTTTTTTGTTTACACAAAACTGACAACTGGGCTATATATCATAGTGATGCTACCTCAAGTTCCATGTTATGGGATCTGTTTTGAAAAACCACAATCACAATGACTGTACTTCATGGTATCTTTAGGTTTTCTGACATGCTAAAATCCACAGTAATTATTTCTTGTATTGTATATTTTTTCAGATGTGTTCCTATTATTTTAGCTACCTCATTACATTATTGTTATTATTTTTTTTTGAATATCAAATTTTTTTTATTGTATGTTTTCAGATACTTAAACTTATTTTGAAATGTTTGAACATACTAAGTGTGAACAGGCTGGCAAGTATTGCTGGAATTCTGCCGAATATATTTTGCCAAATTGAATCCATGACTTGAGTGGCTAGACCTGTGTTAAGAACCCAACCAATATGTCAAGTAGACATTCGTGACTTATATCTGGTCTTGACACTTATCGGACATTCTTGATACTTAACTGGTCATGCATTAACTCTACCGTGTTCTATCTAGCACAACAGCACTCCCTAATTGTGCTAACTATTAAACTGTAATTAAAATGAACAAAACCATTATGAACCATGCATCCTAGGAGAAATTATTGTTGTACCCCGTCATGAACTGCAATTACCGGGTAACTGTTAAACAATACATCTTTCTGGCTGTCTTATAGATGCTCATAACAAACACTATGCTTGTGTTCTATATTATACGGTAATCAATACATAACTAGGTCTAACTGGTGAAAAAAGAAGCGCATTGACAAGCGAAGTAATTGACAAAAGTGTATAACTGCAAATCACCACGTACGATCTCAGTCCTGGTGAAACACTAAACTTCACAAACTACCAGGACTGGCTGGGCCCCGGCTTTAGCAACCAACATATTCACTGTCAATGGGTACAAATTCCACAAGTTCAATAGTGGAGTGTGTCTATAATGGGTCAACCTTGATACACTTGACCACCACAATTAAGGTGACTGCCCACTTACTGACCAGGGGACATCTCAGTAATACTCTAGTGTTTAAAACTTGATTTTACACTGTGACAGTAATTTTGAACACAGCTAGCTTGGACACTTTTGTTGGACCTGCTACAAAAACTGTGTCATCAAGTCTGTTGACTGTTGGTTTTGTGGGTTTACATTTACCAGTTGGTACTGTTTAATGTGGGATTTTTCTTAGCTTATTTGTGAAATGGTCCCCAAGTCTACCTTCTGGACTTGATGAGGCTTGAGCCAAACTACACAGTGACCACAAACATCCTAAACTGACCACAACACAAATAAATTGTATACTTGGCTCCTCATAGCTCATGGGAAAATCATACAACATATCACAGTTTATTAATAAACGTAACCATAATTCATTACCACTGTAAATTTAAGTTATGTTATCTTAGTTGTATAAATTTACAAAATAGAAATCATCTCATCAGATTGTTTTTGCACTGAAAATGTTGAACGTCTAAAAAGCCACATTCTAACTGAATAATTCATATTGATTAGGTACAATAACCAAAATAATCTTATATTATATTGATATAAACTAAACATACCAGATCTTATCAAGGGCTAATCAGGCAAGATATTAATGGGCCAATCTGGATAATCTTATGTTTGATAATCCACTCTATAATCTGGATAATCTTCTGTTTGATAATCCACTCTAAACTGATTTACTACACAGCTCGGTGAAGTCAGATACAGCTTACTTTCATGTATCATGCATTTTCCTAAATGCCCACCATTTTTCCACCAATATCCTGATCTTGAATGTCCTCCCTTTCCTTTAGAAAACCACAATACTTAATCGAGACAATGGTTTTATCTGGATCGGTTTCAGACCATAAACTTATCTAGACGTCGTCATCATGTTCACAAGTGCAAAAACAGGTTCTCTCGTCTTCCTCAGAAACTAGTTTTTAGACCGTAAACAGACAGCAAATTGTTCTTTGCAGAAACTCAATATCTGGATTACTTTCATGCCTGTTAAAATGACAAACTATCTGAAGCACCATAGTGCTGGCACTTTCAATGCTTCCTTCCTCACACTGAACTACTGCAAATGGTGGAAGTTGGCACGCAAAAGCAAAACCTTGGAGGCCAGCTAGGAAAAACTGTGGCAGAGGCAGCGCAGCGCCGGTGCCACCCAGAAATAGTCACCTCCTATCAATAACAACGCACTCATAAATCAGTCCCCAACTCGGGCTGGTAGCAGCCATAAACTTCTGGCCGCCAGTGTAGTATGTGATAAAGACCACATTGGTATGTGTGGTCCAAGAGACCTAGACCAACTAGACCAAAACTGGACCGAACCATGTCCGAGTTCCCCCAACCTGACTCAATGGATGGTTCATTATTTGATTTTTCGCTGGGTGACAATGTTAACATTTCTTTCTGCTACACACCAAATAGCAACTCAGATTTTACCCTAACCGCTCAGATGACTGTTTTACTAACATAACAAACATATTTGAAAACAATTGTCACTAAATATAATAAATCCATAGTTAAATTAAAATAAACCTAAATTTCAAAAAGACGCCATAGTACTGTGGGTACTATTTCCATGACAAAAAGGAAAATGTATTTTTTTCCAGAAGACAAAATAACGTTTTGCATGCAAGTCGGTGTATGCCGAACAAAGGTTATACGTGCTTGGTGGTCCTTGCTGGCGCCCCCTGTAGGATTAAATTTAAATCAGACCATGCATAGCAATTTAACCAGCAATCGCAAGAGGGGGCAGTGTCGACCAGTTGATTGGCGGAGGGTGACTTTGCGCTGAACACAAAATTTATAATTCAGTTTGCGCTTCTGTCTTGCACAGTAAGCAACATTCATTTGTGCTCTGTGGAAATTTTTTTGAAGTGTTGTTCCAAAGTTGTTTGAGTCATCTTCCTTCTATTAGAAGGTGAGTGCATGGAACACATGTTGTTGTAAGGACACTCATTTGTCATCTGCTTAGATGCATTTATGAAAGCGACGGATTGAGTGAACTTTCAGTTTGACGAATATGGAACAACCGTAGACTGTTTGATGTTGGTGGGCTGAGTGTCGATGGTTTCTTTTTTCTAGAATAGTGGATATAGTTGAGAGATTCAGACTTGATTTGTACATTATGAAGGTGCATATGAAAATATGATCTGCTCCCAGGGCATCTTGCCTTTATAGATTATGGCGACCGGCTGACTATCAAGGTGTGTGTGCTTATCCTTGAACAAGCAGCCACACAAATGCCACCCGCAGCCCGCCTGTGTGTGTGGAGTAAACCACGATACGACCGCAGTAAATACATACCGTATCTCCATGGACTGTGTCGCCAGTGCATACCATTAACTAAATCACTCTGCAGCATTCCATTCACTAAAGCACATAGGCAGGTCTGATTGTACTAATCACACATACACTGGGGTCTGGTTACCGTACACTACCCAATAGAAGACCGCGCCTGTACTGTATCAGACATGGGAATCACCGGCAGCCATTGGTTACCATCGAACGAGGATAATTACATTAGAGTATTTTATTATGAATATGCTATTGCAATATAGTTATACCTATGCCTTGTATATACAATAGGCATAATCCTACACATAACAGGTTTTGCTTTGCAGGTTTAATTATATATTCTACTTACAATATGTTTTATCTTACTCACAATAAGTTCCTTTTGTGAGCCACATATTTTGCAATATACAGGATCATTAATAACTACTACTACTGTTATTACTTGAAATGAAAAACTAAAATCCATATACAAAAGTCGCATCAATATGAATGATAATCAAGTCATGTTCTCATAATAAATGTGTAGAAATGATCCAGCAATCAGCTGAGTGCACGTGCGGCTGTGAAGAAGCCACTGTTTCAACAAACGCCAGGCCAGCTCTTGCAACATTTCACGTGGCCATTCTTCAATAAATCACGGAGATAACGCTGTACTCACACACGTAAGTTTAGCTGTACCACAATCATTGCTAACACTGCAGAGTTTTTACCAATCAATCTTTCACCTACATTGTCTTTCCACGAGCCGGTGGCTAAATATATCAGACATAGCAAGCAGAAATCCCACCTGTGAAGGCATTGAAGCTATTTCGCACCACAATCAAAATATTTGATAAAACAGATGACAACAGATGTTGTTGTCATAGCAACACATCAGTTGTTTAAAGGGACCATGTCTGTACCGCTAGGTGTTTTCATTTCCCGGAAATTAACTGAATCAGTTCTACTTTGTGTCCAATTTGTCGTCCGGTGCGTGGGAACCAACTACTTCAAATAATGTTGCGAGAAGGTGCACATGCTTCTGCTTAGAAAGTTATTACAGGCAACAATAACTGATTAATATTAAACATGTTTCCATTTGACCATTTTTCGGGTGCCGGTTTGAAATGGTGAACACCATTTCCAGATTATCAAAAGTGAATAAGTGGGTGGTACACATTTCACATATTTATTCTAGCAACAAGAACCACGCATAAATACATGGTAATAACCAAGGAATGGACGTCATACCTTTTAGTCACTGAATCCGGACAATCGCTACACCACTGGCAGTGCCACCGGATCCCACCGGCCGCGGTAGAGCCGCGAACCATGCCAGTGTACGCACACACACAATGAGTAGCTATATCCGTGGGCAGCGGACCTTATAGGTCAGGCTGGCATGTTGGTATTCACCTCAAGTAGCCCATGAGTGTGAGTGCATACAGGCATGCGTGGTAGTCGCCACGGTTACCTGCACGGTCGCCCGTAGTGTTTGCAAAGGCTTCAAATCCGACGTGGAATCTGTCCTCCTGTCGCGGAATTCGTCCGATTCATGAGACTGAGTCCAGAACTGAAGGGGACATGAGTGTCTGTGGGAGCCGTAGGGGCTCCACTCTCCACCAATGAGTGGCACTCAAATAGAACAAACCACAGCCAACTACCAAGTGTCAGTGATAGATCTTCACGCCACACACACACACACACACTGGTGAACATTTGTATGTCCTTCAAATGCACCCACTGAATGTCACTGTTTATGAATGGAATTTCACACTGGAGGACACTTGACCAGTTATTTTTAAAGCACCCCTGAAAGGAAGCAAAACTTCTTTACCTTTTACTAGACACACATACACGACCATTCGGGTTTTTCTATGACTGATCTGAACTGAAGAACATACTTATTCATCTTCAGTCATGATGCCAGGATATTCTACATTATAAGGTAGTTTTGGCGAAATTATCAAACTCACTGAAACAAGTCTAGTAAAAAAAACCAATGGAAGTTGGAAAATTTGCTCTGCCCCAATTCACCATTACATAACACTATTAAACCTTTTTGTAGGTGGCCTGATTTTAAGTATATTTTTTCGATGATTTTACAATATGCACTCTTTTTGAAGACCATCTACTGCATGTCTTACGTAAACTATACATGCACCATATATCACATCATCTCTAGACTCAATCGGCGACATACCAATGCATCAACGAAGACGGGAGTTTTGTCTAAAGTAATAAATAACCCAACCTGGTCCAGCGCCAAGCGGAAATGTAGGACAAAGAACAAAAATCAGTGATTGGTTGAAATGTTGCGAATCGAGTGATTGGCAAAACAGGAGGTTACCACAGACGTTGGTGCCTCGGCCACATGCGCAGACTGGCTGTGAAGAGTTGGCATCCCATTCAGGGCCATAAGGTTGTCTGGGGCACCGGTTAATGACAGCCGTCTGCCTCAGATGTATGGCCCAGAATCCGAGAGATTTCCCAACACAAAGTCCCAAAACTGCGGATTACCATTCTTCTCTTGGGAATCTCAATTGCTCTCTACAGTAGTTTTCTGTATCCCTGTTCCAAACTGATCATGCAAGCTAATTCTACCTTTTGAGACGAGACTGTGCTACACTCATGAGGCGTGCATGCATATTTCAAGGTAAATTCTCAACATCCAACCGCAGAGCGATCCTCAACATTTGCAAAAACACACCTTATAATTATAATGCAGAAAATCCCATCAATTTTAACTTTTGGTAGAAGTCCGTTTTACTTCTTTCATCATTCCGTTTTACTTCTTTCATCATTCCAATGAGCTAATACACATATATCATCTCTACTTCCATAACCAACACCTACAGCCATTCTATATCAGAGATCATGGTGCCCACTTCAGCCTAGTTGAACACTTTCATTCCTACAATATGCCACAGCCAGTAGCGATTCTTACAGAAACAACGCATCTTGATACAACTCACGCAAACACAACTGTTGTGTGTAACTTCCAATCACCAACACACCTCGCTTGACTTTGCACATCTTCATCTTTGCAGACACCTGCATCCTCCAAACCCGTGCATACGACAGCACTCACTCCAGACGCATGCGGCGACATCAGTGTGGCGGAAACGAGGTATTGGCCACTTACCTCCACGCCAAGGTATTATAACTGTCTCTCAACACACTTATGTCCATCCTCCAGTGTGTTGTGTGCTCAGACAAGTGTACATCCACCTGTTCCACGATTGGAGCCTTCGTACATCAGAGTATCACCCACCCGGTTCTCCTGTGCCTTATATATATTCCCTCCTCCAAACCGGCTCTCATGGTACAGACTCAGGTCATCTCTCACTAAATAACAGTGTGGGAATTTGGTGGTGGAGAGAGGGGGGGGGGTTAGGTGGGGGAGTGCCAAGAATGACTGCGTGTATGAGTAAGGCCCAGGAACCCAGCGACCCTTGTTAGACACTCTACAAAGGTGACCTCACTTGTTAAACGATGTGTCCAGTGTAAAAAATGTGCTGCACGTCTGTTTCAACTTTCAACCGAAGAAGATGACTGATTTCAGTGTGGCTGATCTAAAAACACCTGATCCAAATGCTTAAAATGATCAGCCATATGTATGAACTGTGAAATTTAACATAAATCTAAGCCGCTGGTATTTGAGGTGAGTTAATACTTACTTAAAACCCCAAACTCATTCATGGACCAAATTCTAAAACCTCTCAAACTTGTGTCTCCATATCTGACACATAATTTCAGATAATTCAGAAACAAATTCACCATCACCACAACCACAATATTCTATTAAATCTAATTAAATACACAAATAAACCAAACAGTTTTCAAGCCAGGAAAAATGGCGTCCCAGTTCCCATGTACTGCACAGATCAGCTGTCACATTCTTTCCTCTGGCTAGCGCCACTCCCCGAATCTCCCTCCCTCGCCTCCCAAGGGTGGCAAATGGGGAAATAGGGAGCGGTGCACCCGTTCACTGAGGCCTCAGGGAACTGCCTGGTTGGTGTTCTGCTCCCGGTCTAGGTCACCGGGCCAGGGAAATTCCTGCGTGGCCGCCCGCCAAACTGTCTCCGCTCCTTCCCAATACACTACAACTGCACCCTCTTCCCTTTCCCCTTAGGAGACGGCTCCCTTAGTTGATTCCTGCCCAGTCGCGTGAGTTCACCGAGCTTGAGAGTCCAGTGACCCGTTAGTTTCATAATCCACCCATCCACGGGACAGGTAGATACTGGAAATTTGTTTTTAGATGGGTAACAATGTGTGGTTGGACTGGCACCTATTTGAGATTAAAAAAATGCTTATTATGTCACTAAATGTGTGTCACACTTGCGTATGTGAATTATTGCACAGTTACATGTTACTGCAACTGCATATTAAGTCACACAACCCTATTCTGCATAGAAGCTAAAAATAGGTGTCAAGGTCTTCACGTATCAATTCTATGATTATGGCAGAAATACACATTTAATAATCTCATTGTTCAATATCCAATTTATTTTCCTTCCTTTCCAAAAAATACTAAAATACTAAATCGAAGCCGCAGTATTTTTCTTTCGTATAACCCAATAAACACATATCTTACCAAATTTAACTTAAACACTTTAACTAGATTATGTGCGTCTGTGCTTAGGTGTATCAATTGGGATATTTTAGGACTGGCATAAATCTGATCTTGCTTAAAGGCCTGATATAGAATAACTAATCACTTCCATTACGTAGAAAATGACAAGTGGGTCCTTCTGGAGGCTATTTTGGGAGACATCGGTTCAAGATGGTCAAAGGTCATCCGTCATCATGTGTCCAGGATATATCTGATACAACCACAACACAGTAGCTATGACAGACTGGATCCTAGTCTTGTTTTACTCTACTAAAGTGGCTTATGGTGGCTTGATTTCTGTGGTAATCCAAAATCAAGAGCACTTTATATTTTTCCAACAGAATATATGCTTCAACTGTACAATAATGTGTTCACAGTCTAAATGTAATTGCCATGATTTCCGTGAAAAAAATGAACAGTTAATAAATTGTTTTAAGAACAAGTGTTTCACAGATCAAGAAATAGCAATTATTTTGGAAAACTGTCTATCATCGCACGAATCAAGTTAGTGCTTGGTGGCAGAAACATGGAAGACAAAAACTGATACAGAAAAACTGAGTGTACAGAAACTTACTGACAATTTACAAAATTATGATGTCTAATAATTTACAGAATTATTTTAGAAACACATGATTTTTTTATAACATTTCTTAACTTTAAATCTGGGTCTAGGCAACCATACTTTTCCTCCATAAAATCTACCAGTGCTTACTGAGGAGCAGTGTCACATGGAACGAAGATGAACTATTGTAGGACCCATTTAACAGACCACCCAAGTAACAGCTAGGTAAAGTGGCTTGATTAAAGAAGTGGCCTGATTACAAGGGTTGTCGGGTCCACAGATCTGACAGAATGCAGACTGTGATAACGTTACCAATTTCAAGGAGTGACCGTTCCATTGCACTGGAGGGGTGCTATTGAACTCAGTACATGGAACTCCAACACGCTTTAAACAATCAGGTGGAATGTTCAACAAGCGATCGTATCTTAACCAGCAGTCAGTACTTTTGTCAAGTATCTGTACTAGTGTGAAGCACCGTTACTTTCCCTTAGCAGCAAATGCTTCCGTTCAGCAAACAGAAGCAAACTCAATGTCTGATTGGGGTCAAAACTCAACAGGAAGTCGGCTCTTGACGACAGTCGTTACGAACGAAAATACCTGTGGCATGAGTACTTTTGACCTCACACCATACTTACAACAGTTCGGCCAGAATGAAACCGCAGCTGACGAAAAGTCTAGCAAAAATCCCCGGAACAACCGAGCAGCACTAAAACGCTGCTCCAGAACCAGGGATTGGCAACAGGAATGTACCAA
>JAODUO010000764.1:145000-205000 GCA_025642075.2 Ridgeia piscesae
GAATGAATAACTGAATGTATTTCAACAACAGGCTTTATCATTATTATTCAATTATAAATACACAATTGTTGAAAATGGCCAAGAAGTGTAGCAGTTATAAAATGAATGAATGGATAAAAAAATCTTAATACACAATACTGTTTAATATAGACTAAAATTAAAAATTTAACATCACCGTACATGAAGCAGAATTTTCATATCCACTCAAGACAAGCTGTTCTTTCAAAAGAAAAAGTTAAATTAGTACCAATTTGGAGTAACAGAAAAGGCGTGGAGAAGCCATGAAGGGAGAATATAGTACATTGTAACAAGATAAATCGCACTTGGATTAGCCAATTTGGCTAAATGTGCCAAATTTCTTTAGCCATATATTTTACATGCGTAATTACTCCAAATGTCACACATAACAACAGCAGAGATTCTGGCAATACTCTGGACTGTTTTGCAAAGAGAAAAACAGGTGTCTAACTAAAAGGGATGTCAAACACCTTCACGCCCAGCTAGGACTATCATTCCATCTGCCAAGTTCACCTTTTGTGATTGTTATCAACCAAACAGGCCACCGGAAGTATCACGGTTCCGCAAAAATAAGTGGCACAGTAAAAAGGCGTCATCTTCACGAAAACAACGTCACATCTCATTTCATCGATGAAAGTATCTCCAACATCAACAAAATTTGTATACAAAAGTAATAATGAAGCAACTGATGAATTAACAAAGTTGGTACAAAACCGGATGATTTTAGACTATAACACGCTGAATATACACCATGACACAGCAACAAATAGCAACTTGTTTTACCAGACATCCCGGCACTCATTATGAAATTATGATATGTCAAGTTGAGCTCCTGTACATTCATAAATTCCTGTTGATCTGACAAGGATCGATGCGGCTATTTAGCTGTATTTACATTGGAGTAATTACTGCTGACTGCCCGAATTAATGGTCGTCTCGGCTGGTTCATAATTCAGTAACAAGGCGCCATCGACGTGGCGGATCAGGTCAGTGATCCGTTAAACAGGCCGACCAGTGCAGTGAGATTCCTTGTGTATTCATTCATAAAACACACATGTCTATAGGCCGGCGGGACATAATTCAGCGTACATCAAAGTACGCTGGGAGAGGACACCGAACAATGACGCTATGTCCACCGAATGACTCCACGCATTGTTGCGATGCTTCGATGTGTTTGCCGACCGCAACGCCCTCTATCTATGGAATGTAGCGCAGGTGAATAACGGGACGGTGTGTGTGTATCAGACCGTGGTCGTTGTATGGTGGTCTCTTCATACAGCCCCACAATGTAGGTCTTCATTATAATAGGCAGTCTTCGTACCGTAGTGTGTCTGATACAGGAGCAGGCACAAACTAGAATATACGTGTCTGCATGTGTGACCGTGCGTGCATGCATGCGTGCGTCTGTATGCACATGAGCATCGTGCCTAATTAAGCTCTGATCTGTTTAGAGCCTTTCACAAATCCTTTACATTTGACAAGCAATTTTGTGTGTGAAGACAGTCACTGGATTATGCCATTTAGTAATGGCCGAATGTCTGTTTGAGAAGACGAATTAAAATAATTCCTGTTCTTCATTGATATAAAACATTGTACTACTACTACTAGTAATAATTAGCTAACTTAATTTGCCCCTAAATCCTTAGAAACCAAGCTCAAAGGGCCAACTTCATACCAATATTTCCAATTAAAAACTTTATTCAAGTGCAATTCAAATAACTTTCTTTATATGTTATGTAACCGAACAGCAATTCAACATAGTTCTTTCATTCTGTGGACAATTATCAACCAAAAAAGTGCACAGATCACAACCTGAAAACGACAAAACAAGTGGCAAGCCCGACATGGCACCATCCAACCAGTGATACCTTTCCCTTCAGAGAACCAACCTGCCTGTTCTCAGTCCGCTGTACTTATTGTTCGGCACATCTGGATAGCCTTGGGAACCTCCACTACCAATCCACCGTTGGCATGGCAACGCAATCTACTACCTAGAATATGTGGGCAATCTCAGTCACAGATATTACATGTCAGTGAAAAATGAGGCATTGATTAGACTGAGAAGGCCTGGAGGCCTGGCTAGATGGAATACCTGGTCGAAACAGGCGGAGAAAACGAAACAATCCCCAACGATCTTGAGGACGCACTGACGGATAACGTAGCCTAGGTGTAAGTGGATTTACGGTGTGACGACAAAGTTAGATTCTCAACGATTTTCAAGGAAGCATGTCTGTTATGCTGGGAAATCATTAGCAGGAAGTAGAATGAATCAGTCCTACTTTGCCCGACATATGTTGTGCGAGACATGGAAACTTAAAACGTGTGTGTGGGCAGAATGCAACAAGAGTCAGTCATAGGCTGTAGAGTACAAGCAAATAAAGCAGTCATTTTTTATATAATGCTTATAATTATAATTTAAATGGTTTACATATTTTAGTAGAGTACTCTTATTTTATGTTGGCACATCATCTTAATGATACTATTTTTTATTTGTACTTCACAATTATTGTTCTACTTTAATTATCTTAGTATTATATTTACTTATATCGTATTTTGTAGTAGTGTTAATACTATTTTGAGGACCAGAATGGAAATAAATGTAATTTTGTGTGCTTTGATCTATTATTGACATACAGTTTGTGTGAGTGACATTTAAACTGTAGTGTTTAAACGCGACATGATAGGCAATATACCTTCAATGCAACTTATAGTTATTTTTGACTAAATATAGTAGATACAGTATTAAGAGTAATGTAAAATGTATATCATCAATGAGCCAACATAATGTTTTCAACTTGTAAATGGGGCTTTTGAACCCTGCCTGAAGTCATATACATCATCATGACGAAATATTCAGCCATGGAAAATTCCCAGCCTGAAATGATAAATTTGTTACAGTTAACAAAACAAAAAAGAGTGTATCGCTTTTGAAGCTTAATTTAAATATCGTTCCTAAAATAACTACTGCACATATCTGCCATAAACACATCATGGGCAGTGAGTGATTCTGTCTCGTAGCTCAAATTGCCAGACAATTTGCGTTGCCTTGGCAAGTGAAACCCTGCCAAGGTATGTGCACGTCAGAACGCTTTGTAATTCCAGCAATGTCTCAATGGAACTGTTTTTGTAGCGTCTTCCCATGATGCAATGTAATGATGGCTGCTCCCAGTGAAGTTAGCAGGAGCTAAGCAGGGTATATACCACCAATTGATTTCCCATAGGCGGCCACTGTAACGTTTCTTTGATTTCCCACTACGTTTATTAATCCATGGTATTGAAAATTTCAGATATTAATTAGCCTCCATTCACACTTGTCATGTATAAAATTCATGAAAATTACATATCTCTTTCCCCTAAAATCCAGTCTCTAACCTGACACCCCTTAATTTTTGCTTCCATCACCCACTGATTGCCAAATTACACCTGTGTGCATACGCACCTGGTCACTGTCTGACAAATATTGTTATTTCGCAGCTGCTATGCAGAAATATCATTTCCATTCAACTAGTCCTACATTTAGTGCTTCCAGAATTTACCCCAAAAATGCACAACGCAGTTCTTTTAAGCTGGACTACAATGGCGTAGGAATCCATTTGGTGGTATCTCCCCAGCGTTATAAATCAGGAAAATGTGTATTTTAGCAAACTTGAATTGTAGAACCTGCAAGCCAGTATCCCAGAATGTCAATATGTGACATCAGACAAAATTACTTACATCTGGCCTCAGCAAACCCGCCCTACCAACTCAAGTTTGTAAACATTGATATGACGTTATCAATATATTAACAGCATCAGTCTGTAGCATGACATATCAATGTTCGACTCCAGACAAACCAGCCTCTGGTCCCCATCCCCAGATGAAAGTAATTTAATCAGATTTTTACCTACTGAGATGATCCCTCAACAAAGCTACATCATAAAAATGTGATTTAGTTGTTGCTTACGGAATGGTGTTAATACCAAGTTCAAGTCGAGACACATTTGACATTAGTGGTGCGTTGGTTGTAACATATCTTGACAACTGTTGTAAATTAACAGCCAAGAGCAAGCAAAATGACAACTGCGAAGTTATGGTTATCATTTAAAGTTCAGCCATGTTTCCGTTTCTTTACATATGAAAAGGTTTCATAAATTCTATCCTTGCACACCAGGGGTCACTGTCGCTGATTACATCTGTTCCAACTTTCACTACCTCCGACACGTCCCTTTGAAAGACTCATCCTTTTACATCAGCCAATGAAATCACCCACGAGGAGAGTGGTCAGCCTCTTGGTCATGTGATATAATTTTGTGTGATTTCAGCCACATGCTGCTCATGTTCCATGCAATGTTTAAGACGTGAATGGGTCATTGTCATTGTCATGGGATTCCCACCAGCCTTCAGACTGGGGCACATTTTTGCGCTGTTCTCATGGCTGATGCAGTAGCAACTGGCGAAGTCAACTACTATATTTAATAATTTTGCAGTTCGACTCCGCAAACTTCCATGGTTTGCTGAGACGATCTGTTGCGCAGCGCAGTGACCCCTGCTTGGAAGGATGGGGCTTTTTTTTATCAACCAGACTAGATTGATGACAGTCACCTAAATAGCCGCCTTAACCCATTGAAATAATTTTCAGTGAATATTTATGGGTCTTCACGCTGGCTTGGTTTCCTGCTGTTAAAATTCCTCTTATCACTGTTTGACCTTTGACCTTACACCATGACCCCTGACCTCGTCAGGCCACCTGAGCAGGTCATAACAAGTTACTTCCCGTCTGCTATGACCTCCTTTAAGTTTACGCTGGCTCCCAACTCCAACAATGTCCAATGTTTTTGAAATGATGCCTTCTCCTCGATGGCTCCCTGCCACACACTTAATCACCTTCCCACAGACTTGTACAAGTTTTCTATTTTCGTCAGTTCTTCTTGCCCAATTCTGACGTTTTTCCTTACTCGGTAATCGCCCTACTCTAGTTTCGCACCAGTAGCTGGTTACCACTTCTGGCAAGTATCCAAGGGGCATTTTCAAGGTGAAATATATATTCACAAACCTGACCACAGCTTGTACTTCACTAAATGTGGTGTGTTCTAATGAAATGAATCGTACGTAAAAAATAAACTGAGCCACATCACTGGAAAGAAGATATAAGGTTTCCAACGGTGTAGAAGTCATGAACCTATCTCACACACAGCCAAAGTTATTGGACACTGAACATGCTTGGGGTAGAGTTTCAAATGGAGAAAAACACACTTGAAGTTCGCAGTCACGTATGCACAAGATTGAGTACATCGTCATTCCAAAATTGGCCATTTTGCTTCTATTTCTCAAAATATAAATCATTACAACATCATCAGAGTATTTAGCAATGTTTTCTAGCAGCGACCCGATCGATCATGCTTATTTACAGTTAGCGAGTGCACACTGCACCTGCACGCACAATTTTAAGCCAATCAGGGACCCGGTATCAGTCCTGACATTTGTTTACAGATAGGCCTCTCGGATAAGAGCTACTTTTGGCTAAAGTTGACGTCAGTGTGGATTACTGCTACAATAATCCGAAAGAGGGTGTTCTGGGCTTCCCCACAGTACCAGACATGTTCGCCATGCGTTGAGGGAAACTCTGAAGAATACACTTGAACAAGTGCGATTTATTGGTTCTATTTTACGAAATTCATGTGTGAAATGTTATGCAGTCTTTCTAAAAAGGCTATAAAATGTATTCAATTGTAATATAAATGAGAAATAGTTACAGAAAAGATATTAGAGTATACTTTGGTGACAAAAAGGTCGAAATCGTCAAAAATCATTGTTGCATTGTTTTCTCGAAATCAAGTTCGCTGACATGCGACTCATTTTACCAGGACACGTCACAAATCGATGTGCCTTGTCAACGCGATTTCGTCAATTGTCCCATTTAAAAACATTATGGCAAATAATAAACATATCTAGTATCCTCTAGTACAACTTGATATGTAAGCAAAGGTAAGTAGCTTTTGATAAAATGATCACACAAATTATTATCTTATTTAATTGTTGTCCAAAAATCAAATCAAGCACTTTTAGAATGTGGAATGTACAACTGACTGTGGGACATAGTTACATGTCATTGTGTTGTTGGTACTGGCTTTCATTTTTCTCTTAAAACTCATGTCACCTTCAAATTCTATTAAAGAAGGTTTAATTGTGAAGCAGAACTCAAATTATCAACAGAGTCTCTACCTTGCAAAGAGAGTGTGAGGAAGGTCATATAATTTGGCGAACTCAAACCGAGCCGAGGGCTATCCCAGAAACCACCTGCTACATGACAGACTTTATCGTTAAAATGCTACAACAATCTGCGCTGATAATGGGACATACGTAGTGATACATCCAGTCATAAATCTCTTTCGCCGAATATGCTACTGACCGATATGTCAAACTACAACTTTACACCTACAAGCAATGCAAGTTTTGTTTTGTGTGATGCGAGTTACCAACAGGCATGATGTTTGAAGAACAGAAAAAAAACATCATAACAAGGTGAAGATATGCATATGTGACATCACAGATGCATCGCATGTGAACTGTTGACAGTGCACAAGAATCTATAAAATCAACGACGATATAACGATATTGCTGTACTTTTTTTTTACAATGCAACATAATAAAACATTATTATCAAGTCAAGGGAAATTTGTGTGTAGCGGTCAATAAAATAAAAGTAATAATAAACAAACATATCAATTAATTTAGGCAGTTTCTAAATTATACTAATGGTTTTATTTGTTTATAATTGCATAATATTCTAATTGCGGACGTCACATCCTGCTGGATACCACAGTGTACCCCCCCCCCCGTATAGTGTCCCAATTTGTTACTAGTTTGGAGTAAGACACTTTTTCCTACCAATCTCCCCTCGGCTTCTTCAATCTTCACACGTCTACTTTCCTGCCTCCAAGCATAATGCACTCACTTCGTTGAGTTTCATGAAATGAATTAGTTCTAGATCCCACATCATCATGTGATTGTTTTCGCGTTCAGTCAGTCTCGAAGGTGCCAATGTCAACATCATTTGGACCAAGGACCGTGATGTTGCTGGCCGTAACGTAGATATTTATCCAGTCAAAACACACAGAGTGGAGATAGAGAATGTACTGTTTGTTGGTTTCACTCACTGTCTGGTTTTTAAATGCCCTAGATTGGATCTCATTGACGTTTAAAAGTGCACTGTGACTCAAAGTGCATTTTTCTCCATTTACTAACATTTATATACAGTTCTTTTTTACTCGTTTATAAAAATGTATATTGTTCTTAAAATAAAATAAATACACTAACGGTACACAACTAACAATTAAATTATATGTAGCATGCCTGAATTAAAGTCCACAGTTTGAAAGTTAAAATGTAATATTTTAACACATTTGTCTCTACCCATAAAACCATTGAAGCTTGTGATTTTCAGGCAGCAAACCAAAAGTTGGACAAAGTACAACTGATTCCTTGAACTTCCTACAAATAATTACCAAACAGGACTGGGAATATCCCCATAACAAAATGCCTTGAAATTACACAAGTATTTCAGTCCCACTGCTTACAGAGATAAGCAGCTTAGAAACACACAACTCAGGCAGGATTACGGCAATCATGCACGTTGATCAGACACTTAATTGGCCAAGTGTTTATTTATAAAGCAAACATCAAGGGAGCAACTATTGTACAACAGTAAATACAGAAATATTTTAAAGTTAAAATCACTCAATCAACCGTTGCAGATTTAATCCATAGACGTATGCTGAAAGTATGTAAATTAAATCCGCCTTGAACACGTCGTTAATTGTGGTATTTATGCTAAAATATTTACACCTAATTACACATTCAGTATCCAAAGTCCCTGCTCTATTGAGATGGCCCCCGTTGGTCTCCCGCACCAATGTATATCACATTTCTCAGTCCACAGGAAACACACTATAGGTCATCCACATCACAGCTGGGCGTTTTTTCCCGAGATGATATATTCACCACAATCCAGGGAGAAAAATTTGTAAGTGCCAATCCGCAAACTACGCATTTGTGTCAAAGGCAACAAAACGCAGCAAAGTAAACATCGCCTTCTGAATTAGAGAACACCGCTGACAACAAATACCCACTGTCGTGTGATTACAACAATTGAGACATGACCATAACGAAACGGGATGCCAGATCTCTGTTTTACCGTTATCACGCCTGCGGGCAATGCACAGCTGCTATTTAATGAGAGTACTTACGCACAATTGAACCGGAGTCAACCTTTCTTCCACAGACGGATATGTTAGATGGCTATCCAGGATCTGGATCAGTCTGCATTGACTGCTTCCGGAGTGGGCAGACGCCGGTGTTATTTCTGCTGGACTCAGTCTGGCCACAGTAAGCAGTGACCACCCACACGCTGCTGACTGACCAGGCAATTTGACCACCATGACTCCCACCAGGACAATTAGAGTCTTTGTGCAGTGGGCTGTAGTATTTGCAGTCACATAACTTCATGACCAACGCCATCCCTGGCCCAGACAGTGGCCTACTCCCGAACTGTGTCAAAAGACCCATTTACCTTGCCTGTGGCTCCACCTGCAATGACACCAAGCAGTCACAGTCAGAACTGGCCGCATCCAGAGAGACAGGCAACACTGCATTCCTCTGTGGGGCCACCACCACCTCAGGACACCGCTGACCACAGTGGTGTGAATGAAATAACCGGTTCACTCTGACCCCTGTAACCTAGACCTTATGACCACTGAGCAGGCACGTGACACGGTCAATCCACATACACACCACACACACACACATTGTCCCAGCATTCCAGCAGCTTGTGTTACAACACAGCCAGCTCTTACCCAGGCACGTCAGGACAGGCCAAGCAGTAGTTTCCACCACTGTAAAGTTTGCATCATGAACTCAGTGCCATTTAGCTTTTAGTATGCTCGATATTTCCAGGTATCGCGAACACACAACTAGTGGTGCCTTCTAGAGAGTAGCTCACCATCTCGGACGCCAGGGGTCATTGTGGCTGATTACGTTAGTATGACCCTACAGTACCCCTGGCACATCCCTCTCCAAAACTCCTCTTTTGACATCAGCCAATGAAATCGCTCATGAGGAGTGTGGTCAGCCCCAGATCATGTGATGTAATTGTGTGTGATTTCAGCCACACGCTGCTCGTGTTACACGCCATGTTTAGGGCGTGAATGGGTCATCATATAGGGATTCCCACCAGTCATGTGTCCGTCTTCAAATTGGGGCGGGTATTTCCACTGTTCTTACGGCTAACACAGTAGTGACTGGTGAAGTCAACTGCTATAATTTTTTATTTTGACTTCGCTCACTTCCACAGTTTGCGGAGATGATCAGCCAGGGGTATTGTCACGCAGTTCAACAACCCCTGGCTTGGGAGGAGATGCTGCAAGACTGCCCCAAAGTTAGCGTACTCATATAACGATCTTTACTGCGACTTCACATACATGACTAGACAAAATGTAATCAAAGGAAAAATACAAAATAGCGAACCATAAAAACTAACTGTCGCCTTGAAACAGGAAACATCCGTTTGGAATCTGTAATCTATCACTTATCTCTTATCTAAATATGTTATCTGGGGTGAGACAACTGTGAGAATTCTTTATCGCCCCCTTACATGCCTAAGAAGGTAATGGTTGGATGCATTGGAAGCTTGTGGCTTTTGGCAGTCTTGCACCTATTTCTACCTAATCACAGGCAACACTGACAAATCTAAGGTATGCAGAGTTTTAGGCAGTTGAAAAAAAACTGGGACATGTACATTAAGTTATCTATTTTGTATGCACATAATTGTCTGTGACTGGATTTGTGAAAAAGCAAAAATACAGTCTCTCTGGTATCACTCACCTGTGTAGCCGTAATATTTGCGGTGAAGTGAACACAGACGTGTTAAATGCATTAAATATGGTCTTTTATTTGAAAGGTTTCAACTCGGAAAATAAGTATAATTTGCAAACTGAATAGCAGGAATGTTAATTGGATACTGAAAAACAGTGGTGTAAAAACAGTTCTCCTGCTAAAACACATTGGGTAGTAAATAATTGTGTAGGTAAAGAGCTCATAAAGAAACCTCCTTGCTATTAATTAGAAACTGTAATTAGTACAAAATTCAACTGCTGTATTGTTAACATGGTATCACTGACTGTACTATTTTCATGTGCATGTCTTGGATAATTATATTTTTTACACATGAACACAGTTAATCAGTAAAATCATCAGAAAAGAGCAAAATCGGATTTTTTTTACAGTGTATATACACAAAAAATTTAATTAAATGATATTCTTATTTTGCTTTTTATAGACAATTTAGCTGTGATTGTGTGTAAGGTACAAATTATTATTACATTATATTATATATTTATACATACATATATTTATATATAATATTAAATATATTAAAACAAAATTATATATATATATATATATATATTGTTTTAATTTTGTTTTATATTTATTATGCTCTATTAGTTTTAGAGCAAAAGCATGATGTGTCATGATTTATGTAATATATCCAATCTGTTTGCAAAGAGAGTTCAATTATTACGGAATAAAAATAATTTCAGTTACACGGTCCCACGGTTCTTCACCTCAGAATACGTCTTAGAACAAAGTTAATGTCATTCTTTACTCTGTTCTGTAGCTCAGTAAACACCTGCCTGACTTGTGTTGTTTTGCACAGGTATTTACATATCACTGTGGCGTGACAACATTCCGCGGGGACAGATCGTAATCGGAATTCATTGGAGTTCGACTTTTGCCAGAATCAAGGTGCACATCAAAATCACAAGGCAATGGTGTCACCTGTGTCAACCTGCTCTGACTGACAGAGACAGATCAGGCTGACTGGCTGCAGTTGACCGTGTTTGTATGGCTAATCTGCAGCCAAATACACAATTAGATGAACCGGAAGCCCCGATCTCAGAAGCCAGGTTGGCAAGGACGGTTTCTCTCCTATCTTGTGCGTTCTTATTAAAGCCCAAGTTACTAGTTACCTGCCTGCTAATTACCTCTCACCCGGTACGAGAACTCCTGTGTAAGGTACATAGTTTCTAAATACATCTGAGTGACTCCAGCCTCTTCTCACTACTCTTCCTGTCAACACAGTGTACACGGTATGTCGTCAACACAGTGTACATGGTATGTCGTCAACACAGTGTACACGGTATGTCGTCAACACAGTGTACATGGTATGTCGTCAACACAGTGTACACGGTATGTCGTCAACACAGTGTACACGGAATGTCATCAACACAGTGTACATGGTATGTCGTCAACACAGTGTACACGGTATGTCGTCAACACAGTGTACACGGAATGTCGTCAACACAGTGTACATGGTATGTCGTCAACACAGTGTACACGGTATGTTGTCAACACAATGTACACAGTATGACGTCAACAGTGTACACGATATGTCGTCAACACAGTGTACACAGTATGTCGTCAACACAGTATGTCATCAACAGTGTACACGGCATGTTGTCAACACATTGTACACATTATGTTGTCAACACAATGTACACGATATCTCGTCAACACAGTGTACACGGTATGTCATCAACACAGTGTACACGGTATGTCGCCAATACAGTGTACATGGTATGTCATCAACACAGTGTACACGGTATGTTGTCAACACAGTGTACACAGTATATCGTCAACACAGTGTACACATAATGTCGTCAACACAGTGTACATGATATATCCAACACAGTGTACACAGAATGTCGTCAACACAGTGTGCACGATATCTCGTCTACACAGTGTACACAGTATGTCGTCAACACCACGATCTCGAAGCCCGGTTGGAAGGAAAAAGGTTTCTCTCCACAGTGTGCCCTTCTTATTAAAGGGCCAAGTTTTGTTAAAACCCCGATCTCGTCAACGCAGTGTACACGGAATGTCGCCAACACAGTGTACACGATATCTCGTCAACACAGTGTACACGGTATGTCATCAACACAGTGTACACGGTATGTCATCAACACAGTGTGCATGATATCTCGTCAACACAGTGTACACGGAATGTCATCAACACAGTGTGCCCGATATCTCGTCAACACAGTGTACACGGTATGTCGTCAACACAGTGTACACGATATCTCGTCAACACAGTGTACACGGAATGTCGTCAACACAGTGTACACGATATCTCGTCAACACAGTGTACACGGTATGTCATCAACACAGTGTACACGATATCTCGTCAACACAGTGTACACGGTATGTCATCAACACAGTGTGCACGATATCTCGTCAACACAGTGTACACGGAATGTCATCAACACAGTGTACACGGTATCTCGTCAACACAGTGTACACGGTATGTCATCACACAGTGTACACGGATATGTCGTCAACACAGTGTACACGGTAAAGTCATCAACACAGTGTAAAATGGTATGTACGTCAACACAGTGTACACGGTATGTCATCAACACAGTGTACACGATATCTGTCAACACAGTGTACACATATGTCATCAACACAGTGTACACATATCTCGTCAACACAGTGTACACGGTATGTCATCAACACAGTGTCACGATATCTCATCAACACAGTGTACACGGAATGTCATCAACACATGTACACGATACACGTGTACACGATATCTCGTCAACACAGTGTACACGGTATGTCGTCAACACAGTGTGCACGATATCTCGTCAACACAGTGTACACGGTATGTCATCAACACAGTGTACATATATATCAACACAGTGTACACAGAATGTCATCAACACAGTGTACACGATATCTCGTCAACACAGTGTACACGATATCTCGTCAACACAGTGTACACGGTATGTCGTCAACACAGTGTGCACGATATCTCGTCAACACAGTGTACACGATATGTCATCAACACAGTGTACACGGTATGTCATCTACACGGTATGTTGTGAAAACACAAATAGATCCACATATAGTAAAAAGTAATGACATGGTTTGGCTAAGGAGTTCAAACTAAACATGTAGAAAGGTAAGTTGTTATACAGTACAGCATCCAGTGAAGACTGTTCAACGTGCTCTACACTATGTTCGTTTCGATCTGCAGTTCTGCACATTCCAAGGAGCTGAAAGATATTTGTTCATTTGACTCCCCCGATTATCTTATTCTACAAAGTTATCTTGATATAAGTGGATGTACCTATGTGGCTGTGTATTGTCGAGAAAGTATATAAGTGTGCAAAGTATCTTCACCTAGCAAGTGACACAAGTGTTAACACAAATTGATGCTAGTAGCGATCTTAGAATGTAAAATGACTAATAAATTGTTTTGAGACGATCCCTCCAATTAAACGGGGACAATGCGAGACAACAGGGAAGAAAGGGGATAAAATTACTTCAAAGTGCAGTAACCAACTGTAGGAAGACAGAGGCAACAGATGATTAAACACCTGTTCATCCCTAATCCCATCAGGACAGGCAATTACCAGCATTCTCCACTTGAAGAAACAGACCTTGGGGAGTGGGTGGGGACTGGGGAGGGGAGGGAGGGGAGGGGCAGGTGAAGGAAACTGATGGTGGCTTGTACCAGAAGTCCAGAACAGGATTTCAATAAACCCATACACACAGGCATGCACACACGCATGCATGCACCACGCACGCACACACACCACACGCACACACCCAGACGTGTATAGCCCCAGACGTGTAGACAATACTAGACACAGACGTGTGGACCCAGACGTGTAGATTCCTTGACGTGTAGACCCAGGCAAGTAGATATACAGACCGTGGTAAAACCCTGATGTCAGGAATTTAGCTACTTTCGACTTGTATTAACCAGGTTTGACTGTAAGTATGGAAAAATCTAATTTATTCTGAAAATGACATATTCACACTAATCAGCACTAAAATTACTTTAAATCGTCTAACACCTCTACAAAAAGATTTTACAATGCTTGTAGTAAGCACAAGTACAGTACCCTAATCAACACTCCTGTTTTTCTGATAATTTTACTATTTGTCATTCTAGTAAAATTCTGCGATCCCAGCTTGTGATGTTTCTTTAGTATTTTCTTGTGACATTCACTGGAGTGAAATTTTCCTAAATCAAGGACACTGATGCTTTCAGGACACCGCAGACTTTGTGACATTCCCGTAATGAGTTGACATTGGGACTGTGACATACCCAACACACACTGACCCATTTAACATGTTCTCTGGCGCGAGGAAAACCCACAGCGTATCTCACTCAGTCAACCAGTCGCAGCGCATGCTGAATGGTTCTTGGAAAATATTACACGACCAAATGATCAGATTAAGTGCAGACGGGCAGCAAATGGCACGCAGCAGGTGCGGTGAAGGTCAGGTGAGCTTCTATTCAGCACCATACGGTCGTGGAATGCAGGTACACAGCTGGCTGCAGGAAATGTACAAGTTTGCTACAGTGTTTAATTATACATCCAGGGTAAATGACTTGTTTCTCTCCGTCGTCTCTCTCATGATGGACATCCTTGATAAAACCAAAAAAATTCCAGCCAAGGTAAAAACAAAAACCCACAATCAGCAAACATTCGCCAGTGTTTAAAACACGCCAAGGTTGAGTGGGGTTTCACACTTTCAACCCTGGCTCGTTTATGGCAATAAAAATACTTATCAAAAGAATTCCTCTGCTGTTTTATATATCGGCCTTGTGACCTGGTAATTTGCCTTGCTCCTGGGGTGAGAGATAAGCAGACTTTCATGTTGATAACAAGAGCCAGACCTGGTAGTTTACTTATCTGGTAGACATCAATTTTGGGAATTGTTTCCATAGCTCCTCCCCCCACTAAACCACGACACATTCTGGCGGGTAGGGCTTTCCTCACAGACTGTGTGAATCAATGAAATCAGTTCTCACGCTACTGTAATTATTGCCTTCCATATAGTGATTAACAAGTGGGTGCATATATAAAAAAATTATATGGATAAGAATACAATCTAACTATTAACAGGTCTGGGCGTGTGTATATGCCAATGACCTGTGCAACTTATGTCATAACTGAAGAAGCAAAATACAAATGCATAGCAAAATATTGTGAGTAAAAACATTTATGGATTTGTTTATAGTATACACACAATTACAACATATTTGTTAGATTCACGCACTACATAAATTCCTTCTATTATTTTTATTGCGCTGGTCATCTGACAATTTCTCATAACTCTGTATGCTATTTATATATCACGTCACTAGACACAGAGGCCCAGCTTATGGAAGGCAAGAGTTAATTTGGATCGGGTGAGATCTGGGTTAGTTATTCTAGCATTTGTGAAAATAAACATTACTGACCCATAATTTTTTATATAATATGTTAAAATGTGTCACATGTGTGTGTCTTTGTGTGTGTGTATGCACGTGCGTGCATGCATGCATGCTTGAATTATTGTAAACAAATTAAGTAGACAACTTTCTGGATGAATTACAAGTGCACTGACACCTATTTACTGTGACATTTTTGGACTGACAACTATGTGATGGTGCACAAAGGCCTAGTTACTCATGCTCCTAGTCTGACCATCACTGGGTGGAGTGACCAATAAACACAACCGTTGCTTTGGGTCAAACACACCTGGGCAGTGTCTGGACATTCCTTTCTCGCAGAACAATAGCCATCAATCATAGTTGTGGCCTGCAACCTTTCTACATACTCTTATGACTAAGCAACATTGAGTCATCAATCTTGATAAAGTTGTGGCCTGCACCCTTGCTGTACTGTTGTCTGTATCTGTACATTGGGATATATCCCAGGTGCAGATATCGGCAGCCTGCATTAAACAGTTTGGAGGAAAGGGAGGGATGAACCTTGGGGAAGAATGAGAAAGAAAGGGTGGAAAGGAGGAATTAAGGCAGTGGAGAAAGTTGAAGACGCTAACCACATGGTGGTGCACCTAGTATCCTGACAAGGGGGCATTTATTTTTGGCTCTGGACAAATAATGTGAAGATTACGGTAGAGACCTGGAGCTGGTTGTCTGGACATTCTTCTCCAGTGTACAGTCTGTGTCAGTGGTGACAAGACAAGCACCTGTCAGCACTGGTCAGTGGCAACTAAGGTCACTGCCACAAGTAGACCAAGAGGTCATGGGGTCACATAGCTACCACATGCAACCTAATAAAAGACAACCTTTTTTAATGTATACAGGTGCTTTCGAGGTGTGCTGTATCAAAACTGGATAATTTCACATAAGCACATTCTCAGCTACTTGCAAATATATAAATAGCTTGGCAATACATAACTGTGTTTATTTTTTTTATTGTGTACATTACATAGTTGAACAATTTTAAAAGAATCTCTTTAAAGGAACACCAATTATGCATGCACAATTTCAGATCTGCAGAATCAACGTAAATCTGTCATAATTTTATAAAGTTTGGGGTCTAGGTAGGGATTTGGGTAATATTTACGCTGTAAGAGCCAAATTGATAAAATCTTGATTTGCCAGGAATACAAGGAAAATCAGTTGGCAGTTCTTGACACAGAGGTACTCAGGGTAAAGATTTTATATTTGCAAACCCTTAACAGAAAATCAGGCCGTCTGCAGATGACGTTAAAGCACACATCTTTGCCCAGTGAGCACTTGATGTTGAAAGTGCCATTTTACCAGAGGCAAAGGTAATGTTTAACTTAAGCAAATACAGTTGGCCGGCCCTGTCTGCCCGCAGTATTTATCGCTGAATGCTCGATAACCATGTCTTATACATAACTGCTGTTGCAAGGGACTTTTTCAACAAGGACACACTAGTGGTTCCAACCAGTGATTTAATTTAAAAATTTGTACAATTACCCAAATGTTTCAAACCCTAACCATTTCATAAGTATCATACCTACATACTAAATGCCTGAAATGATTTAGTACTTGATATTTATCATAAACGACACCATTTTGTCTAAATATATAACACAGACCAATTAAACTACAAACAATGATCCATTCCAGGTATCCAGCCCAACAAGTTATACATGTTTTATAGAACCTTTGTAGGAATTCATTACAAGTGCTCAATAAAAAGGCCACCCGCTGCTCTGTCGACTAAATGCTTAAGCAACAAATCGAACCTGATCAATTATTAACTGCTCATTGTTTCCTCTCCAGCACTAATCGCCACATCCACTCCGCTAACCCAACAGCGACCCAGCCAGCAGTCACATGACTGAGAGCAACTATAGTTGCTAAAATCATTCCGCAAAGTGGAGAGTCACTTTATAGATATATGTTATCACAGTCACTTTATAGATATATGTTATCATAGAGACTAGAGTCACCTTATAGATATATGTTATCACAGTCACTTTATAGATATATGTTATCATAGAGACTAGAGTCACCTTATAGATATATGTTATCACAGTCACTTTATAGATATATGTTATCATAGAGACTAGAGTCACCTTATAGATATATGTTATCACAGTCACTTTATAGATATATGTTATCATAGAGACTAGAGTCACCTTATAGATATATGTTATCACAGTCACTTTATAGATATATGTTATCATAGAGACTAGAGTCACCTTATAGATATATGTTATCACAGTCACTTTATAGATATATGTTATCATAGAGACTAGAGTCACCTTATAGATATATGTTATCACAGTCACTTTATAGATATATGTTATCATAGAGACTAGAGTCACCTTATAGATATATGTTATCACAGTCACTTTATAGATATATGTTATCATAGAGACTAGAGTCACCTTATAGATATATGTTATCACAGTCACTTTATAGATATATGTTATCATAGAGACTAGAGTCACCTTATAGAGATATATGTTATCATACAGCAGTGGTTCTTTAACCATTTTTGTGCACCACCCAAATTACGGTCATAGGTCCTTCTTCCCGACCCGCCCCTTATATCAATCTACCTGAGAATATAAATACAAAATAATAAAAAAATAAATATGCTTAAAATAAACAAATGTTTAAAGATAAGTGTGCAATTATTTCAAATTCGTGCAACAGTTGGTATTAAATTATTTAGTATTTGTCTCACCAGCCTCTGACACGGAAGATAAATGGAACTTCAAACAATCACCAGACACTGGAAACTCTCGGCAACTCATTCAAAATGGCTTGGCGACACAATCATGGGTAGAGGAACACTGTTTTACAGAAATGAAAAAATCAAACAGCAGTCTATACAGCAGACCTTCTTGCGATTGTACAGCAAAGAAAACACCTGTATGCACTCAATATACATAATGTTACTGTTATCATTGCTAGCAAGGAGTTGTAGTCAGTTATTTTACCTCTGGTAGATATCCCATGCAGTGTATAGTTGTTGGCTGAATCAGTCCTGAATCAGTCCTCAACAAGTCTATTGTGTGCTACCCTTGAGAGGAGAGCAAACGTTTAAATGCCCTAATGTCAAAAACAAGTGTGACTCCAACGAATGACCTGAATGACCTGTCTCAATTGTCTGACCAGTCTCCCGAGAGACTGAGCTGTATAATGCATGTATTTCAATAATTGTACCTCCTTAGCTAAAACACAAACAGCCAAATCTTGAGAGAAAATACAAGAATTTTCTGTGAATATACAGATATTCTGGTTTCTTGGTAAAGGTTTTGTGTTTTCTCCGTATGATGAATTAATAAACAAGAATATTGGTTTAGGGTAACTGCCTGCATTTTCTCAAGTTGACGATGACACGGCTGAAGCATGGCGATGTTCTTATCAAAATATTCTTTCGGTGTATATATTTGTTTTCTTTCTGTAACTGTAATGATTGATTCTGTCTCTGGTGCAACATTCCCACAGCAGTTAAGCCATGCAGTCTATTCAGCTCATAAATGTCACATTAAAAATTACTGTCAGGATAGGATTGATAGAATATTTTCTTAGAATGAAATGATCAATTACAACAAATACACACAGAATGTCAACAGCATGCCATACCGTAATGGTGAGTTTCACTTTCTTTTACATTTGATGATCACCCACTGAAGATCTATTCTAAACAAACCAGCCAACTATCTTAACATTATAATTATACAGGTGGCAACGAGTTGCAATAAACTGCACAAATATTAATTACTTTTTTCCATATTACTGTAATTTACATTGTCAAAATTTTCTTTAGTTTAGTACCATTTTTCCTCTAGAAAATAAAGAAATAATCACTTCTGATAAGCAATTCAAAGACTACCATTTTGTAACACCTCATGCTGCCACCTTGAGTCTATCCAATTAATTAGTATTAAGACACCAGTTTCACGTGCTGCCACCAAGTGTATGTTCTGGTTACTAGAATTGAATATAACCCCCAGAGGGCAAAAGCCATACCAAACACTTGAACCTAAAAATGTGGGTACTGTTTATACAGGTCTGAGTAAAATGGTCCAAGGATTCTTTAACACACATAAGCGCAGCCTCATCGAGGTCAAAACAAGCATCAACAATTTTATTTACATTCAAGGTTGACCACATCAGCATTTTTGTTGACTGCAGAAAAGCACCTCACCAAATAAACCGCCTTAGCACTTACTCAGTAACTTTGTTCATAAACTGTCACACAAATGTGTTTACCGAATAAATTAAAATATGAACACTATAGGTTGGGATTAGCATAGCACAAAATCTATGCTTCTACTAAAACACTGGGTCAACCTTGCTGCCTGAGAACAGCTATTTCCCACAAACTACACTATCTGAACTTGGCAGAAAGCCCAATCTAGATGCAGTACATAGAACAGGGTGTGTAGTAGAGTCCGAAGTCTTCTGCCACTGACCAGTTGACTGGACCCACTGGGGCTAAGTCTATCACAGAACTACTGTCTGATTCAGTCTCGGTAAATGCAGACACACTCGCTACAGCTCAGCCATAGGGCAGGGCAGCGACCTGGATAGCAAGGCATCCATATTAGCAAAAATTAATTTTCTATGAGTTACCGTCATATCAATATTCCTGGTCTGTCCTAATGTAACCTTAATTATGAGGTAGTTATATTACCAAGGTAAGCCGATATTCAACTATAACACAAATGGTTTAGTTCAAATGTTATAAAATACATCTATTAACTGGGAATTAATATACGTTTGCAATACCAGCGGTCCACATCTGAGTTACATCCACTTCATCTTGTTTCAAGCAATGATAACATGTCCGACTAAATCACTTGATTAATACAGTAAAAACACGCAACACATATCAACACTTTATAAAACATCCAGAGTAATCAAACACATGCAAAAAACAACCAATCAGAACGTGTCCCGTTTTCCGTGAAATATGCCGTTACTAGGAGAAAACAAAAATGAACACCTATAATTTCTGTTAGCAAAACCGCATAAGGTGGCATGTTTCGCCTGTTTAGTTTCTGTGAGATGAAGAGATGAAGACTCGATCTGATGTGCTGTTGCCCAGACTCCATTGTACCATGCCGTGTCATGGCACGCAGCAATCAAGCTAATCTGCAGAATGCCAGTCGACCTCGTAAAAGGGGGTCAACAAAGTGCTTCGCTGCACTGGAGAATGACTGCAGCCACTGCTCGACTGCAGCCATGGCCCAGCTCTCCACTCAGGGGAGATCAAACCAACCAGAGAAGTGACTCGCGTCTATAATTTCGATCCGAGAATATGTTGCTATATATAACCTGGGTCTGAAAATATGGCAGCCATCAATGTGAATACATACAGGGCATTGTACACAACAGGCAGTGTGGGAACTTTGGAAGGCACCATTTTCACCAGGTATCATTGTAAAGTCATGTTTTACAGTATGAACTATATCTGCCTTAGTATTTACACATTCCAGGATCCTGTGCCACAGTTTGACTTGGTCCGACCACAAATATTGTTGCATAAAAATGCATTATAAATGTACTCCTTGGCTTTGAGTTTTAGTAGCGTGCGTTACAATACAAACTTGCCACAGAACTCCTTAATTTGCCATGTGCTATCCAACTTATTGCAGATATAGTTTATACAGCACAATATGATTTTAGGACAATGAAATGAAAAGCTTTTAAATACGTATACAATTCTACAGACATCACATCACAATTTAGTGGGGGAATACATCACATATTATACCACCTTGATAATGTGCTACATCAAAAATGCTAATAGCAAAGATGTCAGAATTGAGGGGGCATTAAGTATTTATAGAGGGGGCATATTTAGGGAATAGGTTCGTATTTTTTGTGAACTCTTTTCACTGGGGAGGACTGAGATAGAGTAACCCACACACACTAGAAAGGGGGTGTATTTGCAGGTGCAAAACATGATTTATGGAGAGGCTGAAGGTGTTTTTGGAGAAGCTCTCAGAGATGGTGCAAATTGCGTTTTTCACTGATCATGTCTGACAAAGTGGAAGTGTTGAGTAGTTGTGAACAAAATATCCCTAACACCTCCCCCCAAACTAAATGATGCTGAAACTCCAGGATAAGCTATATATAACTGTATGGTTTTTATGGCTGAACCAAATTTTTTATTACCCAAGTTGATAGTTAGTTACACTTGCCTGTTTAGTGGAAGTCACAAGATGGCAGGAAGTTCAAGTGAACAGGGAATTCTGGGAAGTTTTTTATTACCCAAGTTGATAGTTAGTTACACTTGCCTGTTTAGTGGAAGTCACAAGATGGCAGGAAGTTCAAGTGAACAGGGAATTCTGGGAAGTTTCTTCAGCATTTCTACTTGGCCTCATCTGTGTTATCCTGACATAGACGTCTGCCTGTAGACTATGAAACAAAAGTAAAATGACAGGTCAAGGTCTCACAGGTAACATTCCATATATCAAAAGTATTAAGGTTTATATTTCTGAAATATTCCAATTGCAAACCAAGCTTTCACAATGTAATCACCCTTTTATGTCTGTATTATGGAGGCAAAGAGAGTTGTGAATTCAGCAAACTGATTGGCTGATATTTGTGAAAATTTTCATCAAGTTGGATGAATATTGTTCAAGCAATATTAATTTCTATTCACATCAACGTTTCAGCCACCATCAGCGGCCTTCATCAGGAACTGAATTGTCACTGCTTGCGAGATCGTGTGGTGAGTAGACTGTCTCTGTCCCATACGTGACTTAGTCACCGATGGTGGCTGAAACGTCGACGTGAGTAGAAATTACTAGTTGTGTAATCATAAATATTGCTTGAACAAATGATTGGCTGCTGCAGCAACTGGGGCAAATATAAGATCGCATCTATCTGCTGTACATTGGTATTTTACACAGTTTTGAAAGCAGAACTGGTACGCCACATGGTAATTGCCACAACTTTTAATTCCTCTATAACCATGTAAAACTTATAAAAAATTTACAAAATGATGAGACATTTAACACATCCTGACCCTTCATTGTGTCCCAAAAAAGCATATGTTTGGAAGAGTAGATGGTACAAGTTGATCAGTTGTGTTGTTCCACCAAGCCACAATGTATGTAGTACATAACCATGCATTTCCTAAGCATTTCAAGAATAGACACAAGAAAAATCCTTGTAGTATACCAATATACTGCATAAAACATACAGTAAGTATTGTCTACCAAATCAAACTGTCCACAGGTCGTGTTCAAATATCTATTTATAAGTGTGAATAAAAATTATTCACTGGTTAATTAGGAAGTATAATGCACTTACTGGACTGGTCTGTATTGAGACTCTCCAGGATCCTTTACTTGACAGCAGAGACAGACACCTGGAACAGCAAATGAATAACACCATACAGAATAATAACATTTGTTTAGTTACAAAATAAAAATGTAGCAGATATAAAATAGCCTAGTAGCGCAATCTGCAAGGAGGTTTAATACTAGGACAACTACTTAAAATAGTGTAAATTATTTATACAGTCAAACTGAATAAAAACAATGACATAATAATTACAATGCAAATATCACAATGGGAACTAACTTTCTGCAAATGTAGTACTATAATTGTGATAAGATACCAGGACAGATGTCCGACTGCATTATCTAGGAATGCACAAGCAGTGATTCTCTTAGTATGTGGCTTTGTACAAAAAAAGGAGCAAAACAACTGTCCCAAAATATTGCCAGGTGTGCTTTGGCAGCTTTGAAAATGGGTGTCGTGTGTATGTTTGTAGTTGACATGAGGTCATACACATCTTGACTGGCTTGTGTGTATGTGTGTATGTGAGTTAATGTGTATGCCAACCAAAAAATGTATGACTGGCAAAAGAAATGTATCCTTCACGAAGCCGTTTACCGTAGGCTTGGCCATATTGCTGCACAAATTAACCATATCGCTGCACAACTTACACTTATATGCTTAAAAACGTCATTATGTTGTCTCTTTATATGCCAAATTTCGTTCTTGTTCCTCAAATATAACGCGTTCAGTAGCATTTCAAAGCGACCCACTACTCAACAAAGATCTGCCTGTGGCGACACGCTGCCTGTGCTAAGTTACTATGTTGTTACGTTAGCGCGAGCGCCTCATCGCACGTACCATCAGGGTAATTTGTTTAGCGTAAAACAGGCTTTGTTCTCAAATATTACCATGTGTCAATTTTTGATCAATTCAATCAGAATAAATTTGAAGATAAATTATTGCTCTATCGGTTGGTCTGATCGAAGGTGAACTAATAAGAAATCGTCCACTAAAATGCAAGTAAGCATGACCACTTATGCCACGGTCGTAATTCGTGAGCAACGTCGCCATTCCGTGTAGTGAGTGGTACCATTCAAATTTTCAATCCAATATATGAATATCACATTTTATTTGTCGGCAGACATGCCTTTGAAAGTTGATGTTACTTTTTCTCCGAGTCGCCAGACTTCGGCAGATCGCCACACGACGGCTTTATGCAGGATAACATTATTGCTCATACATGTTTTGGTGGACAGATGGATGTTAACTGTTAAGCCAGTTTACAAACTTTCAAATGTGCCTGATGACCTGAAGTTGACTACAGACACATATGTGACACCATTTACACCCACTTTCAAGGCATAACTAACAATATCTATGGTTTTGGAAGACCTTTTTTGCTCCTTCAATTTTACCCGTCCACCCATATTTTTTTATCTCTTTCCCGTCCAAATGATGGGTGGACGGGTCTCTACACAAAGCTATGCCGCATGCGTTATTACGTAAGTCGCTAATGTTGTATTCCATGTGTATGTCAGCTATTTCTAAATATCATGGCAAATAATGGTTAGTAATTGTCGCATGGGTAACGTACTGCATTTTATAGATAATATATAGTGAATAATTCATGTATTTGCTTGTTGCTAATTCTAAGAGTTTGCCCTTACAACGAAATAGGCTGACCTAGATGTCAGCATCGCGATGAGCACACGAACTAGTCGATCTTTGTTGTGAGGATTAGGTAGCCGTCGAGCTTACTGTATTTAACTATCTTTATGAACTTATTTTCACGGCGTGGTGTTTTTATTTGTATCATAGACGTACTTATTACAGCCGTATTACCCACACAACAGTAAATAATACGAAATTTGGCAAAATGCGCCGGTATTTCAGCTAGGGCATCGATAATCATCCGCCGCTGCAATGTCTGCGCCGTTGTGATAAAGCTGATTTTCTACGCGCAACGCATGGATTATTACATTTACGATGCCAATATACAATGATTTTATTAATTAAAGCAAAGACAGTAAATAATAACTCCTGGTGGTGAATTGTATAGCCAGGATCGACGTAAGTCCGTGACATTTTAGTTTTAACATAGATGACTTATTATGTTCTAATGCTGAACGGTAAAGTTATTTATCGAAAGACAATTGCGATGGAAATGCTTGTGTTTACATGTGTTTTAGTGGGCTTTTTGTTATTAATTTAGCGTAGTGTGTATCCCCAATCGGTAGAGCAATGATTTATCTTCAAAATAAACTTTATTCTGATTGTACTGATCAAAAATTTATACCACGTGACGTCTGGTATCGAAGCCTGTTTTCATAGCTTTATGTAGAGATCCGTAGGTAGAAATATGAGTGGACGGGTAAAAAGTGAAGGAGCAAAAAAATTGTCTTCCAAAACCATAGATATTGGTAGTTATGCCTTGAAAGTGGGTGAAAATGGTGTCACATGTGTGCTTGTAGTCCATTTCAAGTCATCAGACACATTTAAAAGTTTGTAAACTGGCTTATCAGTTAACATCCACGTGTCCACCAAAACATGTGTGACTGGCAATAATTTTATCATTCATAAAGCCCTGCCTGTTTTACACTTCGATTTTCAACCTGATGGTACGCGCTGTGAGGGAATGCGTAATATTTGAGCAATCAGAACAAGATTTGGCATGTAAAGAGATAACACAATGACGTTTTTAGTCATATAAATTTTATTCCAGAGAAGTTCATGCTTATATGTGTAAGCGATGCAGAAATATGGTTAATTTAAATGAACAATCATTGGCCAAGCCTATTTTATATACAGTTCTTGATATACTTATTAGACTGATAGATAACAAAGGTGGCATCTACCTCAATGCATGAGTAAAGCCGTGTTTTATTAATCATTGTTATCATAATGTGTGGGATTAAATATTATTTGTATTTATTAACAGTTCTCTTAACTGTGAAGTTATGAGATTTTTCCCTGAAGTAAGGTAATCAGGGAAAATAAATAAAAAGGCATATAAAATATGTTTTAAATGACATACCGGAATGAAATTTGTTTAAATGTCCAAATAACAAGTTTTTCTTCCACACAAGTGCTAATTTGCCAAAATAACACATTTCTATGTTTTTAAGATGAAATATCTCTGGAAGCAGGGCTTCATACAGGACCAAATTATTGCCAGTCACACACCACATTATTGCCAGAACTGTTAAGCCAGTTTACAAATTGTAAAATGTGTCTGATGACCTGAAATGGACTACAAGCACACATGTGACAGTATTTACACTAACTTTTGAGGCATAACTTACAATATCTATGGTTTTGGAAGACCTTTTTTGCTTTTTTATCCGTCCACCACCCGTCCACCCATATTTCTACCCGTCCAAATGACGGGTGGACGGGTCTCTGCATAAAGCTATGTCTGGAAGTGTCATTCCCGTCTCTATAAAAATTGGTGTACTTGTAGTATGTGTTGTTGTCCCTGGAAACAGGTAATATTATGTTATTTTAGCTATTAGTTCAAGCAGGCATGAGTCCACAAATGGTGGGGCATGTATAATTTACATTTGCCATTAATTTAAAGCAGACAAAATGCCATGAGATATAACGTAGCCTGTCTGGCAACTAGGCAAAGACATTACTATTAAGTATTCAGTATAACTGACAAACTTTGTAACTTTGCTAAGAAGAACTGTTATACTCGTCCATAGAACATGCAGTTGTATAACTTGTACAGGGCTGGTAAGGGAGTAAAAGATCCCATGTCTATATGCTGCAGGGTACAATAATGACACCACTAGGCACTAGCTGATAGAAAGGGACTAGAAAGGGTAATGACCTGTCCTTTTTTTCATTTTTTATATTTTTGTACAGGAAGAAGGTACTTTGCATTAGCTGGTCCACTGACCTGAATCCAGCCCACATAGCAAAATTGTGCCATGACCTCATGAGGTATTGCGGGCATGGAAATGAGGCCACCTCGTAACCCACCCTACCACCAGCACCCAATTACATCGACATGGTCCGTAATGACGATGATGATTACACCGTGACTACATTGATGATTACGATTTCGATCTGGCATAAAAAAATGTGGATTATAATTATGATAATTATGGGTCCATTATTAGAGCGATGCTGACAACGACAATGATTATGCCTGTTGGTAGTGAAATACGAGAGGTGTGAGTTGTGAATGGGCTTGTTCCATTGTGTGACATTCTTTTGAAACAAGTTTTCTTTCACTTTTATATTAACATTGTAAATTTAGATTTGTATTTTATTATATTAAACACACAGTATGCTTAACAATTAGCGTCTGAGATGCCAAAATATTCACTCTAATAAACATACGTAATGTCTACTTATTTACTGGCACAATAAACGAACTCCACTTCCTCCCACTAGGTGGCGACACTCATTGTAACATTCATTTCCGTTCATCAGGTGATCATGGAACACAAAAACGTCTAGTATTTTTACGAATATGTTGTTCTGAGCTACTTATAATTTGATAAGCTGTTTGTGGTTACCGTCACTTATAAATAAATAGGAGAGTTGAATGTTGAAGATTACTAACAATTGTGAATAAGACAGATTTTTTTACATTTTGCCTTTCAGGGCAACTCTGTAGTTGCCTAACGTTGTTTCATAGCATTCATTGGACACGTTGTCAAAATCAAGTTGTATTGACTATCACTTTCATTTCCTAACAGTACCTAGTGAACTATGAAACTGCTGCTTGTGCATCAGCACCACCTGGTGACTAATTCAAAAGCTAGGCACAGACTCAGGCTCAAATAGACTGGCCCTTTTAATTTTACTGGCCGAGGTTCGAGATACACTGACATGTGCATTATTATTTTAATTATAATATATACTTTACTTTTCAAAGTATGTTTTAGCATTTTGACTGATTTTCAAACAAACCATGTGTGTGCATGCATGCTGCCAAGTATATTTGAGTGTTCCTAATCACACCAAACACTCGGTTTTGGTTTACCCATATTTGGACCCAATTTCTTCTACTGGGACTCCCATTTTTTCAGACGGTTTAACTAGCACTGAGCTAATATTATATATTGGTGCCATGTTAATATTTCCTCTAGTTTTTCACAGTTGAACCTGCCCCTGAGGGTAACAGCAGGGTAGATTTCTAAAGTACCGAATGACTTACCGCTTTTTTGTTCATGCAGATAACATGCAGGTTTGGCTTAGGCAGGACAGGCAAATATCAGTAACAGCATACCAGGGTTTGGGGTTTCAGCACCCTATATGATCTTAAAGGTCACCTTTCGTGGGGAAAGTCACAGAGTAGCCTAACCCATTTCACAGCATTCCTTCCGGTGTCTGAATCAGGATCATACCAGTAAAAAGCTCTCCACACGGCTGGAGATTTATCATAAATATAGCTAATGGAGATAGTAAAATACCACTGTCTAGAAAGAAACATTCGGCCAGTTGACCTTGAATTACAGGGAAAATCATATTTAGTGTGCCCAGCCTCAGACGCCTGGAAGTTGTGTGAGGTAATGCGCTGCTAATTAATTGCGTCCTGTCACGGGTTCTGGGTAAAGTGCATTCTTTGAGTGTGTTACTGGGCAGCATCCGTTTTCTAGGTCAACGATAAGGATTTACATACATTAGTATACACAGTCTGTTTTTTTACTACAATGTATATATCGGGAAACAGTTGGTGTAATCCAATGAGCAGAAAAGAACCTTGAAATAATTTTGGAAACATTTGTTTGAAGTGCACTTATGTGTACATTTTACAATCCTCCAATGTTATCTAAGGGACGTAACCACATGGATAATTTTTTTTACTTTTGGTCTACTCAACTTTTAATTAGATTTTTTTGTTATTACTTGTAAACCTCAAAAAGTGTTGTTGGGATATTATCAAGAACTGTTGCTAAACAGTTGGCACTGCATTAATTATTGCTAGTAAAAATAGAAATGTTATGAAAGCGAACTGATGAAAATCCATGAACCTTTTTATCATTATGATAATGTTTGACTATAATGTTTGACTATAATTGTGTTTTATTATTGTTATACGCATGCTCCCTGGTGCAGGCTCATATTGCGGTAGTGGCTTCTTGCTAACCACTCATGTACAAGTGCCTATTTTTTGTTGCCTTATATGGAAAAAGGTTCAGGTTTAGGGTTTAGGTTTGGGTTAGGTTGAAAGTACTTTTGACAAGACTGACATTAGGTGTTTTACATGCATATGATGGGGCATCATGGGCACTTACTTGTACACGAGTGGCTAGCAAGAAGCCACGTTATGCCTACCGAGACTGCACGGTCTAGGACGTGAACGAAAACTGGTCAGACAAGAAGCGATCGACAGTTGGCAGCCCTACAATACATTTAAGGCTGCAAAAGGTCGTCGGGCAAGCTGACTATGCGCCCCATACCAGACAGTGGAAACGCCCCCTCTTTTAGCCCAGCGGGTGTCTCTCGTCCGAATCTAATGAATCACGTTTTGAGTCTCGTTTGGTGGCGATTTATTCCGTCACCGATTTATTCACCTACCGTTGTGGATCGTGCGCTGGTGATTTTCGCGCGGCTTGCCGCCAGTTAGATTGTCGTCTGCTCTAGACTAGACAGATCGTCGACGCCTGGCACCTCGACTCCGTCTGGCTGGTTCGCCTGCTTCGTCCATCATGTCGATCCGATCACAGCGACGTACGTTTCGCGGACCCGTTTCGCTCTTATTCGTGGTCAGTCCACGCGCTATCGTCCAGCAGCCCTGACCGCACGACCTTCGGTATCCCTTCTTGGCACCCGTCCAACTCACGTGGCCGCAGGGAAAGAGTGCACGCCCCCCAATCTCGGGGAAAACCGTGGGAGAACAGCAACCTTTCCGTTTCCACGGTAGCGGACAAGTCCGTCTGAAAGCAAGCCCCGCCCGCCCATTTGCGTCGCCGCGCTTGATTGGTTGACCGGTGTAAACATTGGCTCGGCCCGCATTCCGCGAATTCCGACCAATCGGTCGCCTAGATCAAAGCGGTTAGCGTGTTGACCGCACCAATCTAGAGTACAAATTGACGAACGCTATTCACGCAATGTCGTGTCAAAACATCACCATGCATAATAATACCCTTAGATATTCTCTATGATCTTCTTATTTGGATAAAAGAGTCATAATAACAGATTGCGACAAACTTTCGTTTCTCATGCAGTAATTTGAGGAAATGCAAACATCGACATCGTCAATCAATGCCAATGGACTATTTTGTTTAAAAAAAAGTTAGCACAGCAAAGCAATCTCGACTCTATGTTTAGATAAATGATTAGCTAAATCCATATATAATGTTTAGATAAACATAATGATTGCTTTACTAATCTAATTGTTTTTATATACGTGTCACTGTTGTAAAAATAGTAATAATTGAACCTTAAATTAATGCTTAAGTTAAGGCAAGCCAGGCTAAGTTAAGATTAAGGCCTAGACCTAGTTTGCAGATCCACATTGATTAGTTCTTGTGATTAGAACGGTATGTTTTTAATAGAGATCGACAGTTTAAAAAACACTCGCTTGTTTTCACTAAAGTAATCTTTTTTGTTGTAGAAACGTTTGTATTTCTAGAGCCATATAGTGTCATCATTATATAACATCCTTGATGCGTAGACGTAGTAACGACTACGACGGGCAAGTATTGCGAACTTCAGCAAGTGTTTTTGAAATTAAGCTGAAAACACTGAACATGCAGTGGTTTCAATTTATTTTCAAAACACTAACGTAGTATATAATGCAAATCTTACTTCACTCACTGACCGTAAAATAAAACGTACAGTTTTTACAACAGTTCGACAGCAAAATTAGACTAACATTTTCAGGGCCTAGCCCTAGGACTAGGTGCTAGGCACACACCTACCGACTAACGACTGCAGTTGGCAGTTGGTTTTTAGCGGTCGGTGATTTGTTGCTTCGGCATAAATAAAATACGGTAATCGGTCAACGGGAATAGGACAAAAATAATATACCACTTTCTAATAATTGGATTACCCGCCAGGTCAGTAAAATGTTAAAGTAAAAATGTAAATTTTGTGGTCAGAGTAGGCTTGACAACTAAAAAAATACGAGGTTTATTGCATGAAGGCCCTATGCTTTCTTATTGACAAACTTAACGCCGACCGGCGGGTTATGAAAAAAGCGTGCACACACCTGCCGACTCGTTGTAGCGCTTACACTCTTCCGGCGTTAGAAACGTTCCGGTTGACGTTTCTGCGCTTGCGCGATATATGTAAAATCATCAATGTGCAGCGAAAAGACAAAGCATTTATGGTATAAATATTACGGGTTGTTCTTTTTGGATATATATATATATATATATATATATATATATATATATATATATATATAACTCTGCAAAGTTATTTGTAGCAAATTAACACGAGGCAAACAAGTTTTGAGGCATATTTTGATAGCAAGCGTAATTTCCCCGTAAATCACGTGACTCTAGTGCGCCATAATACGTGACAGTGATTAAAAAAAAATTAATATTTTATTGCATTGAACTACATTTTAAGAAACTCTTCACAGTAATCATCACAGGAAAGTTAACGAACAGCTCTTGGCATTTATGCCGAAAATGCTTTGTTGTTTCGCTGGACATTGATGAATTTACATTTATTGCGCATGCGCAGAAACGTTAACCGGAACGTTTGTAACGACTGGAAAAATGTAAGCGCGACATCGTCATCGGACAGACGCCTGCGGCACGAAGTTGTCACCGTATACCCCTTATGTAACGCCGACTGCAGATTCAACATTTGAATCGGCGTTAATCGGCGCAATAACGCCGACCGTCGGCGTAAAGTTGCGCACACACCTACCGACTGCAGTCGGCCGACTGCTTTAACGTCAACTAGTCTGTAGGTGTGTGCGCCCAAATCGCCTGGTGTGTGCGTAGCATAAGAGGTCAACCATTTCCATAGGATCAAACGCGGGTTAGTTAAAACAGGATGATGGCCACCTTTTAGAGAACATACACAAATGACCATATTTAGTACCAATAATTATAATGAATGAGAGTTTCTTGTCTAAATAGACTTTCATTTTCAGGGCTTGGTCGTTTGGCATCCCTGACGTAATTAAAAACATTCCAACTTTTTGTAGTCGGTGCTACTTCCAACACGTGACAGTTGCGTCACCTTTTGCAAGGCCAACTTCAATAGTTATATATCATAATGTCTGACTGGTACGAATGTCCCAGATTTCTACTATGCTGTACAGACGGCCTTTCTTTGCACCACTGGGCAACGGCGCGAAATGTAGGCCAAGGACGCCGTAAAACGACGCAAAGTGATAATTTCCACACTAAGAGCGTCCTTATTGGTATGAGCTGACTGAATCGATGTATAATTGCAGTGATATTTGAACATTCGCGTCGATAAAATGTCACACACGTCGCCTATTTAACGGACCAAAAGTGTACGTTAACCTGGTTTAATATAATGAATACTAGCGACACGTGACGCATGCAGAACGTTTGTTTTATCAACATCGACACGTTTTACTACACTGACATGAACTGTTTTGTCTCGTAGCAGACGTAGGGCCTACATTTAGCTTTAGTTGGGGGGACGATGATTCTGGGGGTACGTTGATTTAAATGCAGTGTAAGTATTAAATTTGGCATGATCGGAGTTATAGCAAAACCATATAAAACGTATTACATCCACCAATGAGCAGCTTTCGAGCATAAACCCCCTTACATGACAATTTTATTATTGTTGTAGTTAATTAATACATTGCATGCAATTGAAAGTATTTTCGTCATAATGTCAAACACAAGTCCAGAGTGGCGCCACCTGGAGAACGATTGTCCACTCAACAGTGTGTGTGTGTGTGTGTGTGTGTGTGTGTGTGTGTGTGCGTGCGTGCGTGCGTGCGTGCGTGCGTGCGTGCGTGCGTGTGTTTCATTACCGTTTGTTTATACATACATGCACGCACACGTACATACGTACACACTACACACACACACACACACACACACACACACACACCACACCACACACACACACACACACACACACACACACACACACACACACACACACACACACACACACACACACACACACACACACACACACACACTCACTCGTCGTAGATTTTAGTTTCTTTAGAATCTTCCACTTTTATAATTATAATAATTCACCATGTGTCATAAATAAAACTAATGATAAAAAACTAAAATAAATAAGTTTAATGAACACAATGTATTAGCATGAAATATGAGAAGTTAAACAGTATAATAAATAAATAATACATTCTGAATTAATTACCTATGTGAGATTATTGATTGTATCTGCAAATGGTTAGTTCGCATTAATAACTCTTATGTACATGACATCGAGAAGGTACGTTTCGTTTCCATTTATAAAAGTTTAGCTTGATAGCTTACAGACCTGGGGGTCAAACTGTAAGAGGTCCATTTATATTTCGAAAGACAAATAACGAAAAACTCGAAAGACAATGCTTTTGTGTTCGAAATTTCACGAGAGTTAGGGCCAAAGTGTGGCACCTAACTACAATTTTAGAATTAAGGCAAAACGCGTTTTCTGTCATTGTTTCAAGATAAGCCAATCGTACGAGGAACAAATTAACAAACGGTATGACATTGTGGCCAAAGAAATAAGGTTAAGGTTCTAGTGTGACAAATGTATGCTTTATGAGACTCATTCAACAACGGTAATGCAGACGTAAGCCGTCATGAGCATTATAGCCAAAGCAAAACGTGACGAATGTCAAGCGCATACTTTTGATTGTGGCGTAATCAAACCGAGCAGGGCTATACATGGCGTTGCGAGCAATTTTGCGTCATGGACTGGTCAGAAAAAATTTATTATCATCACTCAATGAAGACACCTTTACGGTTTGGATTTTTTAATGCAATCATGTTTCGTTTGTCTCATACAGTGTGTTGGCGTACTTATTCTGGTTTTCGCCACTTCTTACACAAATTACCGTAGAAGCACAATCACGCGCATACTCAAGACTAGTTTACGTGAATCTCCTTCGTAATGGCCGTTAATACGTTAATAAGAACACCAATGATGCCGACGACAAGGATAACAATGGCAGTCATGGCTATGCAAGACTCGCACACTATGTCGAAGGTTTCGATCGTGATATCGGACACGTAAAATAGCCCTATTATCGCCACCATCGCGTTTAGGACAAAGAACCCTCCATTGGCGGTAGTGTTGTAATGCCAGCGGAAGAACTCGGCGTGGAGAGCTGAAGCAAAGACGATTCCGCACGCCACACACAGTATCACAATGGCCATATCTGCGAAGAACCGTGCTTTCTCGTCAACGTAGTTTGACAGCTTTCGTAAGGCGAATACGGCGAATAGCGCGATGGCCAGAAGAGCGCCTTGATCCGCGACAGCCATGATCTGAAATCAGGGTAGCGCAAAAGTCTGCATATCGCAGAAGCACTCGCGAATCATGGCATGACATGTGCTAAATAACCCTTTAGCGGAAGTTGATCGTCAATAAAATAATACAACTCTTAATGAATCGATACGATTCAGCATAGACGCGGGAACGGGGTGGGGCAAGGATCGCAGCTGCCCCCTGGAATTTCGGTGGGGGTGGCAGACATATGGTTTCACCACACCCCTTTAAATCCCAAGTAATGCATCGACGGGTGGAAATTTGTGTGAGGAATACGCACTCACATACAGAAGCATCCGAAAACACTGCAAAATTGAGACATGGTCGTAAGCATTTTGTTTAAAGTGGTTGTTGGTGGCGGTTGGAACTGCATGACAACACCACTGTAGAACTGTTAGAAAGTTGCTGGCTTGTCAGCTCCACGCACGCACGCACGCACGCACGCACGCACGCACGCACGCACGCACGCACGCACGCACGCACGCACGCACGCACGCACGCACGCACGCACGCACACACGCACGCACGCACGCACGCACGCACGCACGCACACACACACACACACACACACACACACACACACACACACACACACATACATGCACTGCCAAGTTTGTTGTATCCGGGTGTTAAGGCAATATATACTGTGCGTGTATATTTGAACCACCAGGCTTGCCAATTGCCAGACACAGAGAGGTAAATGCCAATGTTGCCACCAAAGCGGCGTTACTCCATAATATTATGAAATAAGAACTAAAATAAGGACAAACTTTATAAGATTGTACTACACTATTAAAATTATTCAACATTAAACTTATATTTACACTATAATAAAAAAATACAAAGTTGCAGTAATTTACGAAGCAGGAATTACAGGATTACCCCTTATTACCCAGTCTCCGTGAGGTGGCAGCACGTTTTAGACCCTCACACGGATAGCATTCAAAAGCCAGCTAAGTGACCCGACTCTCTTCTCGGCGAAGCTACGCACCCGAGCGAGAGTCGGTTAAGCGAGACTACTATCCATAGCTATTTTGAACTATCGCAGGACGACGTACCGCAAAGGTTCAGCTACGAGTACAACGTGTGACACTCGTATCGTCCACAAACGCCTACCGCCACCACAACCGCGTCGCTAAGGTGGTGTCCAGCATGAACTTTTGCTGCTGACCGGATGTGGTTGCCACGCCGATTCCAACGCGATGTCATGTGACGTTACGTCACAAACAGCGCGGCTACGTCACTCGCGTTCCCGTAACCTTGTTACCGTAGGCGGTCGATTTATAATCGACAATGGTTTTCTTATCTGATCTGATTTGATCTCATCTTATTACGTACGTCATAGATACCCATTAGGGACAACTCTTGACGAGGGAGACGCACTGCATTCAGGGTAACGCTTCTAGCCTACTCCTAAAAAGAATGACACCCGCAAGAATGTTGCCAGATAAAGCATTCCATTATGTTTACGTCTTACACAGAACTACATAAATTAAACACTATGAAATATTAGTTATTAAAAAATATAAATAACTTAAAATTAAAATTATTTAATAAATAGTGTAAAATGCAGATTAAAAATATAAATAAGCACGTAAAATGTACAATATAAACAAATATTAAATAAATAGTGTAAAATGGCCCATTTAAAAATGATAAAAATTAACCCATGACATTTATACATACATGAATAATATTTTTACGGATCAAATTAAAATTAGAATCGCAATTTCATTAAAACGAGAGTGACCAAATCGTATGCCTGTTTGGAGAGATGTACTTTATAATGTTTCCTGATTGAGCTTAGAGTGTTTACTATTCTCGGGCAAGTCATTCCATAGGATGGTTACGTTTAGGCTAAAACAACGTTCACCACATGTTACAGTCCGTGTTACAGGTGCGACAAGAAATTTCACCTCCTTTGTACGAGTTGGCCGTTGCCTCTGTACAATGTACAATGTCAACATATACCAGTAGGTACAATATATTTTTTTTTTACAACTGGTCTGCTTAATTTATTATTTATTCTGCTCGTGTAGTCTCATTATTTTTATGTACCAAAGTCTGAAAATGTTACTGATAACTCGTTGTTACTTATACATTTTTTTATATAAAAGAATAGTTAAACGGCGGCGAATTTGCAATTGAGTCCAGTTAAATTTCTATGGCAATTCAGTGTCACTTGTTTCATATAAGTATCTTGATTTTATCCAGCTAGCTGCACGGCTTTGATATTTCTATACTGTTGATATATTTTATTATAAAAGGATCATAAATAGTTGAAGCATATTCTAGTCAATGTCTTACAAAATAGATATTACATTTTACAATTTGGGAACATCCCCTGAGATTTCTGCGAAAAAATCTAAAGATTTTGATTTCCTTTCTTAACCATTTCAGTTATATGCACCAATTCGTAGAGCTAAACAATTTGCTCAGTGTTCGCCACGACAACGCTAGTTGTCTCGACTAAGAAATATGCCCTAGCCACTGTGCCACTGCGCTCCAGAATGTTACTCATTGTTGACATAAAACACAGCTATCACCACCACTGGCCGTGCTATGTTTGTCGTAAATGATGGCACTGCATGAGACAGATCATGGTTTCGAGAACGTTACTCTACCGTATTGGACCCCTATGAAAAACACATCAAAAAGTAAAACAACTGTGTGAACTACCATTAAAAAAATACTTCGTCACTTATTTGATAAGAAATCAGCAGACCAAGGAAAGAATTCACATACAACAAAGAGTGGGCATACGAACTCGTAGGGATATACACTTGCATTGCCTCCAAATTAGCGCACTAATTGATGTCTCGGGTTACAGGAATAGTCACAGCAGCCGGGCGCCATGCTCACAAATCAAACAATACACTCGTTAGTACGGAAACATTTTAATATGGACACCGATAATCCAGAAACACGAGGAAAAACAAGAACCGATCGAGGGCGTCAGGATTCGAATCTTCTGTTCGGTACGCGTTATCCATTGCTCCACGCGCCCTTGGCTTCATCGTTTTGTTCTTGTCGTGTCCTTTTTTTAATCAAAACTCAACGGTACCAACATTACTAAGCAAAAGAAAACATTCAACTGTTCAACAATTAATAGAATCGGAGTGTTTTGTAATAATTTAGCATGTCTATATTGTACGATAAAGTGCAATAAACAAGACGGTATACTTGTCCAGAAGTGTAACACGGGGGCAAACTATGTATTTAGAAATAAATAACAATGACATTGTGGCGTATGATAAAGTTAGGTCGTATATGAAATTATGATCCGCCACAAGAAAGTGTTTATAAAGTCGCAACATTGTGAAGTGGAATTTTGTCCACGTTTGGATATCAATGATCGTTAATTTAAAATGATACCTTATTCATTTAAATATATCCAGTAGTTTTCGATTTATTATTACATTTGAATTTGTTATGACGCCATGCAAACAACAGTGATGCGAACACATTATAGGATTAAACGTATTGTAAACATGTTATTCGTATGCATTAACTTTAACTTTATGGTGGACATTTTTGCGAGTATTTCGTCGTGCGCAGACGAGAACGTCAGAGAGAACCGCGCTTGAAATTTAATTAAATTGTCTCGTGTCACTTTTTTCGAAAGGTCATCTGCCCGCGTCGTAGTCCTGCGTCATAACGACACCAACACCAAAATAAGCATGTACCGTGCTCTGGCGTTCTTCTCTACACCTATGGCACCGAATCTTGGACAACAATTTTCAGAGATCGCCGTCGCCTTGACGTGTTCGACATGGGATGCCAGCGCCGCTTGCTACGTATCTCCTGCCAACAGCATATCACCAACCGTTCTATGCGAGATAAAACTGACCAACCTACTGCATCATCCCTTCTTCGCCACCCCCGTCTAAGCTGGTGTGGACACCCCCAGGGTATGAATTACTAATTTGTATAAATCCAAAATGGCTCCTCGACTGCATTGTGTTTTATGGTTATCAGGGCTATTTTTATTGAGGGACAAAAGTACATTTCACAAATGTTTACCTTACGATCATGTAGCCTACGTGATAATATAAACTTGTGTGTCATCATTTATATGCTGATGACAAACAAGTTTATACATCACTTTCACCAACGAATACAATGTCATACTGACATCTTGTCGTGGACGGAATCAAGTAAATTAAAGCTTAATGTCGATAAAACTCATCTATTTACTATTTGTATGAAAAAACAACGAAACAAGATTGTCGACTACTTTCTAGTTAAAATACCTGATAACGATGCATCACCATCAGATACCATTCAGAATTAAGGGGTTGTCTTTGACAGTAATGTCAGCATTCATCAGTACATTTCATAAGTTTGGAAATCATGTTTCTATCATATACGTAATTTTCGTCGAATCCGGCGTTATTTATCTTTATCGTCTGCTAAAGCAATATCATTTGCTCTGATTAGTAGTCGACTTGACTATTGTAACTCACTTTTAATTAACATTGCCAAAACAAACTTATCTAAAGTACAATTTTTAGCGTGGTACTTAAGGCCCCCGTTTCTCACCATCACTACCGCTACTTAAGCAGTTACATTGGCTGCCAGTTGTATACCGAATTAAATTTATATTGGCTACTGTTACATACCGTAGATCATCCGGTTCCAAACAACGTTTTGAAAACAGCTGCATATTAGCAAACGGGCTTTCGCTGTGGCTGCGCCAACAGTTTGGAATCAATTCCCTATTACGATTAAATCTTCTGAAACTATAGGCACCTTTCGTAAAGAACTTAAAACATGTTTGTTTCAAATTGTTTTTCCACTATAACTGTTCGGTGGTTCTATGCGCTAATGACAACGTTTGCCTGTCAACGTGTCGCCTAGCCAAATGATTTCGTTTGTTGCGACTCTGAATTTTAACCGTTTAAAGAATATAATTGTTACAATTATTATTGGTATTATTATACGTGTATTTGGAGGAGGAGGCTACTTTAATATCAATGGTCTAGGCTGAAGGCTTGATATAAAATAATGTGTAGTGTCTGTTTTTTCCCCTCGTTGGTACATCCGTGAATGAATTCCGCATTGTAACTATGGCATCGCATAGCGTATACAGTTTTTAACTTGTGCTATTTTGACTATCGCTGCCCGCGACGATAGGATAGTTAGTTGATCAGAAGAGTGGTACAGTTCCCTAAACTAAATGACCACCCTGTATTGCTCAGGACCTGTCATCTACCATTGTGTATTTGGAAGGGGCTTCGTGGACATCCAACAGACTGATAGAAAACGGGCGTAATTCCTGTGACCAAGCACGAACGAACGCGACGTTATTTATTCAAGTAAAATGATCCGTTGGCGTTAGTGAAATCGATAAACCTATTATGTATTGTGCTATTGTGTTATTATTTACGTTTGACATTGATACAACATTGCTCTTAAAACCGTGCTACCCCCTCTCACACATTGTTTTGTTATGATCCTAAAGTACAAGTACAACGTCGGCAAATTCGATGCTTTGCAATTTAGATAAATATACTCCTCATGTGAATAATACTTTATGTATTTACTAGTTCATTGGACATTACTGTTTTCGAATTTAATACATAATCTATTCAATGATTGCTCAATATCGTCGTCATAGTTGTTCTTAATAAAAGAATAATATAGCCCTAAAGAGGAAAAAGCCTATACAATATTACAAGATCCGGTGTATCCTCTGTACGCAGCATTTACCAATTTTAGTATTGGCATGTTAGTGTCAATCTTTTTAAAACCAAGGACAATAGAGTTATTGAGTCTTGAAAACAAGGTAATTATATGTATTGTTTGTTTAATTTTTAATTTACGCCAGTTATCGAATCATCCTGTGAGTGTTTAGTACATAACAAGCACTTGAGAACATTAAAAATTTGATTTATATTTCGATATATTGAATAATTGGCAGAAATGAAATTATAATTAATAATTTTCCTTGACCTGATCTAAACGTGACCATTAAAATCTGGCAGCTGCCTCTAAAAATTATAGTATCCTTGCCAACTTCTCCTGTGTGTCAAGATTTCATTAAATTTGAAATTAAGTCACTCTACTAATTATTACGCCTAATTAATCCAAGGATTTAATTTCACCATTGAACCTTTTTTGGCGCGTCTTAGGACCCACAATAGGAAACTTCAACCAGTAAAACGCCTCTCTTGATTTACCTCCTTGGCCGTAACGTTTTTGTATTACCCGCGATGTGTGTGCACCCGTGTAAAAGTGTTTGCTTAAATACATGACCTATAGGTCACCGTGCCGAGGCTTCGGTGTTTTCCTGTTTTAACTTTCCGGTCAGCCACCGTCCGTCTCGGGGAAACAAAACATCGTGGAGGAGTGTAGACGTTCTATGGTCGCGGGTGATATCCAGCAGTGGTGTTTGTTGCTGACTGCTTGGCAGGAGGCACTTAGTGTTGTTTGTGTTACGTACTGACGCACATATCGGAGACTATTCAACTAACGTTGTCAACGGTCGACATCACACCTGTGTCTGATTCGTTCTGCGTATAGTTGGTCAGACTACGTCCACAAGCGTAGGGTGGGAACGATGCAGAGAGACATTCGGCAGTGGTTAGTCGTCGTGATTGCCTGTCTGCTTATTGACAGGTCACACGGTGCGGTAGGTTCAATATTTCGTGTAAGTTCGTGTTCCCAGTGAATTATTTTACCGTCGTCACGCATGATAAAACAAGGCGGTCGTTTGTTAAACATGGCTGTTTGCCACAAGGAAGTGTGCGCCTAAATGTTGGACGCCGTTCATTTTCCCACTTGATTCACGAAAGTATCCAGTGTAAGGCTGTTTTCAAAGATCCCATTTCTAGCAGTGGGGTCATTCATAGAGATAATCACGCTAAATGTTTTGACTAGTTGGAAAAGCCATCGCGTGAAATGTATATATGCATCCACATAGAACGCGTTGTACGGTATGGTATCACGTGGTGTATGGATTATGGCCACTAGTTGTCCAGTCAGTGATACAACAGCACAATACATTCGCTACCGCACAACATACACACACACGCACGCGCACGCGCACGCGCACGCGCACGCGCACGCGCACGCCCACGCACACGCACACGCACACGCACACGCACACGCACACGCACACGCACACGCACACGCACACGCACACGCACTCGCACACGCACACGCACACGCACACGCACACGCACACGCACTCCGCACACGCACACGCACACGCACACGCACACGCACACGCACACGCACACGCACACGCACACGCACGCACGCACGCCCACGCACGCCCACGCACGCCCACGCCCACGCCCACGCACGCCCACGCACGCCCACGCACGCCCACGCACGCCCACGCACGCACACGCACACACACACACACACACACACACACACACACACACACACACACATCGGTTAATTTGGGTCAATGTTTTTTATTTAAAGAGTGTTATTATCAGCAATTAGCAATATTTTTTATTTGACGTAATGACATTGTGTTTTGTTTTCCAGACGCATGAGATCAAGTTTGAATGTCCACCAGGTAACTGTCACATTGATAGTATTTCACCAATATGCATGACTTGTGTTATTACCTTTGATACAGGCCACTGTTACATACAGGTAAACGTATCTGATTTATATAGTTTTCTAAGCCTTAGTCTACCATAGCAAATTCTAAATACCATATCATAAGGTAAGATTCAAGTAGATTAATAGTAATTTGTTCTCCAAATTAATATATTATTTTATGTACAGACATTGGCGATCACTGCCCTCGAAATCGCTAGGTTTAGGTTTTGTAAATTTTGTAGCAGTAATAGAAGCAATACATCAGCAAATTTGGATAATGGGGTCAATGTAAACAACAAGGTCTCGCTGTTCTACGTTTGTTCGTCTATGTACACCTGGCGATCAAATTTAGGGCGTAATATCAATTAAAACAATCAATATATCGTTCTGCCTTAACTTGCAAAGAAGAAACATTAAGTAGGTACAATTTCCATAAATAATTTTGGTCCATACACACCCACACACATATGGATATCACACTAATTTCATATTAATTGTTTATTTTATTTTATGTGGCCATCTTGTACTTTGGGATGCACTGGCTACACAAATCCAAAATGTGTTCAAATAATTGTGAAAATGCTACGGGGAACCATGACTACACACCCCATGGTGTACTCTTGTGACATTTCGACATCATGGCTTCCGCGGTTCGTATGTCATGTAATTTTCGCATAACGAAATTAATATAATGGTTAACATTATTACGACACCACCGAAATTTATGCAATACCATCTGAAATTTTTGTTTAATGATTATATAAGTAAACGGGCGAAATTACAAGTGGTCATAGATGTTTTATGACGACTTTGGCGTCCATCTTGGAACTACGTCGTCAGTTTGGCGGCAAATGGTTAACATAATTTCAGATTCACACTCTTCGCACTCAAAACATATATCACAACATTATCAGTTTATTGTATTTAGATTTAGAACGAAAGTTATAACGAAATCTAGATTTGGTCCTGTGCGGCTGCCATCTTGGCGGACATCCTGAAGTTTGAAAAAGCCAATTAGGTGGCGAGTAGCCACCCAAACAAAATGTCATCGTCCAACAAAGTACTATCGAAAAATACAAAGCAAGATTATAAAAGACATTGCAAGTTGTTCCATAATTATGGGGTTCTCCCACCGGACTACAACACAATTGTTCGTGTTTTATGTTGGCATAATATCCTACTGTTAATTATGTAAATTAATTATTTCGTTCGTTCCTTTGTTAAATTAATAATTTCGTCCATCGGTCCGTCCGTCCGTCCGTCCGTCCGTCCGTCCGTCCGTCCGTCCGTCCGTCCGTCCGTCCGTCCGTCCGTCCGTCCGTCCGTCCGTCCGTCCGTCCGTCCGTCCGTCCGTCCGTCCGTCCGTCCGTCCGTCCGTCCGTCCGTCCGTCCGTCCGTCCGTCCGTCCGTCCGTCCGTCCGTCCGTCCGTCCGTCCGTCGTCCGTCCGTCCGTCCGTCCGTCCGTCCGTCCGTCCGTCCGTCCGTCCGTCCGTCCGTCCGTCCGTCCGTCCGTCCGTCCGTCCGTCCGTCCGTCCGTCCGTCCGTCCGTCCGTCCGTCCGTCCGTCCGTCCGTCCGTCCGTCCGTCCGTCCGTCCGTCCGTCGTCCGTCCGTCCGTCCGTCCGTCGTCCGTCCGTCCGTCGTCCGTCCGTCCGTCCGTCCGTCCGTCCGTCCGTCCGTCCGTCCGTCGTCCGTCCGTCCGTCCGTCCGTCCGTCCGCCGCCGCCCGCCCGCCGCCCGCCCGCCCGCCCGCCCGCCCGCCCGCCCGCCCGCCCGCCCGCCCGCCCGCCCGCCCCGCCCGCCCGCCCGCCCGCCCGCCCGCCCGCCCGCCCGCCGCCGCCGCCGCCGCCCGCCCGCCTGCCCGCCCGCCCGCCCGCCGCCGCCCGCCCGCCCGCCCGCCCGCCCGCCCGCCCGCCCGCCCGCTCCCCGTTCATTCACATGTGCTAGATATGTCATACTTATATGTTTTGTTCCTAGTCATATTCAAATTGTTGACAAGTAGAAATATTACTTAACTTGTAGGATGGCGTCTAAATGGACCGTCCTGCTACAAGGCGTTTTCGGAGAACGTGGTTTGGGAAGATGGGGTCAATCGCTGCAAAGTGTAAGTAATCTAATGTTACACTGATGTTGCAGATAGTGGACCGATAAGAAGAAAACGTGTAATTCTACAACAAATGCTAGATTGGTTGACCCACGGAAATCTTATTAGGCAACCGTCGATATGCTGTCTGATGCTTTCGCTTTTTAAATAAAAACACTTACTTTCTAAAACAAAAGCCTCCAGTCAAAACACTCCATTGAAATGTATCCAGTGTCTAGAACAAAACTAAGCAAACTATATATATATATATATATTATATATATATATATATATATATATATATATATATATATATATATATATATATATATATATATATATATATAACGGATGTTATTCTCAGTATACAAAATATTCATAGAGGCTAGCTCTCAATATTGGAGACTGTGTATCCATCGTGAATCGGAGAAACACGTTAATGTCGGTTTCGTCTCGTAACCTATCCACCTCTGTGACTCCATCGCCCTCTCCCATGTTACGGCATCACACCTTTTCTTTCACAGGACTACAAATCCAATTGCCATATCTTCCTGTCCCTCCATCATGGCAAACATTCCATCAGTTGTTCCTCTTGATTTTTTAAACCCGTGCTATTTTAATAATGTGTCCATATTTCCCCGGGTGATGTACGACTCCCTTTCTTTTTCTATATTAAGACAATCAGCCCCATTGTCCACTCCGTTGGTATCTTCCTCCCTCTGTCGTGCACGTGTTCAGCAATCTTTTTGTCCAACTTTTTGTTCAACTCGTCCGACCCCCACCATCATATTTACTCGCACTTCACAAATGCCTACCGGCCTACCTCATTTCATCTCCTTCATGGCTCTCTCTCTCTTTCACTCTCTCTCTCACTCTCTCTCTCTCTCTCTCTCTCTCTCTCTCTTTATCTCTCTCTCCCTCTCTCTCTCTCTCCCCCTCTCTCACTCCGTCCGCCCTCGTTCCCTCGCTATCTCATCACCATAGACCTCCTCCAACTTTTCTTCTCCCTCGATTGCGCCAGGTTGATCCAGTTCTTTGTTTTCGTTTTGTTTAGCTTGAAGTACTCTTCCTGTATATGTGGCATAAGCATTATCTTTTCTATCTCTCACTAGCTGTCCTTTCTTGTCTTTGACCACTGTACCAGTTTTCACATCCTTGCAATTTTCATCCCTCTCACTGGTCAGCTTTGTTCCACTATCCTCATCAAGCATTCTATATATAGCTGCCTTGTGACAATGATCAGTCATGCACCAAAGACGTCATTCTTCACAAGGCAGCCGGGCACCGACGACAACGTTTATTTGCTGAACAACATGACTGGGTCCCTGTAGATTATGACAATGTAATTAATGCTGGCAAATGGTTCATAAACAAATATCGACTACTGTCAATAGCCAATAACTCATTTATTACAACGCTTGCTCATGGTTTGAGACCGCAGGCCAAGAACATTCAAATCAAGAATTGCGTGATTAAGAGTCAAACTCTCTTGCCACTATGCCACTACCCTTCTACTGGTTTATGGTGGAGCAAACATCTGACGAAAAGAACTGATTGACGGTAATTGGCGTCTTCATGCAGTGCCTAATATCGGCACACACAAGTCCCTCATTGTCTTATATATATATATATACGTATGCATGTATGCATATATGTACGCATGAAGATTATAATACATTATGAGTAGGACTGTTGATGCCAGTCAACATTTTCTTGGCAAATGTATATAAACTCACATACATAGAAGCAGTCCAGCAGATGTTATGCAAGGTGTGACCCGTTACCATGTACTAGTTGCCTGGAGCATACTTTGTTTCATGACATGTATACATCCATAATCCGTGGCTTCCATAGAACGTGCTGCAGCCAGCTGGTTTGTAAAAGTAACGCAGGACATTGTTATATTTATTATATATGAACAAAAACGTTGCTTCTTCACATCATCACTTCATAAATTTCAGTCTGTTAATAATTGTCACATTCCCTACATGACAAAATAAAATCAGTAAATAACCAGGTTTGTCTTATTTTGTTTGTAGTAATTTTTGTTTATCAACATCCAAAGTATCTCCTGATGTCATCACACCATCACATGGTCATGTGTCATTTGACATGGGTCCTTTCTTTTCTAGCGCTATCTTTGACATGATTCTTGTTAATTCCATATGCGTTTGTGTTTTTACTTTACAGGCAAACGCTCATGTGCAATATATCATACACTAGAAAACTCAGGTAACATTTAACATTTAATCTGGCTGATTCTGTTGTAAATAATATGTTGTACGTTTCTCTATCAGGGTTGGGGCAGAGTTGGTGAAACTCGCTGCTTTTGATGAGAACCGGATTGTAGGGGAAATTGTTGCCACCACAACCAGCATCAAGAAGTACTGGATTGGTAAGTGTACTTAGACTGATAGAAGATAACTGTCTCTTTAAAAACTGTCTCTTTAAAAGAATAGCATGGCTAGTCACTCTTTTTCAAACATGTAAAATGTAATTGTAGGGTTATGTCTTCAAATTGCAGTTTTTAGTTCATCCTGGGTTTGCATGCCCCAAATCAGCATTGTACGTTATGAGATTTTTGAGAAGAATGTACTATTTAAATCAGTTCTATAAGCCTATACAGCTTAGCGGAAATAAACTACGAATAAACTTTGAGTAAGTTGACATTTTTCCTACTAAGGTCAACTACTATATGCCCTGCCCCTTCATATCATGTTCAGCATTTCTGACATAGTGACATCAGTCAGTGTGGGTGTGTCACAGCCTAGGCTGGGCAAGTAGATTTTATACCTTTAACCATCCACTAGAAAGTTAGTTTTCTTTTTAATTTGCAGTGTAAATGTTAGTATTACCTGTGAGATACACATGAACCAAACACCTGGGCTACAACAATTACTAATCTACTCGCTTGTTTCCCATTCTCCCAGATACTCTTGGCAATAGTGGCAATATAATTTCTGCCATAATTACTTTTCTATAAATGTTTTAGTTCATATTCCTGTTAGAATAAATAAATTTTGTTTATGACTTGATGTGTTTAACTATAGATTTGCAAGTCTTGTTTTAATTTTGAAACATAGTTTTTTGTGCAGTTATTTACTGTCCAATTACGACGAATGTGGTTTCAGTCTATCTCATTAAGTTAATCTTAGATTAGTCATTACTCAGTAAAATATAGTAACTTGTTTAATTATATAGATATGCATTGCATTCATTTACATTGTTATAATAGGTATTTGTTAAATTTCTTGGCATAACATATTTGTTCTATTAAGCATACATGCTTAATTAGGATGCATCCTAATTTCTTTATCAGCTCAAGCCAGATATAAATCATCAGAACAATAATTTTTGAAATTCGTAACCAGTGAATGAAAAAGAACAGCCCAATTGCATTCACATATTTTCTGTGTCCAGGTATAATTTTGATCGCGTGAGTTTGCAGATAAACTTACAAAGTTATGTGTACATGCACATTCCCAGACCGAATTCATGTTGAGGTATTTCATAAAACATGACAGCTAGCCTGTTCACCTATATTTTAAGCAGTCATTTTTAAACAAATGGTAGCCACAAATGGTGGGATATATTTATGGAAAGATTTTCAACAGGCTTTATGGTGCCCGTGTGAAATGCATTGGGCCATATTGTGTGGAATGATGGCATGAAACAACAGTAGTGCCACCTGGTGTACAATGATGATATTTTCATATGAAACAACACAATGTAATGTACATATATTAGTACAAAGTCTGTGATGTATCACAACATTTCAAATAATTTCAAGTACATTGTATGTTTAATAGAACAAATATAGTATTATAAATTCCTAAATATGTGGTTTTTAACAACAACATATATAATTACATGTATATTGTAGGCAAACATGTCCACTCATACGGCTACTGGAGTGCTGCACATATGTCAGCATTGATGAGAAACAATACTACACATACGCATGGTCACTCGATTCTTGTCAAGAAGCTTTGCCCTATGTATGTCGTGCCCCAGCCTGTCTAAAAGGTCAGTGCGTCACAGGCAGATTGAAGGGGCATGGGGGCAAGTTGTCCCGTCTAGACCTTCGAAATTTGTCTGTTTATGTAAACCTTTGAATGTGCACCATTATGTACTGCCCAGAAGAAAATGTGAACACAGTTGGAGGTGTCTGTACCCCTTCCTAAACTGTCCTTTATGGACCTGCCCCTGTGTGTTTGGAGACCTGCACCATCATGTCTGTGCTTTGTTGAAGATGTCTGGGTATTAATGTTTTGTTCATAAATGTGATATGTTGTATAAATGACATCATGCATGTGTATATTGATGTTTTTTGATACAATGTTTTTCAGGTTCTGAGAAAAAATTGAGTGTGCATGCTTGAACATGTGGTAAGAGAGGGACATGTCATTTGCACACAATTAACATCAAATGATTTTTGCAAAGTAGATTAAACTATTAGAGTAAACATGAAAAAGTTACTTGTATGTATCGATTGTTTTCCTTTGTAAAATAAAGTGGAAATGAAAAATGTCTTCAGGGTTCTCCCATTGTACCAATGGAAAGTGTGTCAAGAAGAACACAGTTTGTGATGGAAAGGATGACTGTGGGGACTTCTCTGATGAACTCGACTGTTGTAAGTTTCTGTTCTTCCATTCGTTGTGTAAGAATGTAAATTAAACAAATAAAATACATCATCAATAATGCAAATTCTTTAAAAATAATGTATTCAGTTTAACGTTGCACTATATATATATATATATATATATATATATATATATATATATATATATATATATATATATATATATATATATATATATATATTATAAACGATACATTGTATAAAAATTGCATTATATTATGATTTCATTATATATATTTCATATATATAAATAAATATATATATATATATATATATATATATATATATATATATATATATATATATATATATATATATATATATATATATATATATATATATATATATATATATATATATATATTGTTGTTGTTTTGTTTGACTTGCCGAAACTGACACATGTGGTAATAACAATTCTGGGGCTGGTGCCATGTTCATGCTATAGCAATTCTTAATTTGTATAGCTGAACATCTTTGGTATTAATTTTCACATTACTGGCACAATAGTCTTCAACAACTCCAACAACAATAAACATATTGATAGGGAATGTACCATTTGACAATGACCCATTTGAGAATGTAACCCATTCATGATGCCTAGGTCACAGCAGCCATTACCTGAAATATGTCGTTATTATTCCTAAATGAAAATATCCCTTTTCATCATTGAGTAACTGAAAACATTAAAGAAATGCTTTCTATTTGTTTTTTCAGCTAATAAATGTACATACACGAAGACAACACCTGGTGCCATTCAAACGGCTTCTCCATACGAACCCAACTCCGCCTGCCGATGGACTCTGGAGGGACCAGAGGGAACGAGACTTGAACTCCAAGTAAGTTTGATGGCTTAGATTTAATTTGATACAGAGACATGCAAAACCATGCTTCACGTTTGCAATGCTACACAATTTACTTTACTGTAATGCTATCATAACATGTGCACAGTTAAAAATATACTTACATCATCCCAGTTACTTCAGCTTGATTGAAATGTGCATACCTGTTTGAATATTGCATGTAACAGAAGACTTTGTGTTGTTTCAGTTCAATGCCTTCAACACAGAGAAGAACCGTGACGAGGTGCAAGTTTGGGTTGGCGGAAAGACAGAAACAACAGCCAAGATGGTCGCACGTTTATCTGGCTCTGAAGACCTCAACATGATACCTGTCTTCTACAGCCCAAACAACTACATGTTTGTAAAATTTACCAGTGACAGAGAAAAGCAGACGGGTAGTTTTTCAGCTGATTGGAAAGCACGTAAGTGTAGTGCAGTTGTTGAGATTTGGTGTCGTCTTTTTTTAGTACAGTGTTTTAGTTGAATCGTTTAACATTGTTTCGTTTTTGTTATCATGAGTTTCACTGTATAATGTGCCCCCAATGTATAATATGCACGCCACCCTTCGCAGAAATCCAATATTACTATGTTTAATCTGCACACCAACTTTTAAGATAATTTTCCCACTTCAAATAGTTCTGGTTTAATGTTGTTAGTGTGATAAAGCTATTTCATAATCGTAAAAGTCTTCCATACACAAGTTATGGCAGTGCCACCGGCTGCAACCACCCATGGGTTTATTGTAAACAACAATACCACTTTTCAAATCATACCTGTTGTGGAATTCTTCCATCGGATGGGTACTTGTATGACTATAAACTATAAACGACCCTGCTGGGAAGTCTGTAGAATTTTATATTATCTGTTCTACATAGAAAATCAAGTTAACAATTACCATTGCTTCACAGAATCAGCCGTAGAGAATGGAGGACGTCTTGATCTGATCGCTTCGGGAACTAAACAGTTCATCCAATCACCCTCATACCCTAATATGGTGCTGCCCGGCCTGCGAGAAGTATGGGTCATCAAGGCTGAGGGGTTACGAAAGGTCATCACTGTGCAGGTAAGACCGTTCTTTAAGAGCGTCAAAGTAATGTTGACCACATTGTGTGTTGAGAATTGTCTTGAGAAACATGAACTTTTCATATATTTACTGTACCTTACACCCACTGACCCACGAAGGAACCATTATGCCATTGCATGCAGCCAATAATAATTTCTATGTAAATCCTTTGATCATTAATTGCAAAAAACAATATATTCTGTATGTTTTTCATAGATTGCCATAATTTCTGGTACATCAGAAGCAAATGAAAATAAAAAGAGATGATTATACCTCAGCAATCATTACATTAATTATTCACTTCTGATGCATATCTATTACTGACATGGTCTCATGGACCCATACGTGTGTCCATGTGACACATAAATGTTTCAACTAGCAGTTAATTCTAAAACACTTAAAAACATTAGTTATACGACTACATTTTATCACATCTTCTGCTACCAGTCATGGTTATTTTTTAAACTATAAAAAGAAGTAAAATAGTGAAAATTCATGTTCTATGTCTGTATGTTTTCTGTCATAGATGGAAGACTTGGACCTTGGTGAGGGAGGTTTCTTGGAGATTCGTGATGGTGACAGAGCTGCTGCTCCTTTGCTGGCAAAGTTTGAGGGTTCTGACATCCGCACGAGCATTGTCATCTCCACTTCGAACACAGTGAGACTGTATCTTCATTCCCAGCAGCAGTTCAATGGCAAAGGCTTCAAGTGCTCGTACATTGAAGGTGAATATAATGAGCGTATTAGTAGGTTTCTGCTAATGTGGGAATATGCCAACTGCGTACACCGTCCATTGTTTGCTACCATATCTCAGAAACGGTACAGAATCTATTCTTCTAATTTAGCATAGACATATATTATGGAACTGCCACAAGGTACCCTAAGGCCATCAAAAGCTCGAAAATTGATACATATTCAGTTTATCTATTTCTTCCAAAAAGTGTGATCTTACTTTTTCTCTAATATTGCACAAGCATATTATATTTGGGTAAAGATATGATATGGAAGAAATGTTTATTTGATTATGTTTCTAATGACTCAACCACGCCTCCGACAAAAGCTGAATGTACACTTGCTTAGTGCTGCTTGGAATGACTTGTGTATCCGTCGATTTGTATATTTCATTGTATATTATTATTGTGTGTTCGCTAACTGTGGCCTCTGGTTCCTTCTGTCTACTGTTGGTGCACTTCATCTGACCTGTGGCTGCTCTGTTGTTAGTGACAGCTGACGCTTATGTCAATAACACATTATATCCATGTTGCACTGAAAAGTTGTCAGCAGTTTCCACTTTATAGGGAACCAAAAAGGAAATGTTACTATACACGTCAAATAGTTAATATAAACCAACCATTTTCAACGGTAATCACATTTGTAATGTCACTGGTTTATGAATAAAACATTTTTAGACACATCGTCAGTCGAACTGCACGAGATGCGCCATTGAAGAGAGTCTGTGATATAACGATTGCTCCTTGCACATCTGTCATGTTGGCAGTTTCCGAGAACTAAACATGAAAAAAGGAACTACGAAAGGCAGTACCTTTGAAAACTGATGTGATTGCAAAGTGCTATATTAGGTCAGCCCTGTATTATTGATCATGCGAATTGATCCCTGCTGTCCGAGGTTTCGACGATTGTGGTGGGTGAATAAATATCGTTTGCACAACTCGATGCTTCAAAACTGGATCTCGACCCATTATACGATGAGAAACATCCTCGTCGAAGCAACTTTCTTTGATATGCGCCAAAACAAAGTAAACAGTATTTCGAGGGCTTCCAGTTACGAAGCAATGCACTGCTCCAGTTCTGGTCTCTCCAACGGGGAGTGAAACTATGACAGCTCTTTGCTTTTACATTTGTATTGTTACAGCCATATGCCGAATAATATGACATAATGTATCACGCAAATCTGCTATAGTGAGCAGGAAAGCACCGGATACATAATCGGACATTTGACTTCTGCTCCGCTGATTGGTCGTTGATGGAAGCCTCCGTGCAGCGGATGAATGCAGTAAAATGTTACACTTCGAAATTATATTACCAGTAAACCACTGATGTTAATTTTGTTTATTACCGTTCATAATGGTTGGCTTGTATTAACTCTTTCATGTGCATAGCGTGTCACTTTTCCTTTTGGTCTTACACATTATATACATATATATATATATATATATATATATATATATATATATATATATATATATATATATACCCAGCCTTATTATTATTACAACATTTAGCTATTTAAGATTACGTGTACCAGACATGTATACACACCTGTGAACGGGACAGCTGGAATGTGACCCTAGTCGTAGTATGCACTTAGTGCGGAAACTCCACACTGTTGTGGTCTGGATTCCTATTGGCTGATTTAACATTGAATGACGTCAGTTATTGTCATCATTGGGAAATCCAATAGTTTTTACCCAGTCAACGCCGTTCCAAACGATTGCAGGGCCCATTGGCCCATTTATATGCACATTATGCGTTAAGGTTTTAAAATATCAACACTACAAAACACTCAATTGTTACATTATGATAATTTTTGAAATGATAATTCTAACATTGTTAGCAAAGATGTAGACTGTTGATAATATAACATTACTTGCAACTTTTGAATGTGGCTGTGGCTACGCAGCCATTTGTCACAATGTACTGGAAAGTAAACAGTGTTTCATGGTCAGCATTGCCTGCCTTCTACATACCGATGATGCTCCCGCAAAACCTATACAAATTCACTTTGCCTCCATATTTTGTCTCCAAATTCATGGCCTCTATCTGCTTTTTTGAAAACACCAGAAAATGTATTTGCTGTCACGGTAGTGTGTGTGCTAACTATTGAGACTCGTTTTAGGATGTGGGGGAGTCATCACAGCATCAGCTGGAATAGTGATGTCACCAGGCTATGGTATTGTCAACTATCCAAACTACCAGGTCTGCAGGTGGAACATCACACAGCCCGGTGGTAGGAGAATGCGGCTAATGTTTGAGGACTTTGTGATGGGAGACAACAAGGACTTTGTTGAGGTTTGTTTGTTATTTTAGAGAGAAGCGTATTTGTAATTGCCTAGTTATGTACTTAGATTCACTGACTATTTAGCTATTTCAGTTCTACAGCCCTCAGATGCTGTGACCACAGAATACTGCATTTCCATTGATTTTAGGTGAAAATAAACTGCATTACTTCAACTCAGGATTTCAACTGCAATAACACATTTGATCAGTATGAACATCATAATCATCATCTCACAGTTAGCATAATGACCAGGTATACTGCTGCTGTTAGTTGCAGGTTGACCACCGTCGGCAATGTTACCAAAATATGTTATCGTCAGCGTTATTTACTTATTATGATCGTCACTGGCTATATCCGACAAACTACATCACTGATACTATAAATACAATCCGTCTAAGTAAACTCTTACTTGGTAAAATGCCATCAGCCACAAAAGTAATGTTATTACTGCCGTCGAAGATTTTTGCAATCAGTTACATAAAATCTCGAAACAGATCAATCCATGATTAGCGCTATTGTAATGCTGTGGCATCAACCTGAAACGCTATATCGAACATGTGCTTCTACATAACAGACAAATGGGTGTAAACATAACTTGAATAGCAGACATTGTAAATTCCATCAAAGCGGCTTATTGTATTCAACTGTCACACACCGTGCGACTGCTGAATGGGCTTATCATACTTACATCGTTAATATGTAACAATGGAAAACAATCAATAACTCAGTGACCAAATTGATTTTACGAATTTGATCAATATCATGAATCGATTGTGTTCTTTCATAACACATTGCTTGATCTCATTATATCTCAATGTATCTATGGGTTGGGGTATATGTGTATATGAAGTATCAAACATGATCTTTATTATTAATGTATATGTGTTTTAGTTGTTTGATGACGGAAACAAAGTTGGGAAATATACTACAACAGCACCACCAACAAAAACATCATCTATGGGACGATTCTTCATCAAGATGACAAGTAGTGCCATCATCAATGAGAAAGGTTTCAAGGCGGTGTTTTCTCATGGTACGCTATTTCAGATCTTGTTACAGTGGTGTTTTATAAGATTGACAGACCTGGTTGAAAGGTACTAGATCACAGTATGATTTGTAAACTATCTTGGCATTTGTCATGAGTTGTTTAGAATAGAACATGGTCAGTGGTTCGGACATTCTGTCGTGTAATTTCATGTTATTTTGTTTGTGGGAATTAGTGAAGAAGCCACGCTATTCTGAAGCATTCATTGTATAGGTCCACAAATGATGTATTGCCATTATGAAAACATCACATTAATAGTCCAGTAACATCATTTTAGGAGGTCATATAATATGCCTGCTTCCTGATAGCAAATGTTAATATGTTGATTGTTAAAAGCTGATCAAAGTGGGCTGTGTTGCAGGTTGTCCTGACCCAAGCTTTAACAAAGACACAATCACCAATCCTACGTCATACTCAACCGACATGGGGGCCACTGTAACAGTGACATGTAGAGACGGTCACTACTTTGCACAGAAAGAACACACGGAGAAAGAAAGCGTGGTCATGACATGCAATGGTGATGGCTGGGACGTGAAACAGGTGCCGCAGTGTGAACGTAAGTGCATTTTAATAGAGCCTCCAGAATAGTGTATTTCTGATAACAAGAAATGCATGAGTTTCATGACTCTTATTTTGAAAGTTATGTCAAAGATTGTCACCAATGTATTCTGCTTATTGGTAAATGTATTATTTACGTTTGAATGTTAGTACAACAATGACTAATTTGGTGGAACATCTCCACCCAAACATTACAAGTTTCTTTACTATACCAAATATACGTTCTTTACAAAAGTGCAGATAATTTTTGTGAGCCAATATTGTCAAGACAAACTCGTTAATGGTACCATGTTATAATGACATTTCCGTAGCTTTCAGTTTGTTTACATTTATTTACTGAACTACCTCTATATCACCTTTAGGGTCCTGTCACTAATGTAAAATGACACTTGCAGGAACACATATACAGTTATCTAACAGCATAATCAATACTACTTAATACGTTACCTTATCATGCAATAAAAAGTTATAAATTTCATAATTACTTATAAGTTGAATGATCTCTCTTCAGCAAAATACTGCGGACAGGCTCCAATAATTGACAATGGGTACGTCGAGAGTTCAACTGGAGCTCGGTTTGGTGACACTGTCACATACAAATGTTATGGAGGCTACAGTGTGTCAAAAGATACAATTACCTGTAAAAAAGATGGTCACTGGGAAGATGAACCATCCTGTACTGGTAAGTAGTCATGTAATCATTCTGGACTAGATGATAGCAAGTTATCATCCACAGTGTCATAAAGCTTGCAGACAGATAGGTAGAAATAAAGGTATGTCTTATGGTCAACATGTTATTGGAAAATAATGTATACTATATTGCAGACATTTTGACAGTCCTGAAAACCATTCTGGCAGCAGTATTATGGGGTATGTCGTCTCACTAGCAGTGCGTAGCTTGTTCTGCTAGTGTATTGACAGTACACCTGGAGACACCAGGGGCATAAGCAAACGTCCTCTTTCTGGACTTCAGTTTTATCATTCAACTCCATTTGCCCATCAGTGGTAGATGACAGACTTAGCAACATACCACTAAACATGGTCACCCTTCAGTAGATTCTTTACCTGCTTTATGGATTTGATGAACAGTTGTTGTCATGGGAACCACCGATCCCAGCATATTGCATGCCTCAAGGACCAGTTTTCTCTCCCACACTCTTCTATGTCTATGAAACATGTGTACTCAAGATGTATGTATATAATACTGCCTGCATAGGCATGATCTCCAGTGATGACGAAACATCGTGTGAAGCATTACAGATATGTTTTTTTTGAGCTGGGGCCGGATTCGTAATTAAATAGGCGTAAATTTATACGTAACTAGGTGGTGTACATAGGTAACAGCGCATGGCTGTTTTCATGTATTTCGCCTGTCTCTGGACACCCTTTTTCTCCTACGCTGCTGCCTTTGCCATTCATATACAAAACGCCAAGCTATGATAAATGTTAAGGATATCCAGTGTAAACATTACAAATAATTATGTTGAGAGAGCACGTGTCGGGAGTATCAGTGAACGTGGGGAGCATCCTGTAAATATTTTAACTAGCGTAAAGCTATGCCTACTAAAGTCAAGGTGCAGCTAAGTGCAACTATGTAGTACTACGTTTTAGGCTTTCGGTGAGCTATGACGTCGTACGTACGCTCCATGAAACCAGCCCCTGGACTGTCCCATAGATTAGTAACACCACAAAGTTACTGACTTGGCACAAACGATAGGGTCAGTGATCATTGGGTCAGTGTTAATTTCGAACACTAGATTCCACTCTACATTGCATTTGCCTTGAAGGCACAATGTAAATTTTGGTTTATAATTAATGAAAAGTCGTGTGATTACAGGAAATCTAGCATCAACATTCATGTTTAAATATTTTGATATTAATTATTCATAAAATACGCGTAAGTATAATATAAATGTATTCACCATGGAATATATTATTTATTCACTCATGAAACAAGTTATATCGTAATGCTTGCATCCTAGCCACTGGCCAGAAAAAGCAGAGATCAGTCATGGAAAGAAAGCCACATTATCAGGAGATGGAGAGTCTTACGGCTCTGTGGTGAAGTTTACCTGTGATGAAGGCTACGAGTTGGTGGGAAGTCCAGTGGTCGTCTGTCAACAGGACAGAACATGGTCTGGCAGTGACCAGATCCAGTGTCACAGTATGTGTAGATACTTATGTCAACTTGTGAGATTCTCAGAAAGTATTGATTGATAAATTCCTTGAATACTTTTTTTATTGAAAGGTGTTGATTGTTTATAACATGTTTATAACTTGGCCCTTGGGGAGCAGTAGTCGGCAGGCAGAGCGCCGGACTGTTAATCGAGGGGACGGTGGTTCAATACCACTTACTGCCGTTTCGAAACTTAGGCAATTTCGTTCACCGCTTATTTGCCTGTCTTTTGGAAGAGACACTAAAAGCCGATGGTCCCTTCTATCTGGTATCTAAGCCAGGGGAAAAAAGATCCCACACAGGGAGTGAATGTGCAACCTGTAGTGGACTCACTAATTCTAGAGAAGAACAACTCCTGCGTTAGCCCAAGTTTGGGCTGTAACCACGTGAGACCTGAGACAACATTAATTATATTAATCGAAAAGTGTTTATTATACTGCTTTTATAACATCTAAAAAACACTGCTGTGCATAGATATGGCGAAACGTGTATTTACTTAAGTGTAATTATGTCATACCAGCTAAGTTACCTAGCGATGCTTGGGGCGGAGGAAAGGCAATCAACCGCTCTAAACCTTTTGCAAATTGCATTACATTGTTTCATTACAAAATGTTTATATGCGGCCTATCAAATATAGTGCAAGTAGGTGACATTGCGAAATGCTGGTCCCTGTGTTAAGCGATGACGATTTTCAACTGCTAACAGTATTCACAATTTTGGTAAATTCTAAATCTGTGAACCATCCTAGTGAGCCTGCCCATGCACAATGTCAACCCTAATATATGCAAAACGGAGATGTAGCTCCACAAACAAACAAACAAACAAACAAACAAACAAACAAACAAACAAACAAACAAACAAACAAACAAATAAACATACAGAAAAACACTGTTTTATAGTATAGATTGTATAGTTCTTAGTACATTATGTGTATGTTGTGCTGTAGTGCATGTTGCATGCATACATGCAAGTGCAACATTACCTGTATGTTTACAGAGCTGGAGTGTCCTGTCCCTGTTATCAGTCATGGATCAGTGAACACGAACAAAACAGTGTTGGGGGATGAAATAACTGTAACATGTGAGAGCGGTTATGAGATCAACGGCTCTGCTTCTCTTCGGTGCATTGTCAATCAGACATTTGGGACAAATATACCCTTTTGTCAAGGTATGGTAAATCATAATGCTAAATTTTATTTAATGTAGCACCAGATCGAATTACAATTGTTCATGGCACTTTATAGCATGTAGACGCCATATACAGGCTAGCATTGATTATCCAGGCTCTGTGAAGTGGCAGCTCTTTTACAATCCTCATCCGGGAACGTTATGCTCTGCGTTTGTTCCTGTCAGGGCGTTACCCCAGAATAGGAAAAAGACACTGATTGGATTTCAGCGAAATTTGAAAAAAATATATACTGCTACCTGTTACAAACCGAATATACAAAAATTAAAATTTGTTGATCTCTTTTTTGTACTTTTTATTTTGGGTATATATATTTTATAACTTAGTTTGTTCTCAACAGCATGCATACAACATAAACATTAATTATTACTATTATGCACGTAAACGTGTGAATTAATGCAAAATAACAGTTATGCCGCTTGACGGCTTCGAACAGTGACACTACATAAGGATTACATAAGCAAAGCATATCTTTCACTAGATTATCTTCTCTGAAGTTACGCAGCCGAGCAATAGTCGGTTAAGCGAAAATATATACAAGCAACATCACTGGCCATGTTTTATATTAAAAGCTATTTTTGTTCGTAGCTACTCTTTGAATTTCTCATTTCAGCTGTAGCTTGATTAAGTGCTTCTTTATAAATGCTATAGTCTTCTTCACTTCCGGTATGTCTATATGTCTTCCACATCATTTGCTTGTACTTGATTTTTCTAATGGCTTCCTTCGATAAGTATGTCTATGTAGGGGCTTTTGGTCTGTGTCTCTTTAATCATGTGTCGTTCCTCTCTTACTTTATAACGTTGACGCCTTCTGTGAACGGCGTTGCTGCACTGCCAGATACATTGGTCAGTGAACATGGTTGTCTTGTCGGTATTCGATGATTTGAAATATATATATATATATATATATATATATATATATATATATATATATATATATATATATATATATAATACAGCCCATACAACTTTATGCTGTTGCAGGATTCACCATATTTGGCTATTTCTGGTATGGAAAACCAGAGCAAATTAAACTAGACATCGTCTCTATGCAGTCATTTGAATTCACCAAAATATATTTTTTTCATAATTACAAACACACCATATGTTCCAAAGGTATTCAGGCCCTTTTTGCCCTTTGGTTTTATTAAAACTTTGAAGAGGAAACAAAAACGTGACTTCTTGACATTTAAAAACTAAGCAAAATAATACATCACAATTAGCCCTGAAACCTTTCTTGTGATAACCACTAATTGTGGACTATCCTTTTCCGCCTGAAATCTTGAAGTTGTTACTGTGAGTGGTTGTTGTTCATAGGGGCAATGGTCAGGTTCTGTTTTGTTGTACGGCTCATTCTATACTTGTCATCCACTGCTTCTCTCACCAACACCCTCCCTCGATTAAATCACCCGCAAGTCCTGCTTTATGCAGTTCTTCTGTCTCGGCTCTTCCCATTTTCTTGTGGCTCTGTTTTTTACCTCTGATGTGGAAATATCATAACGGTATTTCATGCTGTCATTCTAGGCACTAAATGTGACGATGAGATAAACGAATGCTTAAATGATCCATGTGACACGACTGGAACAACTACTCCAGATGGATGTAAGGATCTCCCTAATGGATACAAATGTTCCTGCAAAGATGGATTCAGTGGGCATGATTGTGAGGTAGGTACAATCCTGGAGTGATCTTGTTCGTAAATATTACTTGTTTTGTATTAATATGAAATATGGATATTCTGTTATTGAAGAATTGCTTTCAATATGTTCACCATTGTACGTAGACAGCATGCCTATATAACCAGGTTAGCTTTGATAGGAATACTGA
>JAODUO010000764.1:210000-225659 GCA_025642075.2 Ridgeia piscesae
ACACAAACAACTTCGTCTTTGACGTTGCCACAACTTCAGAATAGCTTCTCATTTTTCTTCTTGTTACACTTATCTTTCATGGATCTGTCCACTTTCCTCCCGTAATCAATTATCCCGTTCAATTTCCTGTTGACATATATCCACCCATCCATGTCGTCTCGACACGTATGCACCCGTCTTCTTTCGTCTCGTCACCCGTCCACCCGTCCACCCGTCCACCCGTCCACCCGTCCACCCGTCCACCCGTCCACCCGTCCACCCGTCCACCCGTCCACCCGTCCACCCGTCCACCCGTCCACCCGTCCACTTTCGTTTCGACACCTATCCATCCATACTCTTTCGTCTCGACACCTATCCACCCGTCCACTTTTGTCTCGACCCCTATCCACCCGTCCTCTTTCGTCTCGTCACCCATTCACTCGTCCACTTTCGTTTCGACACCTATCCACCCGTCCACTTTCGTTTCGACACCTATCCACCCGTCAACGTTCTTCTCGACACTTATCCACCCGTGAACTTTCGTTTCGACATGTATCCATCTGTCCACTTTCGTCGTGACACCTATCCACCCGTCCACTTTCGTCTCAACATTTATCAACCCGTCTACTTTCGTTTCGACACCTATTCACCCGCCAACTTTCGTTTCGACACCTATCCACCCGTCCACGTTCGTCCTGACACCTATCCACACGTCCACTTTCGTCTCGACACTTACCCACCCGTCAACTTTCGTCTCGACCAGTCCACTTTCGTGTCGTGGCTATTGTCCCATCTACCTTTCCTCCTTCAGCAGCGTTGACTGAACTACTTATATTTTATACTTGAGTAAAAGTTCAAACCCCTGGCGACAAGACATGAAAATATTTAGTCGAACGTATTTCGCGAAATTGACAAAAACAACATGCTAAGCAGTATTGCTACTTAAGATAAAATTGCTGCGTTACAAGCAAAACTACTTTATTGAATTAAAATTGCAGTTTTTTGCATGCGTTAGTATTGTAGCGAAGTATCCACACTATACTACTTGCCCCCTTGCCATTATCTCTTCGACCTCCGCTATCAACTTGATAACACCCGTCAACTTTCGTGCTATTGTCTCGTCCAGGGAAGAAGAGGTGTGGTGTTGAAGAGTCTTCGTGCTGACGTGGGACATCGACGTTCATAAATTCCGAAGGACACATTTTCCAACTCAAACTATACCCCGATGAGATTGTCTGTGCACATTAAAATGGTTTGGGGGTTGACACAGCGGGGGAAAACTGTAAATGTCTGAGAGGTCATGCCTCAGGCATATCTTAATTATTATTCTTCTTATTATTAATTTATTCAGCCTCCGTTGCCGGAGAAGAAACATACATACATATTCATACGTACAATCATACATACAAGTGAAGAATAAAAACCTGATAAAATAAAATAAATAGCAAACATACATACAGTGGCATGATAAAAAAAGCTTAGTGTATATTGTGTATATCAGTTAAAATAAAGAGACGCGTGATATATTAGAGTGCAATGGCTAAGAGATAAACTAAAAGCTAAAAATAACCGAAACCTAAAGGATGCACCGTCTCCCGACCTCCACCGTAAACACCGCACTGGTTCATGCATAAGGACTCACACCACCCTCGATCCGTGCTTGTTAGAAATGCAATAGAAACTGGCCTTCTCTCGCAAAAGAGAAATGCTATCACAATATTTTTCCAATTATAAACACACACCCAAAATGTACCTCGGCTACTTCGACTGTCACAGCTACAGTCAGCCAGGCACACACAGCACGCTTGTAAACTGGAGTGTGCGTACAAACCCTGTCCCTTATCAAGGGAAGTAGCTCCGCGTGGCGGCTGTAGGTTCACTTGAAGGAAAATTGTTGTGTTTAATTGTTACATAATATTGTCTTGAAGAGATCGGGCACTATCCTCTCGACAGGAACAACATAGCCACCACTTGTTGGTATTGATGATTCTTATGCAAGCCTACATACATGGGCAAAAACCAACACTACCCCCACGACAGGGAAAATTGACAACACTACCAGTTGACAGGGGAAATAGCCACCACTACCCTCTCGTTAATCAGCGAAGATATTTCACCTTGCCTCATCAATAATATATTAATACACACACATACACACACACACACACACATATATATATATATATATATATATATATATATATATATATATAATTTAAATAACAAAATTTAAAAACCCATAAATGTATTTGTTTATATAATAATTATAATGTATTTTATTCAGACAATATATATATATATATAATATATATATATATATATATATATATATAATATATATATATATATATATATATATATATATATATATATATATTATAATTTTATTACATTTTTATGTGTTGTAAATAACCCTGATTTAAAGTATTTGTTTATATAATAATTATAATGTATTTTTTATTTTTTATTATAATCATAACAATTAATGAAGATTAATTATGGTTAACAGATAATGATATCCTATTCTTAAAACAATTATTATTGTGAAAAGTCGGAAATGTCGACGCATTCATATAAAATAAAATAAATTCGAGCACGCCATGATTCGCATTTGGAATCTTCTGCTCCGTATGCAGACGCGTTATCCATTGCGCCACGCCCGCGATGCCAGTACAGGCTCGTGGCTCCACCCAGTGTCTAAGCAGGGCTCTAGTTTCAGGCACGCGTTTTATGAGAAAGGTTTCTATTGAAGTAAGCGTTTACGCATAATTTGAAAGTGCTTTCATTGGCTTGTTCCAACTCTTGACACGAAGAATATAGAGGTTTAACGTCTTTACAGAAAACATACCATGCGCAGGTTTTATTTTTTATTTTTTGGAGGGGGTATTTTCGTCATCCACGATTTACAAAGTTATTTCCACGTGAAAGCTCTTTTTATCCCTATGATTCGTGATCAGTTACCTCTAAAAATGATAATATCCTAGGCTAAGGTAAATTCTTGCCATTTTCTCCAGTCTGTCATGATTACATTCAATTTTATCTTAACTTACATACTTACTTATGCCTGTTTGCTCGCTGGGAGCATAGGCCATCGACCAAGGAACGCCACCGTTTTCTGTCTTTGGCCATCCTCTCCATTTCTCTCCTGGTGTATCCCATCTCCTTCGTTTCTTTTTCCGTGTCTCTTTGCCAGGTGTTTCGTGGCCTACCTCTTCGCCTCTTCCCTGGGGGGTTCCATGTGATGGCTTGACGGGTGATGGTGTTTGGTGGTTTCCTGAGTGTGTGTTTTATCCACCACCATTTTCTCTTCTTTATTTCATTTTCTATGGGTAGTTGCTTGGTCATTTTCCAGAGTGTAGTGTTGGATATCTTGTCTGTCCACTTCAGGTGTAGGATTCTACGCAGGCATCTTTTTAGTATCTTCTGTGTATTTCGCCATGTCTCCGCTCCATAGAGTAAAACTGCCTTGACATTTGAATTGAATATTCTCAGTTTGGTGTTAGTTTTGATTTGTTTTGCGCTCCAAATTTTTTCTCAACATGATGAATGCAACTCTTGCTTTATGTATCCTTGCTTTGACGTCTTCTTGTGTGCCTCCATTTGTGTTGATTGTACTGCCCAGATATGTGAATGAGTCTGTCTCTTCCAGTGGCTCTCCGTTCAATGTAATGGGGTTGTTGTTCTTTGTGTTGGCTTCCATAATCCTTGTCTTGCTTCTGTTGATGATGAGTCCTAGCTGTGTTGACACTGTGTTTAGCAGCTCTGTTTTTTTCTTGCATTTGTTGATGGCTGTGTGAGAGAAGAGCGAGGTCATCCGAAAAGTCCAGGTACTCCAACTGGCTCCAAGGTGTCCACTGGATCCCATTTCTTCTATTTGTTGTAGTCTTTTTCATGATCCAGTCTATGGCGAGCAGGAATAAGAATGGTGACAGAAAACATCCTTGCCTCACTCCTGTCTTCACCATGAAGGAGTCTGTAAGTTGTCCTGCATGAACGACCCTGCATGCCATATCTTCGTATCTATTTCTTATCAGAGATATAAGTTTATCTGGTATCCCGTAGTGCTGTAGTAGCTTCCAGAGTGTATCTCTGTCGAGGCTGTCAAATGCCTTCTCGTAGTCTACAAAGTTTATGTACATGGATGTGTCCCATTCCATGGATTGTTCAACAATGATTCGCAGTGTTGCTATTTGGTCGGTGCATGATCTGTCTTTCGGAAGCCAGCTTTGTGGTCTCTGAGATTGGCATCCACCCCTGTCTTCAGTCTGTCCAAGATGACTCTGTTGAGGACCTTTCCGGGTACTAATAGGAATATTATCCCTCTGTAGTTCTTACAATCTTGCATATCTCCTTTCTTTGGGGGCTTCACGGGGTACCCTTCTTTCCATTCAGTTGGTATTTCTTCTTGCGCCCATATCTTCCCGAATAGATCATGCAATATCTCTGTGGAGGTCTCTATGTCAGCTTTGATTGCCTCAGCAGGAATTTTGTATGGGCCTGAAGCTTGGGAAATGATGGATGGCTTTCTCAATATCTGCCTTACTTGGTCTTTCGCAGTTTATCTGGAGTACTTCTTCAGCTGGTGTGATGTATGGAGGGTTCTGGGGTGGTGTTCCCTCCATCTCTTCAACTGGTCTTCATTACTGGTAAGTACATTGCCATTCTTATCTTTGATAGGTTTGTCTGTACGTTTGTACTTTCCTGCTAATGTTCTTGTTATACCAAACAGTTGTTTCATGTTTCCTTGGGTTGATGCATCCTCTGCTGCCTTGGCTAGGTCTTCAATGAAGTTTGCCTTGTCTTTTTTTACGCTGTTCTTGACTGCTCTGTTTGCCTCTGTGTACTCTTCCTGTGTTGTTGCTTTTGCTGCTCTCGTTCGGCTGTTGTTAACTGCACCTTTCTTTTCCTTCCTCACTTGCACTTTGTTGAGAGTGTCTGCAGAAATCCAGTCTTTTTGTTGGTATTTCTTCTTTCCCAGAACTTCGCTGCATGTGCTGGTCCACATCTTCTTGATCTGTTGCCATTGTGTGTCTATGTCCATGTTTCCTTTGTCAAGAAGATCTTGTAGGGCTTCATATTTGTTTCTGACTGTAAGTTGGAATGTCTCTGTTGTCACCCTGTCCTTTAGGAAGTCCACATTGTACTGCGTTCTGATGCTACTCTTGATTTCTCTGTTCTTTGGCTTCATCTTCATTCTGGCCAGCACTAGATGGTGGCATGAGGCTGCATCTGCCCCTCTCTGTACTCTCACATCCTGCATTGATCTTCTGAACTTCCGTCCTATGCAGATATGGTCTATTTGATGTTCTATTCTGTGGTCTGGTGATACACAGGTTGCCTTATGAACACTGCGATGCGGGAACACGCTGCCTCCGATGATCATGTTGTTAAATGCACAAAAGTCATCCAGAATCTCGCCATTTTCATTCATTTTGCCAAGTCCCTGTCTTCCCATGACTTCTTCGTACCCGCTGTTGTCTGATCCGATTTTGGCGTTCAAGTCTCCCATAAGTATAGTCATGTCCTTCTCCTTTAGTTTGTCACACAATGTCTGCAGTTTGTTGTAAAAGTCCTCTTTTGTTTCCTCATCCTTGTCGTTTGTGGGTGCGTAGCACTAAATGATGTTGAGCTTGATGTGTTCTTTCTTTGTTTTGAACGAGGCATAGATGATCCTTGGTCCCGCTGCTTCCCAGTTAAGGAGAACATTTTGTGCTTCGTGTGACAGCATGAATGGTACGCCTTCTGTGTGATGTGCGTCTTCCTCTTCATGACCCGAGTACAGTATCAGTTCTCCCGTATTCAGTCTGACTTTCCCCGACTGTGTCCACCTCGTTTCATATAGCTCTAGTACTGTGATGTTGTAGGCCCGTCGTTCCCTTGCTATTTGGGCTGCTTTGTTTGCTTCGAGCATGGTTCTCACGTTCCATGTTCCGATTTTTTATATATTCTTGGAAGACAAGAAGGGTATCGGCGATGTAGCTTCCTTACGGCTTTCACTGCATGGCGTCATACTCTCCCCACGAGGCCATCCCTCTCCCAAGTTCAGTAAGTTAGTTACAAATACAATAGAAACTTTCTCTCGCAAAAAATAAATGCTATCACAATATTTTTCCAATTATAAACACACACCCAATATGTACCTCTAATAACACCGTCTCTCGGCTACTTCGACTATCACAGCTACAGTCAGCCAGGCACACACAGCACGCTAGTACACTGGGGTGTGGTGCGTGCGTACACACCATATCCCCTCTCAAGGGAAGTAGCTCCGCGTGGCGGCTGTAGGTTCACTTGAAGGAAAATGATTGTGTTTAATTGTTACATAACATATTGTCTTGAAGAGATCGGACACTATCCTCTCGACAGGAACAACATAACCACCATTTGTTGCTGTTGAAGATTCTTATGCAAGCCTACATACAGGGGCAAAAACCAACACTACCCCCTCAACAGGGAAAATTGACAATACTACCAGTTGACAGGGGAAATAGCCACCACTACCCTCTCGACAAGGAATGTAACTAAGACTACCCATTCCACAGGGGAAATAGCCAACATTGCCACCTCGATATGGGAAATAACCAACACTACTGCCGTACCGCCAGAACGTGATTCCCACATACGACGTTAATAAGCGAAGATATTTCACCTTGCCTCATAAATAATATATTTATACACACACACACACACACACACATATATATATATATATATATATATATATATATATATATATATATATTAGTAATTTAAAATAAAATTTTTATTGAGTAAATAACCCTGATTTAAATGTATTTGTTTATATAATAATTATAATGTATGTCAGATAATATATATATATATATATATATATATATATATATATATATCATACTTTTATTATATTTTTATGTGTTGTAAATAACCCTGATTTAAATGTATTTGTTTATATAATAATTATACTGTAATCATAACAATTAACAAAAATTAATTATGGCTAACAGATAATAGTATCCTATTCTTACAATAATTATGATTATGAAAAATCGGAAATGTCGACGCAATCATATAAAATAAAAAAATTCGAGCACGCCAGGATTCGAATCTGGAATCCTCTGCTGCGTAGGCAGAAACGGTATTCATTGCGCCTCGCTGCGCCACGCCCGCGTTGCCAGTGCATGCTCGTGGCTCCCCCAGTGTCTAAGCAGGGCTCTAGTTTCACGCACGCGTTTTATGAGAAAGGTTTCTATTGAGGTCAGCGTTTACGCATAATTTGAAAGTGCTTTCATTGCCTTGTTCCAACTCTTGACACGAAGAATATAGAGGTTTAAAGTCTTCACAGAAAACATACCATGCGCAGGTTTTATTTGTATTTTTTAGAAATAATGCATCGAGGGGGTATTTTCGTCGTCCGCGATTTACAAAGTTATTTCCACGTGAAAGCTCTTTTTATCCCTGTGATTCGTGATCAGTTACCTCTAAAATGATAATATCCTAGGCTAAGGGAACTCGAAGGTAAATTCTTGCCATTTTCTCCAGTCTGTCATGATTACATTCAATTTGATCTTAAGTCACTCCATTAATTATTACGCCTAATTAATCCAAGGATGTTATTTCACCATTGAACGATTTTGGCGAGCTTCAGGGACGTCCCGCAATAAGGCATGCAAGTCTCGCTCGAGAAAACGAGGCTGGGGGCAGTTTGGGGCAGGAGGTCCATATACTTCATGTTAACATATAGGACTTTGTTTTGTTTTTGGTAGTAATAATCGAACTGTTTCGAAATAGCGTATTTCAGTGATATTGTCCGAAGGATTATTACAAGCAGAAGCAGTGGAATACTTTGCCGGTCACAATGATCACGGAAATCATGAATTTTAATCGATTATTATGAGGTTGCCATGGCAATAGCGGCAAGTACTTGTGTTTGCCGATCTTGACTAATAATGAAGGGTGCCAGTTTTCGCGCAGTACAACCTGTTTGGGCCAAACGTATACATGTGTTATGATTATGTGCATTTAGACAACTTGTCAGATATAAGTGCTTATCTATAAACCACAACGTACAGCAATGTAAAACGCAAATCCCGTAAAAAAACACATACGGCCTAACATCATGTCTATTATCTGCACAACGTAAATAGCTATGTGTCTATGATAGTGTGGTAAACTCAATATTAAATCGGACATTTAATATAAGAAACGTATAACACAAGATATTTATGAACTGATTTTCCTAGTATTCATCAGTCGGAAGCTACAACTGTGATCCATCGTTAGAATATTATTATTGTGTCCAGTCCCCAATTAGTCTCGCTTAGTCCCCAATAAGCTCCAGGTGCGCGGAGTCACGCCATGTATCGTGACCCACTTGCAGGCCCTATTGAAAGCTTCATGCAGTAACACGCCGTCTCTTGATTCACCTCATTGGCCGGAACGTTTTTGTATTATCGGCGACGTGTGTGCCACCTTGTGAATGTGTCTGTGTAAAGACATGACCTTTAGGTCACTGAGCCGAGGCCTCGGCCTTGTTGTCCCGTTTTAACTTCCCGGTCAGCCACCGTCCGTCTCGGGGAAACAAAACATGTCGTGGAGGAGTGTAGACGTTCTATGGTCGCGGGTGATATCCAGCGGTAGTGTGTGTTGCTGACTGCTTGGCAGGAGGCACTTAGTGGCGTTTGTGTTACGTACTGACGCTCACATCGGAGGCTAGTATTCAACTAACGTTGGGGGATTTTAACCATAGGCATGTACAGTGGACATCTCTACAGAGTACCGGGAGAGAGGATCAAGAGTTTTTAAATTTAGTACAAGATAGTTTCCTTTCTCAACATGTGTTAGAAGCAACCAGGGGCGAGAACGTGTTAGACATAGTATTGAGCTCACAGAAGGAATTTGTTGATAATGTCAAGATATGTGAGCCACTGGGGTGTAGTGATCACAACCAGATACATTTTATCATCAAAGTAAAGGGAGAACGGAATAGAAAAATAAGGTACAGGAATAATTTTCACAAAGGAAGATATAAGGACATGAGGGAATATTTAGCAAAGATAGACTGGAAAACACACTGAAAAAAGCAGCAGCAGAATGCTGGAATATTTTAAAGAGTGAAATTGACTGCGTCGTTGACAAATTTGTCCCCTTGAAAAACAGGGGGAAAAGGTCAAAGAAGAAACACTTATCGAAGGAAGCCATTAGAAAAATCAAGTACAAGCAAATGATGTGGAAGACATATAGACATACCGGAAGTGAAGAAGACTATAGCATGTATAAAGAAGCACTTAATCAAGCTACAGCTGAAATTAGAAATTCAAAGAGAAGCTACGAACAAAAAATAGCTTTTAATATAAAAATGACAGCAAGAGTTTTATGCGTATGTTCGAAGTAAACAGAAAGTTCAGGATAAGGTCGGTCCTCTAGAATAGTATAACATAATAACAGAGGGATTCTAATGGCAGAAAACCTAAATGGTACTTTAGTTCGGTGTTTACCAGGGAAGATATTAGTATATTACCAGTACTTGAGACTAAGTTCGAAGGGGGAGAGTTTGACTATTTAGGACAACTAATTGTAACCTCAACAATGGTAGCTAGGAAAATAAGAGATATGAAGGATAATTTAAAACACCTGGAATGGATGGGATTCCCCCCAAATTACTATTGGAAATTGTAGAACAAATCAGCATACCGCTTGCAAAAGTGTTCAATTTGTCATTAGAGGAGGGGAAAAGTTCCGTTAGAATGGAAAGAAGCAAACATTATACAATTATTTAAAAAAGGTTCGAGAAACAAGTCAGAGAACTATAGACCAGTGAGTTTAACATCGGTGATTTGCAAACTATTTGAAAGACTAATTAAAGATCACCTGGTTGATTTTCTTGTTAAAAATTTAAAATTTATAAACCCATCTCAACATGGGTTTTTAAAAGCGAGGTCATGCTTAACAAATATGTTATGTTTTTGGAAGATGTCACAAAGTGGCTAGATGAGGATCACCCGTAGATATAATCTACTTAGATTTTAAAAAAACCTTTGACAAAGTGCCACACCAAAGACTACTACTTAAACTAAAGGCCCATGGCATAGGAAATGGAATGATCAACTGGGTAGAAAAAAGGCTTATTGATAGAAGACAAAGAGTAGGTTGATGGGGAGGTTTCAAACTGGAAAGCGGTTTTGAGTGGAGTACCGCAGGGATCAGTACCCTATTTTATTCTTAATATATATCAATGATTTGGATGATGACATAACAAGCAAGGTGTTGAAGTTTGCGGACGACACAAAAGTGTTTAGGAAAATTAAAAGTGATGCAGATAGACAGCATTTACAAGATGATCTTAATAAGTTGATAGAATGGTCTGAGAAGTGGCAAATGCTGTTTAATTTTGGAAAGTGTAAGTGCCTTCACACAGGACATGGGAATGAAGATGCACAATATACAATGGGTGATACTGTACTAAATACTACCTTAAAGGAAAAGGACTTAGGGTTAACTATTAGTGCTGACATGAAGGTATCAGAGCAGTGGAATTGCAGCAGCGAAGGGAAACCAAATTCTTGGATTAATTAGGCGAAAATAGTGTAAAAGAAAAAAGAACAATAATACGCTGTATAAAACAATAGTTAGGCCTCACTTAGAATATTGTAAGCATGGGGGATATGCAAGAAGGATATTGATATGCTAGAAAGAGTACAAAGGAGAGCAACCAAAATGATACCAAAACTCAGGAAATTAGTTATGAAATGCGTCTAAAAGAATGTGGTTTAACAACACTAGAAACCAGAAGATTGAGAGAGATCAGATTGAGGTGTTAAAATATTGAATGGATATGAAAAAAATTGACAGAAATATTTTTTTCACAGTCAATGAAGAGAGAAGGACTAGAGGACATGGAGTTACATTAGCAAAGAAGCAGTGTAGACTAGATATTAGAAAATTTTCATTTTCACAAAGAACAGTAAACGAATGGAACAGATTATCAGCTGATTGTGTAGGTGCTAGTAGTGTTAATATATTTAAAAATAAAATCGACATATACCTAAGACGGGCGGGGTATACTTAGATAGATAGGTTGGACTCTCGATAAGCCAAATGGCTTCCTAGTCCACCTGCCATCTAGAGTTGAATCTCTAGGTGGCAATCTTGTTAAATCTTGTAAAAAAACGGTCGACATCACACCTGGCGGCTGATTCGATCTGCGTATAGTTGGTCAGACTACGTCCACAAGCTTAGGGTGGGAACGATGCAGACAGACATTCGGCACTGGTTAGTCGTCGTGATTGCCTGTCTGCTTATTGGCAGGTCACAGTGTGCGGTAGGTTCAATATTTCGCGTAATTTCGTGTTCCTAGTGAGTTAGATTAACGTCGTCACGCATGGGTAAACAAGCCTTACAAGGCGGTGTTAAACATGGCTGTTAGCAACAAGGAAGTGTGCGCCTAAATGTTGGACACCGTTCATTATTCCACTTGACTGACGAACGTATCCAGTGTAAGGCTGTTTTCAAATATCCCATTTCTAGCAGTGGTGTCAGTCATACAGAAAATCACGTCTAATGTTTTGACTAGTTGAGAAAGCCGTCGCTTGAAACGTATACATGCTACATGCATCCATATAGAACGCGTTGTACGGTATAGTTGAGCAGTCAGTGATACAACATCAGAATACATACGCTACCGCACAACACACATTGTGTGTATATATATATATATATATATATATATATATATATATAAAATATATATATATATATATATATATATATATATATACATATAATTATATATATAAAATTATATATATATATATATATATATTTGTGTATATATATATATATATATATATATATATATATAAAAAATACATATGTAACAACACACATTGTGAATATATATATATATATATATATATATATATATATATATATAACTATCTACGTATATATATATATATATATATATATATATATATATATATATATATATATATATATATATAATACGTAAGATAGCTTTACTGCCATGTGTTCAATGACGTTACAATAAAACATTGGAATGTATAATGATATTGGTCGTTGTACTAGTACATTCACATGACAATACATTCACATGCACCAAACGATGATGATAAAATATACTACTACTTTAAATATAATAAATAAATAAGAACAATCACACAAAAAGGTCCGAATAAAAAGTTGTTATTTATAACATCGATAAATAATTGATACGATCTAGTAGAAATATATTAGTTTAAAATGTAAAATATGAAATAAAATAATATATAATAAATTATGATAAAATTACACATAAAAACTCATAAATAATATATATATATTAATCTATTCACATATCGGTTTTTTGATGCAATGTTTTTTTATTTAAAAGTATTACATATATATGTTTCATTATCTGAAACTAATTATTTTTTATTTGACGTAATGACATTGTGTTTTGCTTTCCAGACGCATGAGATCAAGTTTGAATGTCCACCAGGTAACTGTCACATTGATAGTCTTTCATAGTCTTTGTGTTATTACCTTAGATACTGACCACTCTTACATACAGGTAAACGTACTTGATTTATAAAGTGTTCTAAGCCTTAGTATACCTTAGCAATTTCTAAATACTATATCATAAGGTAAGAATCAAATAGATTAATAGTAAATATTAACCATATTAATATGTTAGTCTATGTGCAGACATTGGCGATCACTGCCCTCGAAATCGCTAGGTTTAGTTTGTGTGAATTTTGTAGCAGTAATAGAAGCAACACATCAGCAAATGTGGACAATGAGGTCAATGTAATCAACAAGGTCTCGCTGTTCTACGTTTGTTCGTTTATGTACATCTGGCGATAACATTTAGGGCGTAACTTCAATTAAAACAATCAATGAGTACACCATGGGGTGTGTATTCGTGGTTTTCCCCGTAGCCTTTTCACAATTATTTGAACAAAATATTATTGTTCTGCCTTAACTTGCAAAGAAGAAACATTAAGTAGTTACCATTTCCATGAATACTTTTGCTCCATACACATTTAGTCTGGGACGGGGACACACACACAAGGATATCATATTAATTTCATATTAATAGTTTATTTTATGTGGCCATCTTGTAGTTTGGGATGTACCTGCTGCACAAATCCAAAATGTGTTCAAATAGTTGTGAAAAGGCTACGTGGAAAACCACGAATACACACCCCCATGGTGTACTCTTGTGACATTTCGACATCATGGCTTCCGCGGTTCGAATGTCGTGTAATTTTCGCCTAATAAAATTAATGTAGTGGTTAACAGTATTACGACACCACCCACATTTATGCAATACCATTCGAAAAAAAAAGATTATATAGGTAAACGGGCGAAATTACAAGTGGTCGTAGATGTTTTATGACGATTTTGGCGTCCATCTTGGAACTACGTCGTCATTGTGGCGGCAAATGGTTAAAATAACTTCAGATTCACACTCCTCGCACTCAAAACATATAGCACAACATTATCAGTTGATTGTATTTAGAACGAAAGTTATAACGAAATCTACATTTGGTCCTGTGCGGCTGCCATTTTGACGGACATCCTAAAGTTTGATGAAGCCAATCAGGTGGCGAGTAGCCACCCAAACAAAATGTCATCGCCCAACAAAATACTATCGATCAATACAAAACAACATTGTAAAAAAGACCTTGCAAGTTGTTCCATAATTATGGGGTTCTCCCACCGGACTACAACACAATATCATACTCTTAATTATGTGAATTAATTATTTCGTTCGTTCATTTGTTGAATTAATTATTTCGTCCGTCCGTCCGTCCGTCCGTCCGTCCGTCCGTCCGTCCGTCCGTCCGTCCGTCCGTCCGTCCGTCCGTCCGTCCGTCCGTCCGTCCGTCCGTCCGTCCGTCCGTCCGTCCGTCCGTCCGTCCGTCCGTCCGTCCGTCCGTCCGTCCGTCCGTCCGTCCGTCCGTCCGTCCGTCCGTCCGTCCGTCCGTCCTGTCCGTCCGTCCGTCCGTCCGTCCGTCCGTCCGTCCGTCCGTCCGTCCGTCCGTCCGTCCGTCCGTCCGTCCGTCCGTCCGTCCGTCCGTCCGTCCGTCCGTCCGTCCGTCCGTCCGTCCGTCCGTCCGTCCGTCCGTCCGTCCGTCCGTCCGTCGTCCGTCCGTCCGTCCGTCCGTCCGTCGTCGTCGTCCGTCCGTTCGATCCATCGTCCGTCCGTCCGTCCGTCCGTCCGTCCGTCCGTCCGTCCGTCCGTCCGTCCGTCCTCCTCCGTCGCGTCCGTCGTCCGTCCGTCCGTCCGTCCGTCCGTCCGTCCGTCCGTCCGTCCGTCCGTCCGTCCGTCCGTCCGTCCGTCCGTCCGTCCGTCCGTCCGTCCGTCCGTCCGTCCGTCCGTCCGTCCGTCCGTCCGTCCGTCCGTCCGTCCGTCCGTCCGTCCGTCCGTCCGTCCGTCCGTCCGTCCGTCCGTCCGTCCGCCGCCGCCGCCCGCCGCCGCCGCCGTCCGTCCGTCCGCGCCGCCGCCGCCGCCGCCGCCGTCCGTCCGTCCGTCCGTCCGTCCGTCGTCCGTCCGTCGTCCGTCCGTCCGTCGTCGTCCGTCCGTCCGTCCGTCCGTCCGTCCGTCGTCGTCCGTCCGTCGTCCGTCCGTCCGTCCGTCGGTCGTCGCGTCCGTCGTCCGTCGTCGTCCGTCGTCGTGTCGGTCGTCCGTCCGTCCGTCCGTCCGTCCGTCCGTCCGTCCGTCCGTCCGTCCGTCCGTCCGTCCGTCCGTCCGTCCGTCCGTCCGTCCGTCCGTCCGTCCGTCCGTCCGTCCGTCCGTCCGTCCGTCCGGCCATCTTTCCCGGGCATCTTTCCGATCATTCATTATTACTAGCATACACCATTTCATTGCCATTCACATGGGCTAGATATGTCATACTTATATGTTTTGTTCCTGGCCATATTCAAATTGTTGACAAGTAGAAATATTAATTATCTTGTAGGATGGCGTCTAAATGGACCGTCCTGCTACAAGGCATTTTCGGAGAACGTGGTTTGGGAAGATGGGGTCAATCGCTGCAAAGTGTAAGTAATCTAATTTTACACTGATGTTGCAGATAGTGGACCGATAAAAACAAAACGTGTAATTGTACAACAAATGCTAGATTGGTTGACCCACGGAAGTGTTATTGGGCAACCGTCGATATGAACCGTTTTGCACTGTGATGTTTTGCTTTTTTAAACAATATTTAAACAAAAAATTATATATATATATATATATATATATATATATATATATATATATATATATATATATATATATATTAGATGTATGACCGATGTAGTTGTCAGTTCCACAAAAGTATTCATAGAGGCTGGCTCTCAGTATTGGGGACTGTGTATCCATCGTGAACCGGAGAATCACGTCAATGTCGGTTCTGTCTAAATTTGGGACGTAAACGAACCAGTGAGGACAGGACGGCAAACACCCAGGCAGTGACACCATCCTCAGTGCTGCAAACAATTAGAAACAAAGAGAAAAGTGACAATACTATAATACAGAAACACGAACCCATAGCCCCTATGTGATATCCACCTAAAGCCGGCCACCATATTCCTCACGCTACATCTCCCAAACCTGCAGACAAGGAACGTCGTCATTCATTCTGATGAAACAGTAATTACACATGTGTGCCTTAACGTGGATGGTGAGACGCTGACGTTCAACCAGTAATTTCATA
>JAODUO010000765.1:0-207500 GCA_025642075.2 Ridgeia piscesae
GGAAGGGAAAGGGAAAGGGAAAGGGAAAGGGAAAGGGAAAGGGAAAGGGAAAGGGAAAGGGAAAGGGAAAGGAAGGAGGGAGGAATAATAAGTGAGTAATGATTTAATGTTCAAGTTTCACTCAGTTTATGTCTTAATGAACGTAGCATTATTGGAAAAGTAAACTATATTTTGTCCCGTAACATGCAGCACTGACATAATTGTTTTGGCGTATCATGTTTATTGAAATATTACATATATCGATAGTTGGCCGGGTTTTTATCGAATCACAAATTTTGAATACCCCGAATACAACTGAGTCATTGGTAAATTAAGTAAACCGGTAGACCTAAGTACTGCCGTTACACACACATACACGCACGCACGCACGCACGCACGCACGCACGCACGCACGCACGCACGCACGCACCACACACACACACACACACACACACGTTTATAAAATATGAAGTACTTGAAAATAACTCGTTGTAGTACAACCACGTAACTATTATTAACATACAACAGTGGTTGTTCAATACGCGCATTTTTAGCACTGAACTGCCACGCCCTGTAAGCTATATACATTCACTTACCACGCCCATCTTCCCAACGTATAAAGTATGACATTTAGTTATATGTGTAGCTTGATGATATATCAAAATATAATAATATGCAATATCATGTAATACAAGAAACTTAACATATACATAAAACTAATAATGTAAATGCAACAAAACAATCTTACCAGGCCGCTGGTGATAATTTACTACTGGGTCCCGATACTAGGTGTTGACTGGTCGCTGGCCCAGGACACATGTGCGTAACAGGTTGTCCACTTTATCCAACTGGGCGTGATTTTACACACTAGTGCCCTCTGGTGACTATGAGTATCCACCAGGATTTCATGACAACGAGATAGATGACTAGCTCTGAGGTGCAGATTAAAAGACTAGTAAAACAATTAAGAAACACCCTAGTATTATTAACCCAATTCACTATATATAGAATTAGTATATAAAGTATAAAATTACGTAATTAATAAACTAAAACTTCGTTTGCGTGTTTTCTGTGAAATTAAAATTATTTATCCAATGTTCGTGCGAATTACAGATACACATCTGATTATATTTATCATAATTTTATCAAGTTTCTGCATGCACTTTGACACCCCACTTTCAAAATTAGTTTCACCTTCGAGTAGCAGTATTTATGACTGTTTAATGGCTGGTGGAATTCAATGATTGTTTGAAATCCATGGACAGTTTCTGCATGCATGTTTTAAACTATATCTTCATTTAAACTACAGCTGTACTCATTTTATCTGCAAGTTGTGTTTATTTTGATGTTTTATTAGTTTTTTAGATGTGACGTCGGTATCCACTGGTTAAAGATCTATTGTATGTGATAACTGAAAAAAGATAAGTTTTATTTTAGATATAATTACAGAGTGAAAATTCATACACTTGATTAATATTGTCTGCTGCATTCTCACAATATGGCTGTGTTTCTCACTTCCTGGTAATCTCATGTGAATAACCAGAGGAAATGCCAATTAGGTGATGATGCAATGAATTATTTCACATTCCTTTGTTGTTGGTTACAGAGAACAGTGATTGTCACTCCTGTATCACATTGTGGCATCCACATGCATGTGCATACGCTGCAATTGCAAGTGCATACGACAATGTATCTGGAGCAAGGTTCAGCAGCATTCAATGCCCTGCCTGAAGTCAGTCATCACAGCACGGCATTTTCTGGGAGCCATTCCCTAGCTCACTAAATTCTGTCATACTGGACAGGTGGAGGTGTATCAGAGTTACCTGCCCCAAGAGACAGCACTTCTATGAAGGTATGACAGCAGTCGTAACTACAAGGGGACTTTTGCGACAAGGGGACTTTTGCGATAAGTTGCATTTGAATCCTTGCTTGTACAGTTCTCTTCATATTGCACCAAGCTGTATAAAGTAGCACATAGTAATTGCAGTATTGCTTCATATTTCTAAGATAATACAGGTGTAGCATTTGAATGAACTCCTAGTAACTGTGTCATGGGGGGACAAAACACAGCTGTAAACAGTTACTGTGTACACTTATGAATACAGCTACTTGTGTAATTAATAACTTCTCTGTTTTTGATAAAATAAAATAAATAACACGTAATTATCATTGAATGTATTAAAATATAATATAAAAATACATAAAAATACAGTCACTGTATATACATGATTCAAAGTGAAACATTAAGATTAGAACAACAAGTGATAATTGGGAGTGGAGTTCCTGGTAATTTGCCTAATGTTTGGTTACTAAAACAATGACTTCTTATATGATTATCAAATGAAATTACCAAAAAATAGTACATGTTTATAATCATGTAGAAAAACGTTTCAAAGTTGTCTAAATACTAATCAGTTAATGCAAGCACTATATTCATTGTAGGAATGAAATCACGATTGATGTTATCTGCTCTTGCGGGGGAACTATCGGCCACATCCTGTCCCAGGCATCCCTGTTAACACAGATGTCATCTTCGAGAAACAATGATTAAACTGGAGGTTGCGCAACAGAACATAACCGTCTACCCATGCTGATGAGCCACATAATCCATGTGGTGATGGGAAAAGTTACACTGCCACTAATCACTGTACCAACAGGGGTTGCTGTGATCGGGGCAAATGTGCAAAACCGAGTAAGGAAGATCTGCGGGCTGCATGGCTCAATCGTTTTGTACATTAGTCAAGTCTTCGAGAGCAAAGTGATATCCCTCGTGTTGCTCTCCAAGTGAGGACAGGGAACTTTGTCCTGATTAGGTGGCTGGTGCATGCTGGCAGTACTCGATGAACACTCCGGCCCAACTTGCTGTGAACCCACCAGTAAACTACCTATAGACAGCCCACCTGAGCAACCTGAAATAAATGTGTTCAGATAAATATACATATGACATTGTAAATAAGATGAAAATTAATCAATGAACCATTTAATTTATAATATATCATTAAAGACACACCCCATTTCAAACATGTGGTGCTTTTTAAGAAAAAAAATGTGTGGCAGTATTATAGCATATTGCATCTAATGTTGACAATATGCACTTTTAAATCGCTGTGTGCCATTAGAAACCATTGAGGATCTATTTATATAAATTGGAATAAAATAAATTAGGGTATTGCTAGTAAGCTCAATAAATGTTTATTAATTTGAAAGCTGTCAAACATAAACATCTTGTCTAAAACTTCTAATGACAATTCCAGTCCCTGCATTCACATATTTGGGTTGTTATCTCATAATGGATAACCAGAGAAAATGTCAATTAGATTATTATCGTGAAAAGACTAGGCACTATAGTAGGCAGTTACTATGCATGTTTCGCTCATAATTACAAATTCACTATAATATTCCAAAGGACTTCAGAGCCTCTTGACCCATTTTTTAAATGCTGTGGTCATTGCACAAAATGTACAGAACATGGATCTACAAGAATTATAATCATCTGATCATTGAAAAATGGCAGTGTTTCAAAATGTGTTCAAAATTATGGTACCGTTTGTTATCTAGTTAGGGTTTATAATTTACTCTGTATGATCAAGGTATTGACTATTCATTTGTGTTATTTTTTCCACAATAGACACACCTGCACAATTGTGGGACCTGATTCATTTACAAATGCCATTCATTTAATTTCATTGGAACTATTCAATACAATTTATGTTAAATGATAAACCCCACCAAATCTTAACAAATGTGTTATTACCATAAAACGTAAAAAAAGTGACACATACTTAGTCTAATAGTTGAATGCGGCAAGCCTGAGCCTGAGGTCACTGAGGTGACCCGGCTGGTGATCATATTTCGCTTGTCATAATAATATGATCATTACGCAGTCCGGACCGCAGGATAATAATATTTAAGCAATGACAATAATAGACAACTTAATATTTATCTTCATCAACATGCTCCGCACGTTGCCGAGTTGCAGCCATTTCATGACAGCAGACAAACTTGTCACCGCATCAACAAATTGGTTCGGCACCGCCACCAGTTAACACAATAAAGTTCAGCTTCCCGTGTGTCTTTCTTTTCGTGGTCACTCGCCTCTAGTGTATCTTCCAATACGTGCCTTTGTCTTTGCGGCTGGAATCTATATCCAGATACTTCTGCATCCGTTAAATGATCCGATTTAGATAATCCATAACAAACACGCCATTTTTATGTTTCTCTGCACACAGTGTCTCCAGACGGATTTATGAATAACTAATACGCAGGGAATCTGTGGAGAGGCCTAAGCGTTGTGACGTCATTCTTCGTCGACAATGGCGTAGTTCATAGTATTTCGATGGCTGGGTGTTCAAAAATATTTTTCTGGTAAACGGCTGACGTTAAAAAATTGAGTATATGTGGAAATTGTTACTTTATATTAACTCTGTTAGGTGTACGCCACGAAACCGTTGCCTTTTTTTGCCCTTTAATTTCTGCTGTCACCAATTATGGTATTGCACGAGGTTGATAATTTCTAGTAACAGTTGCCTTGTGCTAAATCAAAACAGATCCACCAATGTAGATAATTATCAATGTTTTCTTAACACACCGCCAGCAGGCAGAGTAAAGACTGTCCATTGATCACAAGCAAACATTCCTGCAATGCAGATTACAAATTCTGTAAAGCGTCGACCCCTATAGTTCATCATGCAGCCTGTTTTAAGTCTAAAATGGCCAACAAACTTGGCATTGAATACGGTTTGCTTAAATAGAAATACTGATCACTAGAGTTTCAGAGGGGCACTGTGGCCAAGTGGTTAGAGTGCTGGAATCTCAGTTTTGGCTTGTTGGTGGTTTGGTATTGATACAGTGTGTCGGAACTTGGCTAAAAATAATAAATAAGTTTACAATGATAATACCACAGAACAATCTTTTCAGCATGTAGATATAAATATTTATATTTTTTCCAGAACTGTTGTATGTATATGACAACCTCTCTTATCACGCCACCCTTTAATTAGACCAACTTGTAGCATTCACTTTACACTTTTATTATCAACCATCAAAAACCAAATAACTAAAGAATGAAATCGGCACAGGAGTCAGCATGGAGGGGAAGCAAGTCCAGTGGGAAACTGATCCCACATATGGGGCACTCGGATTCCTCTGCACTGTTCACATTCCCTCCACCAGATGTCACCATGTAGTCGTCATAGTTGTAGCTCTCTCCACTAGATGTCAGTTGTGCATGTTCACGCTGTCTGTTGCGAAGTGCGGTCGCTATTGCTGGTTGGTGCATCTGACACTGAGCAGCGTGGGCCTCGATCAACGTCTCGATAAACGAACCTGTAAGTACAATACTTGATTAATGTCGCTGTGCTGGTACAGGTGTATTATTAATCCCGTCATCAAACAGTTATAAAAAGATCAGGACAGAATAAATCGTGAGTTAGCTGAACAGTAGTTTGGCTCTTCCACGTAATTTTCAGTACTAGACCACTGGCAAAACATACTTAACAAACTGATATCACTGGAAATGTATACAAAGTTATATTTAAATATATCTTCACAATTAGTCTACTAGACTATTTTTATTACACTGATGTTTTGCAGTACCGTCCAGAGGTGGACTCCACTACAAGCTAAACATTTCCACTCCACTACAAGCTAAACATTTCCACTCCACTACAAGCTAAACATTTCCACTCCACTACAAGCTAAACATTTCCCCCCCCCTGCACGAGATCTTTAAAGTGAAGGGGTGAAACGCTTAACAATCAATTCAATCATAACATAAGAACACACCATTTAGATGATATATGACCACGAGCATGGAGTCACGGTATATGACCACGAGCATGGAGTCACGGTATATGACCACGAGCATGGAGTCACGGTATATGACCACGAGCATGGAGTCACGGTATATGACCACGAGCATGGAGTCACGGTATATGACCACGAGCATGGAGTCACGGTATATGACCACGAGCATGGAGTCACGGTATATGACCACGAGCATGGAGTCACGGTATATGACCACGAGCATGGAGATCACGGTATATGACCACGAGCATGGAGTCACGGTATATGACCACGAGCATGGAGTCACGGTATATGACCACGAGCATGGAGACACGGTATATGACCACGAGCATGGATATCATTGACCACGAATGCATGATCACGTCATATTGACCTTACAGATGGGGCATTGACAATGACAGATGGGGCATTGGACAGAATGACAGATGGGGCATTGGACAGAATGACAGATGGGGCATTGGACAGAATGACAGATGGGGCATTGGACAGAATGACTGATGGCGGCATTGGACAGAATGACAGATGGCGGCATTGGACAGAATGACAGATGGGGGCATTGGACAGAATGACAGATGGGGGCATTGGACAGAATGACAGATAGGGGGCATTGGACAGAATGACAGATGGGCATTGGACAGAATGACAGATGGCGGCATTGGACAGAATGACAGATGGCGGCATTGGACAGAATGACAGATGGGGCACTGGACAGAATGACAGATGGGGCATTGGACAGAATTGACAGATGGGGGCATTGGACAGAATGACAGATGGGGGCATTGGACAGAATGACAGATGGGGGCATTGGACAGAATGACAGATGGGGCATTGGACAGAATGACAGATGGGGCATTGGACAGAATGACAGATGGGGGCATTGGACAGAATGACAGATGGGGGCATTGGACAGAATGACAGATGGGGCATTGGACAGAATGACAGATGGGGGCATTGGACAGAATGACAGATGGGGGCATTGGACAGAATGACAGATGGGGGCATTGGACAGAATGACAGATGGGGCATTGGACAGAATGACAGATGGGGGCATTGGACAGAATGACAGATGGGGCATTGGACAGAATGACAGATGGGGGCATTGGACAGAATGACAGATGGGGCATTGGACAGAATGACAGATGGGGCATTGGACAGAATGACAGATGGAGGCATTGGACAGAATGACAGATGGGGGCATTGGACAGAATGACAGATGGGGGCATTGGACAGAATGACAGATGGGGGCATTGGACAGAATGACAGATGGGGCATTGGACAGAATGACAGATGGGGCATTGGACAGAATGACAGATGGGGGCATTGGACAGAATGACAGATGGGGGCATTGGACAGAATGACAGATGGGGGCATTGGACAGAATGACAGATGGGGGCATTGGACAGAATGACAGATGGGGGCATTGGACAGAATGACAGATGGGGCATTGGACAGAATGACAGATGGGGCATTGGACAGAATGACAGATGGGGGCATTGGACAGAATGACAGATGGCGGCATTGGACAGAATGACAGATGGGGGCATTGGACAGAATGACAGATGGGGGCATTGGACAGAATGACAGATGGGGCATTGGACAGAATGACAGATGGAGGCATTGGACAGAATGACAGATGGGGGCATTGGACAGAATGACAGATGGGGGCATTGGACAGAATGACAGGATGGGGCATTGGACAGAATGACAAATGGGGCATGCAGAATGACAGATGGGGCATTGGACAGAATGACAGAATGGGGCATTGGACAGATACGAGGGGCATTGGACAGAATGACAAATGGGGCATTGGACAGAATGACAGATGGGCATTGGACAGAATGACAGATGGGGCATTGGACAGAATGACAGATGGGCATTGGACAGAATGACAGATGGGCATTGGACAAATGACAGATGGGCATTGGACAGAATGACAGATGGGGCATTGGACAGAATGACAGATGGGGCATTGGACAGAATGACAGATGGGGGCATTGGACAGAATGACAGATGGGGCATTGGACAGAATGACAGATGGGGGCATTGGACAGAATGACAGATGGGGCATTGGACAGAATGACAGATGGGGGCATTGGACAGAATGACAGATGGGGGCATTGGACAGAATGACAGATGGGGCATTGGACAGAATGACAGATGGGGGCATTGGACAGAATGACAGATGGGGGCATTGGACAGAATGACAGATGGGGCATTGGACAGAATGACAGATGGGGGCATTGGACAGAATGACAGATGGGGGCATTGGACAGAATGACAGATGGGGGCATTGGACAGAATGACAGATGGGGGCATTGGACAGAATGACAGATGGGGCATTGGACAGAATGACAGATGGGGGGCATTGGACAGAATGACAGATGGCGGCATTGGACAGAATGACAGATGGGGGCATTGGACAGAATGACAGATGGGGCATTGGACAGAATGACAGATGGGGCATTGGACAGAATGACAGATGGGGCATTGGACAGAATGACAGATGGGGCATTGGACAGAATGACAGATGGGGGCATTGGACAGAATGACAGATGGGGGCATTGGACAGAATGACAGATGGGGGCATTGGACAGAATGACAGATGGGGGCATTGGACAGAATGACAGATGGGGCATTGGACAGAATGACAGATGGGGGCATTGGACAGAATGACAGATGGGGCATTGGACAGAATGACAGATGGGGGCATTGGACAGAATGACAGATGGGGCATTGGACAGAATGACAGATGGGGCATTGGACAGAATGACAGATGGGGCATTGGACAGAATGACAGATGGGGCATTGGACAGAATGACAGATGGGCATTGGACAGAATGACATATGGGCATTGGACAGAATGACAGATGGGCATTGGACAGAATGACAGATGGCGGCATTGGACAGAATGACAGATGGGGCATTGGACAGAATGACAGATGGGGCATTGGACAGAATGACAGATGGGGGCATTGGACAGAATGACAGATGGGGCATTGGACAGAATGACAAATGGGGGCATTGGACAGAATGACAGATGGGGCATTGGACAGAATGACAAATGGGGGCATTGGACAGAATGACAGATGGGCATTGGACAGAATGACAGATGGGCATTGGACAGAATGACAGATGGGCATTGGACAGAATGACAGATGGCGGCATTGGACAGAATGACAGATGGGCATTGGACAGAATGACAGATGGGCATTGGACAGAATGACAGATGGGCATTGGACAGAATGACAGATGGGCATTGGACAGAATGACAGATGGGGACACTGGACAGAATGACAGATTGGGGCTCTGGACAGAATGACAGATGGGGGACATTGGACAGAATGACAGATTGGGACTGTGAAAACAGTTGGAAAGAAAAAATACAGTGAATGGTTAGACACCATCGTACTTGACCCCTGACCCCTGTATAGTAGGAACACAAAGAATAACACCTCAAACTGAATGTCAGTGCAAAGAAACTCTATTTCGTGGTGAAGGGTAACACTTTTCTAAAAGTGAAACTGTTGAACATTTACATATTTAACGAGTGTTTAAAAACAATTATTGGTGTTAACATTATGTTATTGCTTACTTCTTTTTACAAACCGCCTGGCATGTATTCTTGGTGAAATGTCATGGACGATGAAATGCGTAAATTTGTACTATGTTATAGGGCAAATAATTACAAGTGTTACACTTCTTGTATTTTTTTCAACAATTGTATACATTGATAATGTTATATTGTTAAAATAAAGTTTCATTCAGAACCAAACAGTTGCTCTACGTGAACATAATTACCTTCGCACCAAGGACAGGCATTGGACAGAATGACAGATGGGGGCATTGGACAGAATGACAGATGGGGGCATTGGACAGAATGACAGGTGGGGCATTGGACAGAATGACAAATGGGGGCATTTTTGCCAGAATGACAGATGGGGCATTGGACAGAATGACAGATGGGGGCACTGGACAGAATGACAGAGGGGGCATTGGACAGAATGACAAATGGGGGCATTGGACAGAATGACAGATGGGGCATTGGACAGAATGACAGATGGGGCATTGGACAGAATGACAGATGGGCATTGGACAGAATGACAGATGGGGGCATTGGACAGAATGACAGATGGGGGCATTGGACAGAATGACAGATGGGGCATTGGACAGAATGACAGATGGAGGCATTGGACAGAATGACAGATGGGGGCATTGGACAGAATGACAGATGGGGGCATTGGACAGAATGACAGGTGGGGCATTGGACAGAATGACAAATGGGGGCATTTTTGCCAGAATGACAGATGGGGCATTGGACAGAATGACAGATGGGGGCATTGGACAGAATGACAGATGGGGCATTGGACAGAATGACAGATGGGGGCATTGGACAGAATGACAGATGGGGCATTGGACAGAATGACAGATGGGGCATTGGACAGAATGACAGATGGGCATTGGACAGAATGACAGATGGGCATTGGACAGAATGACAGATGGGGCATTGGACAGAATGACAGATGGGGCATTGGACAGAATGACAGATGGGGGCATTGGACAGAATGACAGATGGGGGCATTGGACAGAATGACAGATGGGGCATTGGACAGAATGACAGATGGGGGCATTGGACAGAATGACAGATGGGGGCATTGGACAGAATGACAGATGGGGGCATTGGACAGAATGACAGATGGCTGCATTGGACAGAATGACAGATGGGGGCATTGGACAGAATGACAGATGGGGCATTGGACAGAATGACAGATGGGGCATTGGACAGAATGACAGATGGGGGCATTGGACAGAATAACAGATGGGGCATTGGACAGAATGACAGATGGGGCATTGGACAGAATGACAGATGGGGGGCATTGGACAGAATGACAGATGGGGGCATTGGACAGAATGACAGATGGGGGCATTGAAGACAGATGGGGGCATGGAAGAGATGGGGGCATTGGACAGAATGACAGATGGGGGCATTGGACAGAATGACAGATGGGGGCATTGGACAGAATGACAGATGGGGCATTGGACAGAATGACAGATGGGGGCATTGGACAGAATGACAGATGGCGGCATTGGACAGAATGACAGATGGCGGCATTGGACAGAATGACAGATGGGGCATTGGACAGAATGACAGATGGGGCATTGGACAGAATGACAGATGGGGCATTGGACAGAATGACAGATGGGGGCATTGGACAGAATGACAGATGGGGGCATTGGACAGAATGACAGGTGGGGCATTGGACAGAATGACAAATGGGGGCATTTTTGCCAGAATGACAGATGGGGCATTGGACAGAATGACAAATGGGGGCATTTGACAGAATGACAGATGGGGCATTGGACAGAATGACAGATGGGGGCATTGGACAGAATGACAGATGGGGGCATTGGACAGAATGACAGATGGGGCATTGGACAGAATGACAGATGGGGCATTGGACAGAATGACAGATGGGCATTGGACAGAATGACAGATGGGCATTGGACAGAATGACAGATGGCGGCATTGGACAGAATGACAGATGGGGCATTGGACAGAATGACAGATGGAGGCATTGGACAGAATGACAGATGGGGCATTGGACAGAATGACAGATGGGGGCATTGGACAGAATGACAGATGGGGGCATTGGACAGAATGACAGATGGGGGCATTGGACAGAATGACAGATGGGGGCATTGGACAGAATGACAGATGGGGGCATTGGACAGAATGACAGATGGCGCATTGGACAGAATGACAGATGGGGGCATTGGACAGAATGACAGATGGGGCATTGGACAGAATGACAGATGGGGCATTGGACAGAATGACAGATGGGGCATTGGACAGAATGACAGATGGGGGCATTGGCAGAATGAAGAGGATTGGACAGAATGAGGGGCATTGGACAGAATGACAGATGGGGCATTGGACAGAATGACAGATGGGGGCATTGGACAGAATGACAGATGGGGGCATTGGACAGAATGACAATGGGGGCATTGGACAGAATGACAGATGGGGGCATTGGACAGAATGACAGATGGGGGCATTGGACAGAATGACAGATGGGGGCATTGGACAGAATGACAGATGGGGGCATTGGACAGAATGACAGATGGGGCATTGGACAGAATGACAGATGGGGGCATTGGACAGAATGACAGATGGGGGCATTGGACAGAATGACAGATGGGGCATTGGACAAATGACAGATGGGCATTGGACAGAATGACAGATGGGCATTGGACAGAATGACAGATGGGCATTGGACAGAATGACAGATGGCGGCATTGGACAGAATGACAGATGGGGCATTGGACAGAATGACAGATGGAGGCATTGGACAGAATGACAGATGGGGGCATTGGACAGAATGACAGATGGGGGCATTGGACAGAATGACAGGTGGGGCATTGGACAGAATGACAAATGGGGATTTTTCAGAATGACAGATGGGGCATTGGACAGAATGACAGATGGGGATTGGACAGAATGACAGATGGGGCATTGGACAGAATGACAGATGGGGCATTGGACAGAATGACAGATGGGGCATTGGACAGAATGACAGATGGGGCATTGGACAGAATGACAGATGGGGCATTGGACAGAATGACAGATGGGGCATTGGACAGAATGACAGATGGGGGGCATTGGACAGAATGACAGATGGGGCATTGGACAGAATGACAGATGGGGGCATTGGACAGAATGACAGATGGGGGCATTGGACAGAATGACAGATGGGGGCATTGGACAGAATGACAGATGGGGCATTGGACAGAATGACAGATGGGGGCATTGGACAGAATGACAGATGGCGGCATTGGACAGAATGACAGATGGCGGCATTGGACAGAATGACAGATGGGGCATTGGACAGAATGACAGATGGGGCATTGGACAGAATGACAGATGGGGCATTGGACAGAATGACAGATGGGGGCATTGGACAGAATGACAGATGGGGGCATTGGACAGAATGACAGATGGGGGCATTGGACAGAATGACAGATGGGGGCATTGGACAGAATGACAGGTGGGGCATTGGACAGAATGACAAATGGGGGCATTTTTGCCAGAATGACAGATGGGGCATTGGACAGAATGACAGATGGGGGCACTGGACAGAATGACAGATGGGGCATTGGACAGAATGACAAATGGGGGATTGGACAGAATGACAGATGGGGCATTGGACAGAATGACAGATGGGGCATTGGACAGAATGACAGATGGGCATTGGACAGAATGACATATGGGCATTGGACAGAATGACAGATGGGCATTGGACAGAATGACAGATGGCGGCATTGGACAGAATGACAGATGGGGCATTGGACAGTATGACAGATGGGGCATTGGACAGAATAACAGATGGGGGCACTGGACAGAATGACAGATGGGGCATTGGACAGAATGACAAATGGGGGCATTGGACAGAATGACAGATGGGGCATTGGACAGAATGACAAATGGGGGCATTGGACAGAATGACAGATGGGCATTGGACAGAATGACAGATGGGCATTGGACAGAATGACAGATGGGCATTGGACAGAATGACAGATGGCGGCATTGGACAGAATGACAGATGGGGGCATTGGACAGAATGACAGATTGGGACTGTGAAAACAGTTGGAAAGAAAAAATACAGTGAATGGTTAGACACCATCGTACTTGACCCCTGACCCCTGTATAGTAGGAACACAAAGAATAACACCTCAAACTGAATGTCAGTGCAAAGAAACTCTATTTCGTGGTGAAGGGTAACACTTTTCTAAAAGTGAAACTGTTGAACATTTACATATTTAACGAGTGTTTAAAAACAATTATTGGTGTTAACATTATGTTATTACTTCTTTTTACAAACCGCCTGGCATGTATTCTTGGTGAAATGTCATGGACGATGAAATGCGTAAATTTGTACTATGTTATAGGGCAAATAATTACAAGTGTTACACTTCTTGTATTTTTTTCAACAATTGTATGCATTTATAATATGTTACATTGTTAAAATAAAGTTTCATTCAGACCCAAACAGTTGCTCTACGTGAACATAATTACCTTCGCACAAAGGACAGGCCATGAACTTTTCTTTTGGAGGGTCGCGGTGTCGTGTTATCTGCAGACATGAACTGAAACACATTTGATGAAAATATGTTGAGTAAGACCAATAGTAATAACAAAATCTATATTTTTGTCAATTTTGTTTTAATTATTTCTATAAAAAAATGGGTGACATCATCATTTTTTTTACATTTCCGATTTCAATGATTTCCGATCAGGTATGATACTGTTTCTATGGAAACACTGATCCGCCGCACATGACACAGACACATCATGAAATATAAGATATTTCCACAGGAATACAACTACTAAAAACACATTTTCAAGTCAGACTAACAACTTCATAAAGTTGACAACTCTGCTACGCCAATGTTTTCATACCTGGATTCTATCCCAGATGCCGTGTTCTTCCCTTTCCTCCTGTTCCCAACCTCTCCTCCTCTTCCCAGAACATTTCCCTCTCCTCTTGACCCCCAGGTTGTCGTGGCAACTGGTCTGCTCCGACCTCTGAACCTGGGTGGGGAGACTCGTCGTGGACCAGACTTCCCAGTAACAGGTGAAGTACCGGGGCCTACTCGATTGACAGCTGCTGTTTGATTGACAGCTGTCATTTGATTGACAGGCACATTTTGATTGACAGCTGCTGTATGCTTGTGAGACATATCCCACATTCGACGCCTCTTCCCAGTGTTGGGACTTGCCCATTTGGGAGAAGAGGGAGTGAACCCAGTTATTTCAACATCATCCCTTACAGTGGGATTCAGACGGGATGACTTTTCATCTCGGCTTTTCCCCTGAATTACGAGGGATTTGGCACAATATTTCATTGCAGCTGTGGACGGCTTTATCTTTTTCTTCTTGTGTTGTGTGCTGCCATCTGGTGAGAGCAATGGCTTATTCAGCCCTTGACCAACGTCAAAGATGTCTTCAATGACGTTACGGGCAAGAGCGAAGAAGATTTTCTTTTCATCATGTGACAGTTTCCTCAGTTTTATTTTCTCAAATTTGTGTCGCAGATCTGGGGAAAATATTAACAAATAATATTACAAATCAACTAACATGCAGATGTGAAAAAGTTTTAAAACAGTTTTTCTAAAAATAAAAACACTTACATGTATGAAAAAAATATGTAATTGTGTTGTTTGGTCGAGTTGGAAAAAAGGAATTTAACCATTTCAGTGCTACAGCCTTGAGATGCTGTGATCACTGAATACTGCATTTACAATGACTTCACATGTAAACTGACTTCAACTCAAGATTATGGCTACAATAACGCATTTTATCAATACGAATATCTATATATTATTAAAGTTGAATACTCAACAATTAATGATATAGTTTAATTTCATAATCGTAAACCTGACAAATATATAATTCACAATTAGCATGATGACTGAATATAATGCCACTGGTAGTTGCTGGTTTGCCTCTGTCGGTAATGTTTACAAAGTCTATTATCACAGGAGTTATTTACTTATTATGATCGTCATTGGCTATATCCGACAAATTACATGACTATATTATAAAAACAATCCGTCTAAGTGAGTTGTTACTTGGTAAATCACCATCAGTGACATAAATAATGCTCTCTACCATTACTGCCTTGTTGTGTCGTCCCCGCTTCGGGTATGAGTGATAACTCCATGATAGATATCTGTTTTATTACACAGGCATACGTACAGTTGTTCTATGACCATGGTTATCTCCGTTAGTCATTAACTAGGTGGACGTGGCACTACGGGGTATATACCCCGAGGTTGTTATGTTAAGCGGTGTGTAGGAACACTACACTGCTGCTGAACAACTTTGCGATCAGTTACAAAATGAACAAATCTAAAGAAAATTCAACAGGGAGATAATCCATGATTGGTGCTATTGCAATGCTGAGGCTATACAGATTGTGTTGCTCCACATAGCGGATAATTGTGCGTAAAACAATTTGAATAGCAGGCATCATCAGAGCGCTGGATGACCCGTCATATTCAAGTGTCACACACCGTTGAGCTGCCAAGTTAAAATGGTTATAAAGACAATGCACAATAATTTGGCCAACCTCAAAAACTGCTTGTCACTAATAACTGCTGTACAAAAGGTGCATCTGTGATTTTTCTTTCTTCCTCATTTTTATTCACAAGCAAATGCGAGGTGAGCAAATGAAAATATAAGGTTAACATATTTTTATAAAATATTATTAACAATGTTCTGTAAGTTTTTCAAATAATTGAAACAGTGCTTTACAAATTGTGTAAAGCACTGGTTTGATTGTGAACAGATTCAACGTGTGGACCTTCAGAAGTCTACCATTGGCTACGGTAGTGCTGCCAGAGTTACAAATGTTAACGCCATTTACCTGCAAATGTCATGTGTTCTGGGTCAAGGTCTTTGACGTCAATATTTGCAAAGAACTGCTTCGCAGACTCTTCAAACTGCAAATCAAAGCTAAGCTGCAGACAACTTGCGGTTTTATCAAGATCAACTTTGACTACACACTAACAAACTTGACCAAATGCACACCCGAAAAATGATTGAATATTACATTTAATATTTTGATCTGTTTGAACTTGAACTTTTCTTTCTAAAAAGTACATTTTGGCACAGATGAATTATGGATAAGTTAAATGACAGCATGTCTTCTTTACATTGACAATGAAGGGTGTGCATTACAATTGGTTGTGAAATCACAGGATGTTAAAGTGATCAACTCAAAGAATTCAATTTTGACAAAAATCTATTTGTATTTGAATTGGAAATTGTTTATTGTATTGAAATCTAGAAAAGCAATGTATTTGTATTTGATTTGGCCAAGTTGTATTTGTATTTGATCCCAACATGTGTATTTGGACCCAACCCTGCAGTCGTTCCAACAATGAACCAAATGATTTGAAATGTTCACTCCTACATAATTAGTACACAAAACTATGTACAGAAATATCTCAACTGTCTAAAAAAAATCTCAACACTGATTTCATACACTTAAAAACAGTCTGAAGAAAATTCTTCGTATGTATTGCACTTTTTTGTCATTGAACTCACAGAAATTTGTTTTTTTGGGGTGCGAACAGAGGACTGCTGATTGGCCTCTGGGGGTAGGGCGTAACGCGGGACCTTGGCGGCCGCTGCCAGAACGAGGCGAGCGTTACGTGACATGTCACGCCCCTGGGACGGACCATTCTCGGTCGAAGCATCGATCTTTTCCAATCTCGCCTGCAGCCCTGTCATCTTCCTCTTACTGAAGTCAAATAAATCAAATCTACTTAGGCACGTGTGCAACAATTTATCAGGAGTGTTTACAGATAAAAGACACAGCATCTGAGTGCATTGTTAGACATTGTTCCCTAGATATTATTATTACGAATTTACATTACACATAAGGTGACTTAACCGACGAGGAATCAAGGAGGAATAATTCTTATATTAGGAATAATTTTGCATAATAAGTCTGGTGATTATAGCCATTCAGAGAAGCATATTACAGTGTATAAGACAAAGTGTGAAAAATTTAGATTTTTTATTATAAAATCTATAACGTTGGTAATAAGTAGTTACTTTTCAGGAGGTAAGTAAATTCATGACAAATTTACAGTAAATAGTTTTTTTAAGTAGAAGTTAAAGAAAAATTATAAAATAAAAATGTGGACGAAATTGTTATAAGTTCATGACACATTCCAGTGAAAAAGTTAAAACCAAGTGTACTAAGTTGCTTGTTGAACGTATTGCTGCAGACTATGGGGTGCATGGTAATCGGCAGACTGTTCCGTATGATGTACAAGTCTCCCTACCTGGAGGGCGTACTGCCCAGTAAGCGACTCTGTATCTCCGACACTGCCTGGTTGGTTGGTTGTGTACTTGGTGAAGTCTCCTGATGTGACACACTTGGGTCCTGTAATAATCTCCTCAGTGAAATACACCAGAATTTCTTTTAGCTCAAATATGATCGGTTACCTCCACAATGTTTGGATTCCACTGAACACCAACGTTTAAATCATCCCTCATTTATCAAAATATTTTCATTCTTTTTGCATTACTGCTAAAATTCAAGGAAACTTTTAGAAAGTGCTGTTGAGAAATGAGATCATTTTTACTCATATCAACTACCGTTATGACAGAAACAGCAATTTTTTGATCTTGTCCAAAATTGCCATGCATGATTTAATACAGTTTTGAGTGATCAAAGATTAAAATTAATGTTTATTAGATACGTTAAAGGTAGTCACATAATTGTTATTACAAATACATGATGCACAGATCAATGTTGAATGCTGACCTTCACGTGCAGCCCTTGGTCAGTGTCACTGGACGTCGCGTCAAATGGGTTAACTGACCAAATCTGCAGCATGGACACACCAAACTGGACGTCTTTTCTGAATGGTTGACAACAGGTGATTTTGAGACGGTCCCAAGCTTCATCCCTGGCTTCTGTTGAGAAGTCCTCTGAAGCAATGTGTAAATCTTACATTTTTGTCTTTAATTTAGTTGTATAACAGAGGATCATTTTACTATTCTTACAAGGTGGTGCACATCCTTGTCTGTGAGTAGTATAAGACGTACATTTATTAAGACTTTTTACCAACAATAGCAACTCTTGTTTATCTACTGTAGCAAACCAGCTCAGTGTCCAACCAGGAAGCACTGGCAGGATACAAACAATAACAAGAATATTGAATAAAATAATAAGTTTAGTATCATATGTTAAAAGCAAACTATATCTTTCTATATCTAACCCTATTTTTATTGTAAATAAAAAAATATGGGTTTTTGATTAAACAAATTTGCATGTTTTATTTTCACGCATCTTCTAGCAAAACACTGAGACTTAATTTTATGAAAATAAATCTTTCTCATCACCCAATATTAGAGTTAGAATACCTTTTGGGTTAATTTTCAGAAAATATGTTTTTATCAACCAATAACAAAAGATTTTACCTCTAAAGAAACTTATTTTGGCTGTCTCTCACAACCTTCTTCAGAGGACTGAATTTTTGTTGTGACACGACCGTGAAATTCATTCTGCTGAGGTAGGCTGTGAGAGACAGCCGAAATATAAGGAGAAAACAAAAAAGTTTCTTGAGAGGTAAATTATTTACTAAATAATATGACCCAAGAAACCGTATTGCTACATTCAAAGAATAATAAAAGAATTATAGTCAGACTTACCTTGTTTAAACATCCTCACTGTGTCTCTTCCCTTCCCCTGTTTACAGTCCTTGGGGGTCATGAATATAACGGAAGGGATAAGGGTAACATAGTCCTTTCCCCTGGGCCATGAAGATCTGCCCACGGAAACACTCACACTGAATGCCCACTGTGTCCCTGGGAATGGAAACAGACTCAAGTGAGGGAGGCCAACAGATGGCGCATCAATTTACAGGGTTATTTCCTCATTTGTTACTAATATTATTTGTGAACATTTATAAAGTGCCATGTGACCGTGTTAGAAACCTACTCAGTCAAACGCACTACCAAGAAAAAATAAATAAACACATATATATTAAATTTTTTATAAGCTAAATAATTAAGTTAAGTTATTCATATAATTTAAAACATGTTTTAGCTAGCATTTATCTACAAATAATTTATACAAGAAAAATGCACTGAAGGTGTATTATCGGTAATTGTTTTGTAATAACCTTAATGGTATGTGTAATTTGACAGGTGCATGAACAACATTTTATATTAAAAAACATGTTTGTTAAAAACTTTTATTTGTAGTTAATTGTTTTGTAACAATGCTTATCGTTTTGAAAATTGGTGCATAACGATTTTGTGTGCATATATCTTAGTCACCCTACCCTGGTCACAGTCACCTCCGGGTCACTACTATCGATGTCATGACACTCACCAATGTCAATGCCTGAGATGTGACAAGCCCGCTCCAGTTGGAATTCTCCATCCAGTTGTCCAGTGCGGTCCTCGGACGACGATAGCCATTTACCAAACAACGCACCTTTCAACAAGTTCTCAGCACAGTGTTTCTTGTCCTGCATCAAAATGTAAATTATAAAAATCTTAAATGGATAAATTCTGTAGTGTCTGATTTCTCTGTTAGTAAAATAATGTTTTTTTGGTGTAGTAAAATCGCAAAATAAATTCCCTGCAAAATGTGAATTAATTTCAAAATTATATCTTAGTATGAGGTCATTGTTTATAGTAGCCTGAAGAATGCAAGGAAGGGTTAACGTTTTATAAATATACTCTTTTTAGTGAATTAATTCTTACTATTTTTTATGTGAAGAAAACTGCATTTTCAGTTCTACAGAAACACAAGTTCAACGCCATTTAAATAGGTAAATAAATGTTTGGGTCACATAACTTCTGATTTCACAAGATTTCATATCTTTAACACTTCTAGTGGTTTCCATTTTCCAACCAACTGAGTGCCAGCCTTGTTCTGCATGTGTACAAGAAAGGACAAGACTATTCACAGGGCACTACTCTGCATATAAGGGAGAAGCTTGCTTTATTCTCAGAGAAGTTGTACTGCTCTGCGAATTACAGAAAGACTTGCGGTATTCACAGAGCAGGTAAGAAAGAGTGTTTACTAGATGCTATACATGTTGTCATTGTTGTTATAAATCTAAGTAAATCTCTGTTCAGCATTAGTAGATGAAAATTATAAGAAATAAATAGTAAAACATATGAACGTGTATAGCTAAATCACTGTTGTGCGGAACTGAACTAGAACATAAAATTTAAACCAAAGATGGCACTGTTTTTGAAAAAAACGTTTATGAAGACATGCCAACAGTATTTAATAACACCTAAGCAATAAATTCTAATTATCTAATAATACTCCTTCCTATCTGCTTTGCGATACTAGCAACTATTTTCTAGCGACTACCCAGAGGGTACGAGAATGGACTAAATCTAACAAACTTTCACTAAATACTGATAAATACAAATCATTTTTTCAAGTTTTATAAGTTGAATAGTGTCCAAAACATGGAAAATATCAATAAACAGAAATATAACTTTTTGGCGGATAATCCTACCGGTAACGGCGGTGAGATAGATTTAGTTCTCTAGAACTTAGATTAGTAGCGGATGGCAGAGTCAGAGTTGTGATGCAACATTCACTTACCTGTGAGCTAAAAGAAACTACATGCTGCAACACAACTGGTGCCATACTGTTATGACTTATTCAGCTGAACATTGTGGATCAATTATGAAGAATATTACTACACTAGCCAGTAGTCTTCCTAGTGTTGATATTTTCGCGGGAACCTAGTTTATACAAAAGTAAAGGCAGATGCTTGCGGTAAATGGAAACCCGTTACAATGTATCACTGACGTCACGGCACAGCGGACCGCCGTGGCTAATACTTTTGTTACATGTCCACGTAAAGCAGTTTAATTTTATGGGTCATGGAACAGCCTTTACAATCACTACACAAATGAACTATATGTAAGAGAAGGTGAATTTGGTAAACAAAATACACTGATTCTGTTTGACTATGCTAGTTGAGCCACATGACCAAAATTTGTTTAATTAGGTATTATTTATTTAGTTGTCCGTTCATGTCACACATTTCATTGATCAAGAATCATCCATAAATAATCAAAGTATATGCGATTAAAAAAAATCATTTAGGAATAGGATTTTGTTTTGGTGCTAACAATTATCTTGTTGTAAACATTTTAAATAATGAAAAGGGCTCTAAACCAACACACCTTCCCCTGCCTGGTTACAGACTGGTGCATGGATATGTTTATAAAAGTCCTTGTGCAGTTAGCTGTAGCGTGGCTGAATGCTTACCAGAGTAGTTGAGCTGATATTGGAATGAAAAAATTAATAATGGATCAAGTGCAAAATGCTTTGTGTAATATATTTTCATGAGTGGATGTTATACAGCATTAAATAGCTGGGTTTTTTTTATACAAAAAAGAACTGCTGGATGCATACAATTTTGCACTATGACACCAGTAGCCTAAAAGGGGGATTGTAACTCGGAAGGGGGAGTCATGACCTGAAAGTAACTATTATTCTATTTTTAGATATTTCAGTAAGAGCAGTTTGTTAATTTCAGCTAATCATTTTATTTCTGCGGTATCTAATCGTGTGCAATATTTCCATTCGCAAGTGACCAGGATATACGGGAATAAGAGAAATGTGTTGGTAGAATAAAAAAGGTTTTTGCACACACTTTTATTACAAGACACAACATGATACAATTTCACATAGTTAGACAACAACGAATCCATACAGAGCCATCATTAGTCGCTCCAGCAATATGCCATTAGAACTCCAAAAAATCGATTAGTACATTTTTGTTCACTACAAGTAAACATATGACAGCTTCACAATGAGACATATTGCCTTGGTAAAACATGACAATCACTCAACACACATCCTGCAATTGCAAGGTCAGCGGCACCTACGAAATTTGTACGACACAATTTGTACTGCAGAATACATGAGGTAGAGTTGCAAAGAGAACACTGATTACTACTCGAAAAATGCACATGAAACAGTTAAAATGTGCTGAAATTGCAAAACTGCACGTACCGATATTAGTGGTGTGTTAATTTGCTGAAATTGGCATAATGTTTGCCCTACAGTGGGGACCATTTATCCTTTGTAGAAGCCAAAATTGCATAACAAATCCAATGAATCCACACAGAACAATTATACACACCTGCACAAATACACATACGTGTTTGTGCAGGCAATTATATATAATGGCAGCAGCATACGACCATTTATGCTATATTTTGCTGTGTTAGGCAGAACATTGTCTTAACCAGGCCAAAGCTAATCTACAGGAAGTTTTGATCACTGGGTGTTTAGCTAATGTTTCAGTTTAAAATTCAGACTTGTACCACATGAAGTATGACCTAAAATATAATTATATCAATAATTATTTGCACTGAAAATACTCGGACAATTTTGAACAATTTTCTTGGCGGCTGTAACTATGTCCTACCTCTCAGAATGGAGAAGTCAACCCAGGCTGCCTTCAGGATTTTATAATATATAATGAATTAACCCTGGGAACAGGCAGTGATTACATTTTTGTTTTTATGCACAACAGATTATTTATCTTCTACGTATTTCAGTTGCCACAATCTGACCTCCATATCCTCACAATAAAGACAGTTGACAAGGTCACAAAAACACACACAACAGATATACCTACTCATCAAAAATGATGACACTGCTACCACTAGAGTTACTACAGAAACTAGGTAAAAACCAGCACAACATTTATTCTATATGCAGTAGTAAGTTGACATAATTATTACTGCTGCAAAAGTATCTTGGATGGACTAGGAAACTGAATTAAAACAGCAAAAGACATCTGGTGAATTGATGTCATTTCATAATAACATATTCCTCCTCTCTAGTCTATATAACTGCAAGAATGTATAAACAATTCAGGGTAATAATGAAAAATACAATTATATTCAAACAGTGGATAGGTCAATACTGTTATTAGCCACAAGCAAAATGTTTGTCATACCAAGCTAAAATTGTCAAAATGCTATCTGAACAATGTTGACTGTCAACATTGAACAGTGTCGATGTTAACTGTAATTTGGTAATTTTCAGCTACCCTTAATTATGTCACAAGTGATGCTTTTATAAAATTATATTTGAATTTAAACATGCAATGTTTTCTACATGAATGATATTTTCAGCAGTTTTGTTTATCATGCATTGCGTACATATTCAAGGCCTCTTCTTAGCCTCACTTTGATGCAGTCACACGCTAATATAAATTAGGCAGACACTAGAAAATCAGTGCACCCACGTGATTGTTGAGCTTAATATAATAGTAATGTTATATAAACGTAAAAAGACTGCACCGATTAGCACAACTCTAAATGAACCGATTACATTATATTACAATACATATGTACATAAACATCTTTTTAAATTTCTGATTAAGTATTCTTCGCATTAAATGCTGCCCTTTAATGCACCTCTCTACACCTGCCAAACACACGTAACTAATCACATTTGTCTGGCATTGACTTATAGCAGGCAATCTGCAAAAAGTTACCATATATTCATACTCCGAGAGGCAATAATTAACGTAGACTTCCATATATGACGCTGGATACACATACAAAGCTCATCTAAGGTACACATCACCATCTCGATTAACTTCTCCGCACTCTCGGACACCCCAAAATTCACCACGCATGACCAGACTGAAAAATGCCCTTCAGAAGGTTTTTTTGAATAAAAAGGTGACCCAATTTCAAATATGCAGTGAAAGCCAACATGATAATTATTAATGATTAAAACCATCTCTATGGAGGTCTTAAACATGCCTCTGCACTCCGTCTTATTTCACTTTAATTTTGTCTAAAATCAAACCAACGTAGTAATGAAATTTGTCTGAAAAAGGCAACAGTGCAATGGCTAAATAGAGTGTGGAGGCAATCCTAAACTACACGGGACAGAGTTTTGAATTCAGATGACAAAAGACAACTGCTTTGGAATCAAAGTGCTCATTTACAAAGTACAGCTGTATATGTACAAAAATAAACCTTGTTTCTCCTTAGGGCAGATTTCACACTATAAATCTCCCACATGTCCTGATTTTTACAGCCAAGTTGACGCATCAAATATACCATCCTTTGGAAAAATAAAATGTTTTAGCCTGCACGTTGTCCTACGGAATGCTGGGATGGACATCGGTCGCATTTGTCTTGTTTGGCACAGTCCAAAGGAGAAGGGACTATTTTACTGGTGTCACCGGCTAAGTTATGAAACTATCACCGTATATAATATGCTCGCATCAGAAGTTTAATTTTATCTCCTTGACTTTGACCTCTGATGTCCTGGTCGACAATTCTCTTCAAGCTTGGGCACCCGGAATCTTTCCCAGTACCTGTGACACAGACACATAATACATGAGCACAAGTCAGGTTTATTAGGAACAACGCTTGAGTTATAAACAATCATTTCGACCAATCAAATCTGTTTGGACACCACAGGTAAATGACAGGATGGTTTTCCATGTAATCCTAGACACAGTTAACATTGTCATTCTGTCAATCACATTCATATAAATTATAGTAATGTTTTCAGATGATTATGGTGACAAAAAGTTATGTCACGATGTAAGGTAACGGATAGAATCAGTGCATTTTGTGTACATATTTTTAACCAATTGTATTTCTTATTTCAAAATAAAAATGTATTTCATGATGCCTCCAGCCAATCGCCCCTGAAAAATAACGACTGCTCCCTCACAAAAGCCAATGGGAGCATACCTTCGTCAGGTCAACGCCACTGAGCGCCTGCACGGCCGGGGGCAGGTTCGACAACAACCGCATCACCTCTGATGTGGTACGATCGTCTCCGAGCATCACGATTGAATCAGTCTTTGCCAGCGGAGCGGAAATCTCTGCTGCCATCTGGTGAGCATACAAGACATTATTTTTATAAATATTATATAACAGATCTCTGGTGCTATAATGCAACAAAACTCTGCATTGTGCAACCGAATATGTTAATGAATCAGTTTGACTGAAAACTTCTCATCCGATAGTATTGCTATGTATAATCTGCGATGAAACTGTTAAACAACGACTGAATCTGCCGATATGGGCAATACCCTATAATACAGCCACCCTGCAATTAACGTCACCAATTGACAGTCCTGAATGATATATATATATATAATAATGAAAAAGAAAAGTACAGGATATAAGTTTTGCTAATACAGTCACTTTTATCAAGTTTAAAAAGTGACCTCAAATGAAATCTTAAAAAAAAACTCTGTCATGTATGCAATTTTTTCAAATAAATCTATGCCTATATTTCATCACAAATGTGTTTTATTAATCACTTACAAACATTCAAAAAATATCTCCGCGTACACAAGAGTTTCTAGTTTGGGCTCCGCATGATCATGAATATTTGGCACGGTACACCAGACTTCAGTTTTATCCAACAAGTTCACATTATTATCGGGATGCATAAGTAATCACCTACAAGTCCTACCGGGTAAGCTCAAAGTGAATCACATACAATTTAATAAGTCATGTGTAAGCTTGGTGCACATATAACACCCAAGATATGCATCATAGATTTACAAAACAAAAGTAGCACAGAAAGTACTTATACAAAATCCTCACAGTACATTTTGAATGCATATAAGCTTACAAAGAATGCCTTTAACAGTGAGCTTCCACAGTATATCTTTAACACTTTGCACTATCAGGGTTCCTTGACAGTTTTCTAATTCAACAAGTAGGAACATTATTCCTGTTGGTTTGGGATTGTCATTCAGAAAGACAAGAATATTTTGCAGCACATTGTAAATATCAATAGTAAAGTTGAAATAATTCACTCTCACAGTCTCACTATTCTGTATGAAACGCAGGAACTCAGAAAAGCCCCTGAATTTATAAACGACAATGCTCGTATTTTACATGACGACTACAGGCTTCTGCTCTTGTCCAGAAGGTTTAGAACTATCATGTCAAAAACAAATAGGAAGCATTTGTCATTCATTCCCGTGTCTGTCTGTACGCCTTCTCAACAACAAACTCCTCTGACAGTTCCACGAGACAAGTGACATTCATTATGTGTGTTGTCTGTTGGATTTATTATTTGCGATGGGACGACTACAATTATAATTATTTTAATATGGACTAGGCTTTTTATTTTATATTTTATCATGATTATGGTTCAGATAATGTTTTAATAATGTATTTATGTGTATTGGTTTTGACTATTTTATTGATGTATTTGATGAGCACTGCTAATAAATATCCCTTGTGGGATAATAAAATTTTATTGCATTGTACATTGTGGTGATTTCAAGCAAATTAAAGACTGCTGGCTCTCAGACGTCACAATGGCTCGATTCAATGCATGGACAAACATGGTGGTGTTCAGAATTACATAAACAGTACTTTTAGTGTATAGAATTGTGGTCAGATATTACTTGTACGTGGATGACTTTGACAGTGCTGTGAAGGGAATATTTATTTGGCATTATCTTAATGTTGAATTGTTGATGCTGAGTGGTACCAGGAAATGCAGCAAGTCATTTATAGTTCATTAAATACATGAATATGTCCAGAACAATTACCTCCATATTGTATTAGCTTTAACAGTGGATAGAAGGAAGATAAAAAGAAAGGTGAGAACTGATCAAGACATTGGAACAGGCAGAGATATACACTGCCCACAAAGGTGGTCGCGCAGTAGAGCACTGGACTGTCAGTCGAGGGGACGGTGGTTCAATCCCACCTACCGCCGTTTTGAAACTTAGGCAATTTCGTTCACCCCACATTTGCCTGCGTCTTTCTGAAGAGACACTAACAGCCGGTGGTCCCTTCTATCTGGTGTCTATGCCAGGGGAAGTAAAAGATCCTACACAGGGGTAAATGTGTAACCTGTAGTGGACTCACTAATTCTCATTGGACTTTAAACGCCCTGCAAAGGGCCCCGTCCGATATCTGAGAGAAGAGAAATGAAGAAGGAAGGTGTACCTTGGGCAGGGCATCGAGCACCAGACTGAGAGTGGCAGCCTTGCCGTACTGTTTGTAAGCAGCGGCCTTCAGTCTCATCATCTCAGCCTCTGCCTTCCCCACACACTCAATGGCAGAGGCGTCAGACGCACCAATCAACTTGATCTTCTCTGCCTCGGCTCGGGCCACCTCCACCGTCTTGGTTCTGTCAACCAATCAGAGCCATTGTAAGAAGATAAGGTTCAACAAACACAAAAACTCAAGATAGCAGGTTCGCAGAAAATAATAATTATTATTATAAATATTATATAGTAAATATATATATATATATATATATATATATATATATACAGATAACATATTGTAATGTCTTAAATTATTTTATACATACATATTATAATATTATAGTGTTTAAATTATATATTCAGTAGTTTTAACAAATGTATACTTTGTCATGATTTTGTGTTTCCGTTTCAATCTCTATAATTGCCAAGAGAGAAATAAACTATTATTACATATACAAATGGTAAAATATTAAATTGAAGTAATTTGGTTTAAGACAAATTTACCAGATTTGTTAAAATGTCTCATTTATCTGCATACCTCATATATATATATATATATATATATATAAAACTATATATATATATATATAGTTTTCTATACACACACATATATGTACTACAAGAGACATTGAGTACTGGACATACCTGTGTCCCTCTACTGGACATACCTGTGTCCCTCTACTGGACATACCTGTGTCCCTCTGCGAGCAGTTGTACTTTGAAGGCCTCTGCCTCGGCTGGTCTCTTCACGGTGGCCATCAGCTCCTTCTCCTTGCGAAGGATCTCCTTCTCCTGCACCTCAATCTGCTTGCGTCTCTCCACCACCTCAATCTCAATCTCCTCACTTCTAATCTTCTGCTTCTCCTTTGCACACTGAAGCTCATATGCCAGCTCGGCCTCTGCTTTCTGCAAAGTACATGTTCGGGATAAAGTAAAGGGAGGGCTGGAAGTGAAGTCAGTTTCCTTTCTCAATCATAACATGATGCATTAAATATTACGTGAGGCACCAGAAAATTATCCACCCTTTTTGTTGAATTATATATATATATATATATATATATATATTATATATATATATATATATATATTATATATATATATATATATATATATATATATATATATATATATATATATATATATATATTTTTTTTGTCATAGCCACCTGGGGTACCAAACAATAGACTAATAGTTTTATTTGTCATTTTCAACATGTACATTTCAGTCAAATAGGAATGTGTTTTGGCGTTTTAGTCACGTAGTGCCTAATTTCTCTGTATATACAATCAAATGAAGTATGACTAATAACTATATACACAATATAAAATGTTCTATAAAAATAAAAAAATCTTATTTTGATCTAATAAACAAATATTATAGTTAGTTATTTGATCCAAAAAATATATATTTATAATTTTAAAGAACATTACATGTATATTATATATTTATTTGTCATATTTTATTTTATTTAAAAAGATTATGTCGGTGTTTTTGCCTTGAAAAGATTGTTTTGCTTTCATTTGCACAAAACTGACTGAGAAGAGTATGACAATGTCATTCAGAAAACTGTTGCAACATAATTAGATGGCCACATTCGCCAGTGTGCATGTCAACCTACTGCACCCTGGGTACCATTTATTGCATCACGTGTGTCAAACAGCATCATCACGATGTCTCATCACTGACTAACTGAATCACTTCCTAGTCACATGACATTGCTGGTGTTTGTCACGTGACAGTTGTTCCATGAACATTGCGAGAAAAATGTTGCAAGAAAAATAGTGACATTATATCTGCAATAAATGTAGCTTTGTTGCAATATCATATTACTGTGTTAAATTGTAGTGTAGTACAACTTATGTTGGTCGTTTTGACACGTAAAAATTATTACTTTTGAGTGTAAAACATACCCTGGCGTTGACTTCAATGTCAAAACTGGCCTTCTTCATCTGGTACTCGCGAGATGAGTCAGCGATACTTGTGTCTGCGTGGTACTTGGCATCCATGCGAGCCTGCTCACATTCCGCCTCCTAGCAACACATCACCAACCACAAACAAAGATATTGTCAAAAGAAAACACAATATTATGCACATGTGTAGACAAGCATCACACTCCATACAGCACATGCACACACACACATACATCCACCCACACACACACAAACAACAACCACTGACACCACAGTCATATACATCACACATACACACACACACACACACACACACACACACACACACACACACACACACACACACACACACAACACACACACAACACACACACACACACACACACACACACACACACACATCCAAACACACATCCAAACACACATCCAAACACACATCCACACACACACCATAACCACCACACCCACACACTTTACACCACACATCACCCCTGCAACCACACATCCCAAACTACACCGCGCACCATACACCCCACAATCACATACATAACAACCACCCACCCATAAAAACACACCCTAATGACACACTCCCACACTCATGAACTCACACAATGTTCCACACAGCAACACAGGATTCAAACCCAGATTCTCCCAACTGAGGCTCCCACGTACCTCCCACTCATCCACACTCCACTTACCCTGATTCCGGCGTCTCGGTTGGCTTCTACCACGCCCACGTCCGCGTCTCTCTTCACATTTGCTGTCTGTGTCCGCCCAAGTGATGCCAGGTACTCGACATTGTCATAGACGTCCTTGATGGTGAAACTTAGGATCTCAATCCCCATACGACCAACATCCGGCGATGCCATTTCCCGCACAAGTGCCGCAAACTGGTCTCGGTCCTGGTAAATGGCCTCCACACTGAGGGTACCTGAAGACACAATCACATGACCTCACACCATGCCCACACTGAGGGTACCTATGACACAACCACATGACCTCGCACCATGCCCACACTGAGGGTACCTGTGACACAACCACATGACTTCACACCACGCCCATGCTGAGAGTACCTGAAGTAGACACAACCACATGACCTCACACCACACCCACGCTGAGGGTACCTGAAGTAGACACAATCACATGACCTCACACCACGCCCACACTGAGGGTACCTGTGACACAATCACATGACCTCACACCACGCCCACACTGAGGGTACTTGAAGTAGACACAATCACATGACTTCACACGACGCCCACACTGAGGGTACCTGAAGTAGACACAATCACATGACTTCACACCATGCCCACACTGAGGGTACCTTGAAGTAGACACAATCACATGACCTCACACCACTCTCACCCCTGATCTAGTACTTGACGTAACACTCACATGACTCACCACCTGGCCCACATAGGGAAGGGTTTTACCTGAAGTAAGAGGATAAGGAAACATAAAAGGGCTACAAGGAGGCCCACAGGGAGGGAGAAGTGGGAAAATTTAAAAAAATGAAAAGGACAGGACGCCCAGGAGTAAAAGGGAACTATAAAGGGGGTAGAAGAAGGACATGACCTAAACACCACGCCCAAAAAGGGTACTGAAGTAGACACAATCACATGACCACACCACGCCCAACAAAGGGTACTAAAAGAGAAAACAATCACATGACCTAGACCACGCCCACACTGAGGGTACTTGAAGTAGACACAATCACATGACCTCACACCAGCCCACACTGAGGGTACTTGAAGTAGACACAATCACATGACCTCACACCACGCCCACACTAAGGGTACCTGGAGACACAATCACATGACCTCACACCACTCTCACAGTCACACTGCCATCTAGTGACTAGTGACTGTAACTGTCACACCTCACTTAGTGGTCAGCCACCTGGCTAATGTATGGATAGAGTGTTGACCTAACGAGGAGATGAAGAGGATAAGGCAAAGTAGAAGAGGATAAGAAGGAGGAGAAAGGGAGAAGGAGAGGGAGAAGGAAAATTAAAAATAAGAAAAGGAGAAGGAGCAGGAGGAGCAGGAGAAGAAATAGAAGGAGAAGGAGCAGGAGGAGGAGAAGAAGTAGAAGAAGAATGAGGAGCAGGAGGAGTAGGAGAAGTAGAAGAAATAGAAGGAGAAGGAGCAGGAGGAGGAGAAGAAGTAGAAGAAGAATGAGGAGCAGGAGGAGTAGGAGAAGTAGAAGAAATAGAAGGAGAAGGAGCAGGAGGAGGAGAAGAAGTAGAAGAAGAATGAGGAGCAGGAGGAGTAGGAGAAGTAGAAGAAATAGAAGGAGAAGGAGCAGGAGGAGGAGAAGAAGAAGGAGAAGAAGGAGAAGAAGGCTAAAAAGGAGAGTGGAGAAGGAGAATAAAAAGAAAACAAAGACAACGAAGAAAGAGAATAAAAGACGAAACATACCAAGGATTGCGCGTAGATGTCCCTCCAGAGTCTGTAGGATGACTGTCTTGATGTACTGGACGTCCTTGCCCAGGAACTGTTCACAGGCCAGGGCAAGGATGTCAGGTGAGGTCATGATCTTGACCTGGGCGACCCCTGTCACGGTGACCGGTACACCCTCGGACGTCTCAACATTCTCACACACCGGGTTCAGTGTCATCAACTCCAGCGAGATTCTGTAAGCGATGACACAAAACGATGTCAGACAGTGTGGTGACAAGTCAGTGTCAAACTGTGTCATTTGTCAACCAGCTACAATGTGTCAGTAAATTCTTGTAACATGTTAATGAAATGATGGGCCAGTCATTGTCCAGAATCTTGTCAATGACAGAAAGCGTCAATGGATATTAGAAGGAGTAATTCTTCAAAAATCGTTTGTAATTTATTTCACATCATAAAACACATCTCAACTGGCTTTGTATGTGTATGAGTTAAGATCCACAGCCCACAAAAAATTTGTTTTTCTTTCATAAAGCCCTGGATCCATAGATGATGCGTAGACCATCGAAATATTGCACATTTCAAATAATACGCTCTCAAGTAAGTTAATTTCTTACGACATAAACTATCTTGGAACAATATATGATATGACATAAAGTGTTTGTATGTTTGCTGCGTGTCGCCAATACTCACTGTTGTACATCAGTGACGAGCCACCAGGCCCAGCCCCAGCCACCTACGATGGTCCGCTTCGACTGGGAGCCACAACAGCCACCTGTGGACATATGGACATGGGGTCAGTTTCATAGAGCATACTTAAAGGAACATGCAACCATAGTGTTGAAAATGTGTTCAAATCCCCCCAATTCCCACATACCATTCAAGATAGAATATTAATATCATAACATGTGTAATGTATTTTTGTAAGAATATTATACATCATAAAACTAATCTTGAAACGTACATTTTTACTGACCATGGGCAGCTTCCATTATTACCCATTTCACGAGGAACTCACGAAGAGTAACGTGAGAAAATGCGTGAGTGTGACATAGACTGTCCACAACTCTCAGGCGGTGCGCAACATGTAAACACTAGCACAGCGACATGATTTGAGTTGTTTTATGAGTCTTGTGATAATAAAATGCCTGAATGTCAAGCATATGGGTGCCAAAGATTTTTCCAAATGCCAATAAATTCCATGCAAAATGCGGGTTGGCGATGAAATGGCTCCCTAGGTACTGGTCATATTTAAACCGGAAAACGGTTTGCCAGCACCATGTCACTGTTGATCTGGAACACAGGTTGTTGGGATTGTATGAAAGGCGACTAGTGAATGAAGATACTGTCCCCACTGAATTTGTACACAGAAAGAAAAGTCCGGGGCCGAGCGGTGTTGCTATGGCACGCGAAGAGCGGTCTCGCAAAAGGGACAAACATAATGTATGCAAATACTATAAATGGGGTACTAGAATATCATTCAATAACAAAAATCAATGATTAGTAAAATATTCACTGTGCGATGGTCGACTGGAATAATTAGTTGGATAAACAATTTGTTTACATGTGAAAGTGGGCGATAAAAAAAGTTACTAAGCTCCGTCACAAGTCCAACGCTCTGTATGTGTAAATGGATGGATAGATCTCAGACTCAGTGGGTGAAGAGTTCGTTTTGTTTTGCCCACCCGAGGCATTAGCAGTTGTCGAAGTGTGACGTCACACACCCACAGGCGAAAGGTCCAACATGTCAGCCTCCATGGAGGTTCACTAATTCTCAATAAAACTTAATAAATCATTTCAGGGAAAAAAAAAAATATGGTATATGATTCAATGAACATTGTTTAATGGCTTGAGCAATTTCAACTTTTTTTTGCATGTTCCTTTAAGACGTCGTAGCGAGCGATAACTTGTTGAAAACCTAAAACGTAGTAAAGTTACGCTAGTTGCATTTCATGAATCTGCTTCATCACTCCACTTAGCTGCACCATATATTTAGTATGTGTAACTTTCTACTAGTTGAAATATTTTTGGGCTGCTCCCCAAGTTTATCAATGCTCCCGACACGCCCACTCTCAACGTAATTATTTTTAATGTTTACACTGGATATCCTTTACATTCATATTAGCTTGCCAGTTGGTATACGAATGGCAAAGGCGGCACTTAAAGAGAAAAAGGGATTCCCACCGTGACCTAATTAGGCCAATTCTACATCTGTTTAGTTATGTGAATGCTAAATTGGTCTCGTGAAACCGGCCGTAAGCTACATCGACTAGTCGCTGTTAGCTGCAACCAGTAGCCTGCATAATTGCACATAAATTGATCCCGCTTTATGAAACCTGCCCATGGCATATGTAAGATTGTTTTTTGTATGTTTACGCACACCCCTGTTGGTTCTGTATGTCTCGCACTGATATTGTGCACATCACCCAGCTGGCCTATTGGGGTGATTCATAGATTTACACTTTTTTTCAAAAATCACCCTCCGGGTTGGACAACCTGGGGCTGAATATCTCAAAAGGCTGTACATGGAGTATACCACACGTTCAGATATTTACATGTCGTGCAGGAGTATTTTGCAGAAATATCTCTGTGGATTGTGATAGATTATGATAGTCATAATTAATCCATTTACTACATAGACCAGGTAACTACATGAGAAACAATTCAGAGAAGGCAATGATATAAAACTCAACTCAACTGATTTAGCAGCAAATGATCAACTCAACATTTTACTGTTTTTCCAACTAGTTTTTATATAAAATCTGCTGTTTTGGAAGTACAAAAACGCCACAATTTGGTTTAAAAAAAATTTAAAACAAGTCTATGGACTCGGACTTTTAAAATTACCAACCCAACAAAATATTTGATGGTCTCTGGGGCCTGCAATAATTTTGAACACTTGAAATAGAATATGTAGTCATAGTGTACATAGAATAAGCAAGCATGTAGTGGGGAATTATGATTAAATACTGAAGTAATTCATCACGATTGTAAGAATGCTTTCAAGAGAAATCAAAATCACTGCAACCATTTTCTAAAAACATTGGTGATCAAAATGTGTGATCTGCCATATTTTTATCTGATATTTATATATATATATATATATGCAAATAAGAATAATTTTTTTAACAGTTAAGCCATGTTGTATTATAACAAGGATCATATACGAGCACAATAACATTTTGTGATTAATGATTACTTTGTAATTTTAATAAAAAAACAATTAAAAAAATCTCTAATTGGGTTTAAAAAATCTAGTTCATACCTGATGCAAAAATAAAATGGATTCCAAACATGTCTGACACCAAAACTACCAATGCAGATAGTAACTAGATATATTCATGATAACATGACAGACTGCATATAAATCATAACAGAATAGGAATATTTATACATTTACAAAGACTTCACATTTCACTGTTTGTCCTAATAAATAATGTACACATCCAAGAGAATGGCATTGTGGAAACTGTTAGCCATTCATGTCACTGCACACGTCTGTACACGTCCATTAGTGACTGGTTGTGCAAAAGGTCAGATGGTTGCTACCGAACAGAGGCAGACAACAAACTGCACTGTATGACCAAAATAATTACGCAAAGCTAAATTTACTCACTTGTTATACAGATGGTTTTAATGGAAGTGGGGGCTATTTTTAGTTTGAGAATTTATGATTTTGTTTGTTTAACAAAGACAGTTTTGGTCTCTTAGATGGTTTAAGGATAATTATTTGTGCCTGGCATAATGCAGAACATACCAGAATATATATATATATATATATATATATATATATATAGTCAGAACATACCAGATATATATATATATATATATATATATATATATGCAGAACATACCAGTATATATATATATATACTAAATACAGTATATATATATATATATATATATATATATATATATATATATACACACATGGTATGCAGATATATAGCAAAATATATATATATCTATATACATTATATATATATATTACATTTACTATAAAATTACATATATTTCTGTAGTTATCAAAATTACCATTGTGTTTGATAATAAATTACAATTATCACAAATACTTCTGCTATCTTGTAATACAATTATCCATCCATCCATCCATCCATCCATCCATCCATCCATCCATCCATCCATCCATCCATCCATCCATCCATCCATCCATCCATCCATCCATCCATCCATCCATCCATCCATCCATCCATCCATCCATCCATCCATCCATCCATCCATCCATCATCCATCCATCCATCCATCCACCATCCACCATCCATCCATCCATCCATCCATCCATCATGGGCATCCATTCAACAACCCATGACCCACATCCGAATATCCCATCCATTGCACAGCAACATCATTTGGGTATCATTTAACTTAAAGAAAGGCATCGAAGTATGGCATACTGAAGAACATATTTGCTAACATCACCAGCATGTAGACTCAGTATGAACAAACAAGTCTATCGCTTGAATGGGCAGTGGCCAACAGGGTCATCACTTCATAAACAGGAGTTCTAATCTTTACGAAGCTGTCAACAAAGACCCTGGTATTGGGTGATTCAGAAGCTCCATGTTCATTCTAGTTGGGGCTCGTAATATTTTGGTATGATATTTTGGTTAAATAATCCATTGATGCACACATATTTGAATTTCTTTTTCACTCTTGTTTCAAAACTAGTATTGAAACAAATTATGACGTTTTCAAAACTGATGTGCTTTGCGACAAAGTTTGCATCAAAGTTGTTAGTTTTTTTCTAAACCATGGCCTTGTATGTTGAAAAAGCAAACTTTGTGCCTTGGTAGTTGGTACATCACTCCACAAAGTTTGCTCTTTTTTTTAACTAGTTTTGAAACAAATTATGGGATACACAGGTGCACCTTACATTGCACTGTTACTGAAGTGAGCCTTGACATTAAACTTTTGTATCCACTGACCCAGGGGGGCCAGTAGATTTGAAAAGTTACTGGCCCGCTCAAAAAGTTACTGGCATGAATATCGTAAACAAAATACGCTGCTACCAAGGTGCCTGTCGCTTTAGAAGACCAAGTTTCGACAGGAGTGACATCATGAAGATTTTCCAAAGCTCTTATTTGCATGTGTTTTTTTATTATAATTGTTCAATGTTCATACTGCAAAAATAAAAAGAGAGAACTCAATGTTAAGTGACATTTTTAATCGTGGTGTCAATCTGCTAATATAAAATCTGAGGCGCCATTCACACTATACAATTTTAGCACATTTATTTATAGACTATAACATTGATTATAACTTATTACGAGAAATTAAACATCAACCTCAATGACAACAGTCAATCTTCTGTCAGGGTTGTGTCTCTTCTACATATCACATAATAAAGCCAGTTTAAATTTGAAAAATAATGTAAAAAACACAATATTACAATATTATTTATTATAGCCTTCATTGTAGGCCATTTGTATGAGCTAGGACATTATAAATAACAAATTTTTCATATTTTATATTGACAGTTGATTTACTCATTGACACTTTCTATTAATATTTTGTTTTGCATAACTGCACCGAGACTAAAGCAAAGTCGGCAAAGTCGAAATCATGACGTGTAGTATGTTTTGACAGGTACCCTGGGTATACAAGGAGGAGGGCTTGGGGCTTGAAACTATAGCTGTCTGTCATGAAAAACATTTCTTGGTTTTGGTGGTGGCTGCTGCTCAATACTAAAGCTGTTACTGCAGAATCACACAGATAACATGTGCTCCATTTAATGACAGGCTAGCCTACGACATCATGTTAGTGTGTGAGGCCGAGGGCCCACGTGCGACGGTGACAGTGTGAACGCTGTCCAAAATATTTGCCCTCTTTCTTCCAAGACTGTGTTACAAAATCCACTGCTGCAGGAATGGTCTTTTGCAACATTATCAAACGTTGACCATATAGCAAATTGCATAGACATTTTTCCATTACGGAATGTGCACTAGCATTTTATCATTCATGCAGACAACAATGATATCGCCTACCACCCATAGGCAATGGCAACATGTAACAAGATCGCTGATTGGGTGAATAATGAGTGGTTCCCGTCATTTGCCAATCATGCAGGCGTTTACAAAAATATGAGTTTCACAGTGAGTTGAAGTCTTCGTGTACGCACGACAACATTATAGATATAGTTGTATAATAAGTTATAAATAAAATGTAACAAAAAAAGAATGTTAATAAATAGACTAATTTATTAACGTCACACTATTTTTTCTGTGAAGGGTTGGGTTATGGAAACGTCGACGGTGGTCATTGGATGGAAACCACTGGCCCATCGGGCCAGTAGTATTAAAAAACAAGTGGCCCGAAAGCTTTAAAGCATGCGTTGGGCCATCGCCAATGTCGACCCCTGGAAGTCATAATTTTTCCAAACTGCCACCTTTCCACTCTGTGTCACAGTGTGTGTTACAGCATACTGCAAGTCTTGGGCAGTTTTCTTTGTGCAGAATTATTAAAATAATATTCTTTGGCAGCTAGAAATACAATTAACATGCAAACAGAAGCAACAAACACATTTTTATTTTGTGATATTATTACATTGAATTAATATTAAAAGAAAAGATTTAACCAACTTGTTTATGTTATGCACCTTTAGGAATTAATACATGTTTATACAACTCACCATTTGCAATTAAAATCAATATTTTAATGTCAGTATCCGGTAGTTAACTCAGAATACAGTCTCAAAGTAGAAGACTACCGGTAATCAAATGTTCGATATCGAGGAGGTGGCCATCTTACTCAAGGTACAGAGACGCCAGTCCTTAACCAATAAGTTCTACGCTATGACATCAGTTATGATGCGTCAGTTTCCAAGGTTTGATTAACATCTATCAAAAATTACATATATGTAACTTCATTTGCTGACTTCTAATCAACACTTCACTAAGTGACACTGTCTGACAAATTGCTCATGGTCTCATGTGTGCACAGCTTTGTTCCAATTCTTCATATTATAAGTTAGAGACCTTTGTGGAAAGTATTTGTGTATCTCTTGTTGTTGAAAACAAGGGGCAACAACTTAAGTCATGGGGTTTAATTTTTCGGACTTCCACCCACAGAAGGCATGAAAGATTGCACATGTTTGTAGCAAAGCCTGTGCAAAGTTGTTATTTGGTGAAACAACAACTGGCAGAAATAACAACTGACGGCATGCACAGTTTTACTGCTGCTTAGATTCAGGCAGTGGCTCAAAATAACATGTGATACCAAATATTGTGCATATATCATATATGCTAATCAGTGGCTTGTACTTTATGATGTATGTTTTCCTAAAAAGTGAAATATATGTTGTTTCTATCAGCATAATTGATGTGTAGAGTTTGTGATGCTCTAGTGTTATCATGTTGTGTATTAGATACTAAAAATATATTTAACAAGATTTAACAACCACCTAGAGAATTAACTCTAGATGGCAGGTGGACTAGGAAGCTTTTATAGTATACCCCGCCTTTTTTAGGTATATGTCAATTTTATTTTAAAATATATTAACACTACTAGCACCTACACAATCAGGTGTTATCTGTTCCATTAATTTACTGTTCTTTGTGAAAATAGAATTTTCTAATATCTAGTCTACACTGCTTCTTTGCTAATGTAACTCCATGTCCTCTAGTCCTTCTCTCTTCCTTGACTGAGAAAAAACATTTCTGTCAATATTTTCATACCCATGCATTCACTATTTTAAATACTTCTATCTGATCTCCTCTCAACCTCCTGATTTCTAGTGTGGATAAGGTATTACCACATTCTTTTAGACGCATTTCATAACTAATACTCTTAGTTTCGGTACCATTTTGGTTGCTATCCTTTGTATCAAAAACATTTTATTTTTTAATTGGGCTAGGAATCAGAAACCATAAGACTGAAAATGAAGCCAGTGATTGTCACTGGCTGTGTCAGTGTGTGACTGTGCCGGTAAAGATGGGAGTGGTTTAACTGATATTAACCGAATTGGAAATCATGGAGATACATCAGTAGTATTTATCAGTTGTAGTCTTGCAAAGTTATTCTAGCATCATGTATTTCACATTTCCTTCAGATCAACGTTGACCTTGCATTTGGGCCCATCCCGACGATGGTCATGATAGCACATTTACGGCGCTGTTTATAACTGACCTAGATATGGGGGCGTGCATAGCTAGGCGACGATAGTGAGATTTAGATTGGCGAGATTTTGGCTTGTATACGGTACACTCTGGCATAACATACAATCGCATAAACATCCATAAGTGCCGAATAGGTCGCAATATTGCAATAACGTAAAACACAGTCTTGTCAGGCCCTCAAATTCTACCTGATAATGATTTTTCATTTTGTAGACCAGCGAAGCAACGCACCGGGCATGCCGAATCAAACGGAGAACGCCCCACGACAATCCTAGTTTTATACCAACACATGCGCAATACTCAAGCAAAATAATCGTATGTTTAACACGTTAATACCTACCAGATATGACTAACGCTTTGTTGGGTCCCACTGTATGAATATTTCCCATCTTTACGGTGCGGAGGAAAAACAAGCACCACAACGAAAAATCCGACTCGAAACAGCTTGTTGACAATGTTGCTGGCGCCACCTGCAGGCGTCGATCTAGACAAAACATTGTAGATACTACATGCGTTGACATTGTCACGCTACATTGCGTGTACCACATCCAAATAAAGGATGCTTGCAGTAGTCACTTTTATAAGTTGCAAGTGGAAGTTGCAGTTTTTTGCACATATTTTAAAATGGTAGACATGTTTTTAATAAAAAGAAAAAAATGATATAAGTTTATTACATATTATTATAATAATAATTATTCATAATCCTGAGTTCGCGCGCAATTCCGTGGCACCTCCGGTAGTTTCTCAAGTATTATCAGTAAATTATGACATTATGCCAACCAGTTTAGTTATATTTTTAAACAGTGTTTCTCGGCGACATATTTCCGTGATACGCTGAAACAGTGTAGTTTTCCAGTGTGTGTGTGTGTGTGTGTGTGTGTGTGTGTGTGTGTGTGTGTGTGTGTGTGTGTGTGTGTGTGTGTGTGTGTGTGTGTGTGTGTGTGTGTGTGTGTGTGTGTGTGTGTGTGTGTGTGTGTGTGTGTGTGTGTGTGTGTGTGTGTGTGTGTGTGTGTGTGTTGTTTTTTTTATATATATATATATATATATATATATATATATATATATATATATATATATATATATATATATATATATATATATATATATATATAAATATATATATATATATCGCCATATAGTTAATTTTTTTAAAGAATAAAGCTATATAGGCCATGCATACATATGCAGTATATATCCAGTTATAATTATAAATGTTATCAATGCGCATTTGGTTAAGTTTTATTTATGTGGGATTCAAATGTAGGGTATTTCGGCTTGTCGGTCCACTCCCGAGGCCCGAGGTGCAAAGTATCTGATTGACACAACTCGTTATAATTTTTAACCGTGCACGCCATGGGCATGGAACCAATCCTGCTAAAAATTACTATCGTGTTAATTGTTACAGTAATTTTTATTTAACTGACTATGGTTAATTTACTCCAATATAAGTTACTGTAGTAAACTACAGCTTTTCACGTTTTCGTACTATGCATGGTTTATTATGATAAATACTACATTTTACCATGCTTTACTATGGTGAATATCACTTATACAATGGCTTACTACAGAGAATACCATATTTTACCATTTAATTTACATATATGGCAATTTTATGTTTTAACGTAATAAAAAAAGGAACACGAATAACACATTTAATTAATTAAATAATGTTGACAGTATTTTACACAAAGCATCGATCGCTTAAGTAATTAGCAAGTAGTTCAACGCGCATGCACGCACGCACGCACGCACGCACGCACGCACGCACGCACGCACGCACGCACGCACACGCACGCACGCACACACACACACACACACTTACGCTCATGCAGGCACCCACGCACATACACGCACGCGCCCTCACGCACGAACGCGCGCGCACGCATGATCAACCCACGCAAGCGTGCATGCATGCACGCACTACAAGGAAACTCATCACATACATACACGTAATACAACCTCACACTATAGCACACAACGTACGTAGGCCTTTTACACGAACTCACACAAGCACGCACGTAGGCACGGCCGGCCAATGTACACCAGCCCACACGTATGCATGCACTCGTCACACGCATATTATTGTGACACAAAGCAGTATTTATAGCACATACAAAACATAAATTATCAGTAAAAATGTGAAGCTTTACACACACGCACGCACGCACGCACGCACGCACGCACGCACGCACGCACGCACGCACGCACGCACACACGCACACACACACACACACACACACACACACAAATAAATAATATATAATTATAATAATAAAAAATAATTCATACAAAATATACATATACATATATTATTTAAAAAAACACGGGCGCAAGAGAATTTTATTTGTAAAGTGTGTTGTCATCTACCGTGATAACTATTTTGGAGACCCATGACTCATTAGACCATCATGCTCAAGTAAGTATGCACACTAGTTGCACACACGCACGCACGCAAGCACGCGCGCACGCGGTGCGCACATGCACACATTACATAAACATGTAATGCTTTCAGTTTTAAGTAAAAGAATGTGTAGTCCAATGCCTTATATAGCCTTATGGCTTGTCAGTGACGAAAGTATAATATTCATCCATTCCCTTTCCCTAAATATAGGGGGGTGCATATTATAGTACTGCATATACATATACTGCCCAACACAAAACGGACTAGTGTAGTCGTTGGTAAAAGTGCTGTACTATAATAGGCTGTACTACAATATAAATTACCATATCGTTATGTTAGCAAACTCGTAAAGACAAATATAATACAATAATTAAATGACAAGATTGGCAAAGCTAGGGGTGTCCATTTTTCACCACCCGGCCTCATTGGCGCTGTTCTGACGATTTTGAGACAAGCTATATATAGTATATGCAATGCATTGCAATAAAACAATTATTATAATATATAATATTTTGTCGAACGTCATAAATATTACGGTATTATCTGCCTCATTGCTTGATATAAATACGTTTGAAACCGTGTGCTAGCTATCAGACGAGTCATAGTGAGTCATACAAAATTAGCCTTTATCGAGGACATTGAACCTTTGTATTTATGTATTTATAGGGGAGACTATATGCCGCGACGCGCTCACCAAGAAGTCCGCACAGACAGACGCATTTGGAAAAGTGGAGGAGGCGATTTTTGTTGTTTTATGTCGTTTCATTTATCAACGAACTTCATTACGTTACAGTTTCATCATTTGGTATGTTTTGTCATTGTTTATTATACATTGTAACTTTTCTTGTTATGATAAATATGAAACTGAGATCAGAATCGTTATTACTTTGACCGTATTACTGTTAGTGTTAGTGTTACTGTTAGAGAATTGTAACATTTCACGGATCCATTCATTTCTATCGTTGATTCAGTGAGTGACTATAACTGAGTGGGATCATGCCGTAATTTAAGCAATTACGTTTTCACAAATTGACTCATAATGGCGAATCACGTAAGGTTATCGACTTAAATTTAGTGGAGGGTGTTTGCTTGGTGTCTATCATGATGATAGTAGACCTCCAGGTAATCTTTCAGTTAACTGGCCTAAATTATTGGGCCTTTTCAAAACGGTTTTACGATATTTTTTATGTGTATGTGTTTTTGGATGTCATTCTATATAATTTCTGGTACAAAGAAGTAACATACTATTTTTTAAATTGTGTTTTAGATCTATGTAATGCAGTCGAATCGATGTAATTGCAAGACATTGTCTTTGCGGTCATGATGTGTCTGGGGTGTGCTAACTGCTCACACCCAATGACAACGGCTTATTTAGGTCGATTCGATGGCAATAAATTGATCTATGAAAATAATAATCTTACTTCTTTTTAGAAGAAGTGATTTAGAATGACATTCCAAACACAAATACATTGAAAAAGTGTGGTAAAACCGTTTTGAAAAGGCCCTAGTAATTTAGGCCACCTAACTGGAAGATTACCAGACCTCCATGCTATGGCTATGTTATAACTAAAAAATAAGTATACAGTGTGACTGTATGCACCATAAAGCTAAATACTTTGCTTAATTTTTCATAGAGACATAAATAATATTGGTTACATTTGTAGTGGTAACATTATTAGTGAGAATAAAAATGTAGTAATATAAATTATTGATATTGATGTGACCCTGTGTTGTGACTTGATATGTGATCATGTAGTGATGTTAGGGTTCCATGTATAATATTGATGAGTTCAGTACATGGCATGCAATGATGTTCCCATAGTACTAGTTGCTTTACAGTGTTCAAGTGTTACTGCTGAGCAACAAGTAACATTGCATTTATTGGTTAAGGTCGTGTTGTATAAAATGTTACAGATATATACAGTATGCACACAGCATAACTTTATCTAGAGTCCTGTCATTTCGATGGGTGAGGTTTGTTTGGGATGAGTACAAATTTGAGTGGTGGAATGGGGGCTGGTGAAGGGCAACTCTGAAAACCAATGACAATAATGGTCAGCTAATTGACCAGTGGTCATCAATGGAAGAGAGAGAGAGAGAGAGAGAGAGAGAGAGAGAGAGAGAGAGAGAGAGAGAGAGAGAGAGAGAGAGAGAGAGAGAGAGAGAGAGAGAGAGAGAGAGAGAGAGAGAGAGAGAGAGAGAGAGAGAGAGAGAGAGAGAGAGAGAGAGAGAGAGAGAGAGAGAAGGGGCGGATAAATGGACAAGTGGTAGTTTGAGGATAAAACATCTTATATTATTTAAACTACCTGGTAGATTGTTTGCACAAAGACACATATCTGCTGGGACACTTTAGACTGGTCACATTGTTATTGCGCATAAAGCCTGATGCACCATTATATAGATAGGTATTGTTGGTTGGGAGTGGTGGTTGCGTGGTAGAGTGCCATACTATCAGTCGAGGGGATGGTAGTTCAAACTTCAAACCCACCTGGTCTGTTCAGAAACTTAGGCAATTTTGTTCACCTCACATTGCTTGTGTCTTTCGGAAGAAACACTAAAAGCGGATAGTCCCTTCTATCTGGTGTCTATTCTTCTATGCCAGGGGAAGTAAAAGATCCCACATGTGGGGTTAATGTGTAACATATAGTGGACTCACTAATTCTAGAGGACAACTCTGAAAACAAAAGAACAGTAATTGTCAGCTACTTGACAGTGACTCTTGACCAATGGTCATTAATTGGAAGCAGAAGAAGAGATTAATATAAACTATGAAACCAGATTTGTTCTGATAAGATTTCACAAAGTAGATATCCCAGCATAAAATGTGATGTGTTTAGAGTAAATGTTACTACAGTGTATGCACAGATTCTATGGTCATTAGTAGTTGACTGGATCATGTGGAACAATGTAAATATCAATCAAAAGAGCAACTTGTTAACATAATGGTACATGGAAGTGGACACCAGTTCAACCATTTTGCTTATATTGGTGCATTATGATGAGTATGTCAGTTTTAATTGTTTGTCAAATGTTTGATATGAATGCTAGGTGCAGCTTACATGTAATCCAGGCGTTACTTTATTATGTGCTTTGACTGTGTACAGACTAGTGTTTACAAGGATATTATGACGTGTCATTTGGTTGTTGAAATTAATAACAACTTGTGTTCTATCCTTGACAGGTAACTCTCTGAGTAGGGCATTTGGGGCATTCTGGATATCGCCATTTAGAACCTATTGGACATTTTCGTTCGTATATGTTTAGGAAGTTTTGGTTGTAGTCTTTTTTGCATTATCTTAGTTAAGCTAATTTAAGTAGTGTTGTTAATTGTGTCATTTGATGCTATTAACCCTAATTGTTCCTTTTGAATGAACATTATATATTTTATTTCATTGGCCTTTGTTTAACTGATTGGTATGGGGACCTTTGGAATGTAGCAGGTCTAGGCTAGCGCTGTGCCTAAAATCTGTTTAGCCAATTTGGCTAAAGGTCAAAAATTTAGAAATTTGCAAAGTTTGCAAAACAAGACATAATATAATAAAACATTTTATACAATATTCACCAAAAAATGCCCAATTTTAATTAGCTAAACGTTTATATTATATGTTTAACTAAACATATTATATAACTCAAATAAACATACAGTATACTTTAACAGTATAATTTAACAGAACATTGGTTCACCATAAAAAGAAAGCTGAACAACTGTTGGTTATTTTGCAAATACTAAGAAACAGCACACAACACATACTATTAAATGTAACCAAATTAACATTACAGGTGTATATAGGATAAGTTTAAAGATATACAATTTTATAACAAGGCAAAATAATTAAGAACCATCTACTCTACTCTTGTAGTGATTCAGTGTATTGATATAATTATTACCTATCTTAAAAACATCACTCGCCTGATCAGTAATTGATTAACTGAATAGAGTAATTTACGAAATTAGTTAACTGATCGACAGTAATCCTGGCCTGGGTGATGCAGGCTATGTAATGATAAAACATGTTTTTGACATGCATTCTATCTGTAATGTTTCTGGTGGTGAAACTTGCCAAATATACATGAATTACAATCTTTTTTTGGCATTTTATTGAATAGTTACCAGATGGCACATTGACTAATAACCATGCCATTGGACTGCTTCGATACTGAGCAATAATATGGAACCTGTCAGATACTTCGTTGTTGTACTTGTCTCAAACTTGTAATTAGTGTCACCAAGCCGGTCCCTATTGTCTAGTAAACACAATTCTTGGTTGAATTAAGTCCCTCTATTGTCTGTGAGCATGGCTAAAATTTGGAGGAATTAGCGACCTATTGTTTACCCAGCGGGTCACGTTACCATGACTGGTTATTTGGGTCAGATGGATGTGCGATAGTTGAGACAACTTCAACAGAGCCGGTGGTTGAATAATGCAGTCATGTATTGCTGATAACATTTATAATAATGACAGAAATAATGTTTCGCCAATTTGGCGAACAGTTTTAGTTTATTTTTGCCAAATAGCAAACCGTTTTGCCTATGGCACAATTGGTGATCGACAGCGCTAGCCTAGCAGGTCATGTATTGATATTTGTTATTTTATTAATTGTTTACTAATTGTCATATATTTTAAAGGGAGTTTGAACAACCATTGCCCTGTTATGTTCTTATGTTTGAGCAATGGTTATTCAAGCATTTCAATCGCCTTTAATAACTTATCACTGTACTTATTTCATTGTTGGATTTAATTACTATTGTTATGTCAGTACTAATTGGATAGTAGCAGTATATAAATATTCATCATCGTGACCAGCACGCAAGCAACCTTTTAAGTCTTAGTGCAGACCTCCATAGATCAAACATCCTGTATTATTAACTACCATATGACTAATAATTATACGGTCTAAACTTATATTTGTGATCGATCTAAATAAAAAATCTCTCTTTGGTGTAATCAATTTTATTGTTTCTACATCAATTGTAATAGAACATGAAAGTGACTGTTAAATATATAGAATATGAAATTGACTGTTAGATATATATGTTTGTTACTATTACTTATTTAATTGTCTTACGGTGGCCTAACTGTAGGATTTTTATTTTTAGAACCATCACCATGTCTGACAACAGTGATTTTGAAAGGTAAGTGTACATCATCATTGCCAGTAGTCAAGATGATGGTTATTTTGTTTAATTGCCTTATGTAACTATTGTATTTCTTACTTTCAGATCGTCACGGATCCTCAACATGGCTGACAACAGTGATCTCGACAGGTGGGTGTACATCACATGGCTTCATTGAATCTCTCTGCACAATATGTGGATCTCTGTTGGAAACTAGATAATCTGCACAATCTGTTGATCTGTTATTGGTGTGCAGTATACTGATGAACAGTTGTGTACACACACTGTACACAACTGTTCATCAGTAGTGTAATTATGGAATGTCCAGTAGCACTAACTGAAGTGCTAAACATTCCTGTGCATGATGTACATTCATTCCGTGAACATTCTTTTGTGAATTGCTTAGTTTTCTGTTGTGGATATCTCAAGATGTAGTGCGAGTGTCATAGCTTTATGTAGAGACCCGTCCACCCATCATTTGGACGGGTAAAAACGAATATGGACGGGTAGAAATGTGGGTGGATGGGTAAAAATATGAAGGAGCAAAAAAAAAATTCTACTAAAACCATAGATATTGTTAGTTATGTCGTGAAAATGGTGTCACATGTGTGTTTGTAGTCCATTTCAGGTCATCAGACACATTTAAAAATGTGTAAACTGGCTTATCCATGTGTCCACCAAAACATGTGACTGGTCAGATAAGTTACAGCAGTTGTGACAAGACTGGTTTCTCAGAGGTGTTGTGTAGTGACTGTTTAGTAGTGGATGTATTTGTTGTGTAGTGAGTGTGTTTAGTAGTGGCTGTGTTACCAAGTGGCTAGATCTTTGGATTCTCAACTGAGAGAACCCGGGTTCAAATACTATGCTACGCTTCGAACCTTGGGCAAGTTTGTTCACTCTACATTGCTCCAGTTCACTCTCTGCTATGAAAGAGTACCTGGCTACAGACAAAGGTGGATATTTATGTATGAACAGTCTTCGCGCATTAATTGCAGTGTGGCTGGATGCTTCCCAGAGGAGTCGAGGTGGTGTTTGATTGAACAGGTCTGCCAGGGAGTAAAATAAAGCACGAGGATCAGTCCTGAGGACTGGGTATTGCGCCGTACAAGAACTTACCTTTTTACCTGATGTCTCGTTCACAGGCAGATAGAACAGCTGAGGAACTGTGAGGTCATCAAGGAGAGTGAGGTGAAATCTCTGTGTGCCAAGGTGAGAGAGATCCTGGTTGAGGAGAGCAATGTACAGCGGGTGGACTCACCAGTCACGGTAAGTCACTGCTCTGACCGTGTTCTTGTGACTGAACAATTCACGTATCATTTGTGTCTACAGTTACATAGATTGTGATCACATTTGGTGGTGTAATTTAAAGTCGGGTTTAAAAAAATAGATTTACAGACTTCACTAAATCCATTAATATTGTATAAATTGTGTAGAAAATATCTATGCATGTATCCCATCCATTACGCCCACAAAATCATCAAATTACTGCCGACAGATTGAGTCTTTCAGAAATATTTTACTATTTCCCCACAACACATATCTTCACCAGATATACATGTTCAATGAGAGAAACAACTTAAATATAGTCACAGTGAAATAAAAATCTAGACTGCGACTGTGTACCACTGTAGCCAGCGAAGGTGGAACCACGAGTGACGTCATATATTTGTGACTTTGAACATGTTCAGAAAACATAGTTTTCTAAGTTTGTCCTCTTTTTTCAATGTTTTGGCTATACACGGATTCAGATTTGTGATAACATTGAGTAACACACAAGTACAAGTATCTTTATATAGACCTTGTCTGGACAGGATATGGCCATTAAGAAACGGCCCCCTGATCCCTATGCCAAACAAAGTCACTAGAATGTCCTAGATCTATCCTTACTTTGCTGTATAGTTCATGAATGGCATGAAGTGTCCCTGTTATATGTGACAGGTATGTGGCGACATACACGGTCAGTTCTTTGACCTGAAGGAGCTCTTCAAGGTTGGAGGAGACATTCCAGACACAAACTACCTGTTCATGGGTGACTTTGTCGACAGAGGCTTCTACAGCGTTGAGACGTTCCTGTTGCTGCTGGCGCTGAAGGTAAGTGGGCGGAACTTCCATTTGGCTTTCACAGAAAAAGTTGGCAAAATTTTCAGTGTTTTAACAAGATATAATTTGTTTTTTAACTGCACGGAATGTCCAAAATTTTGACATGTATGTCAGCTATATTGTAAGGGTGACTAATATCTTCTTGCTATGCGATAGGATTATGGATAGAAAATGAATTGGTTGAATATGTGGGTCAGCTATCAAGACACTTTGTCCTAATAATTCTAATTTTTTTTAATACGAATGAGTGTAGCCAACTGGTGTAAGGTTTAACATCACTTTAATTCTACACATTGGTGTAGTTACCTGGTGGCAGTGGTGAGAAATATTGACGTCTGTGTGATGTCACTGAGCTGTCTGAATCGCACTAACTGTCCAATTAGCAGCACATTTACCCTATGTCATTGTTACTCACCTTATGAATTATCTACAGGTTCGTTATCCTGATCGATTGACGCTAATACGAGGTAACCACGAAAGTCGGCAAATAACACAAGTTTATGGCTTCTATGACGAATGTCTGCGCAAATACGGCTCCATCACCGTGTGGCGCTACTGTACAGAGATCTTCGACTACCTCAGTTTGTCAGCAGTGATTGACGGCAAGGTAAAATGTCTTTTATATCAGATTGTTTGTTCTGTGTTGTCAATTTGTTAACTTCTAGAAATAACTTCATAATTGTCATCTCTTGTCGTGACTCAGATCCACAAACTAAATTAATAGATGACAAAACATTCATAGACTGAGCAGGTGGTAAGTTATATAGTGCTGGGTATAAGAACTTAATTAAAGTAAAAGAACTTAAAGTAAAAAAACACATAATACAAAATCCGTATAAAATAATGCCATCACATTTCTGGTTTAGTTTGCCAAGAAGTGTTGATTTTGAGATGTACTTGTGTTGTTGATGCTGTACACAGTGAGATGTACTTGTGTTGTTGATGCTATACACAGTGAGATGTACTTGTGTTGTTGATGCTGTACACAGTGAGATGTACTTGTGTTGTTGATGCTGTACACAGTGAGATGTACTTGTGTTGTTGATGCTGTACACAGTGAGATGTACTTGTGTTGTTGATGCTGTACACAGTGAGATGTACTTGTGTTGTTGATGCTGTACACAGTGAGATGTACTTGTGTTGTTGATGCTATACACAGTGAGATGTACTTGTGTTGTTGATGCTGTACACAGTGAGATGTACTTGTGTTGTTGATGCTGTACACAGTGAGATGTACTTGTGTTGTTGATGCTGTACACAGTGAGATGTACTTGTGTTGTTGATGCTGTACACAGTGAGATGTACTTGTGTTGTTGATGCTGTACACAGTGAGATGTACTTGTGTTGTTGATGCTGTACACAGTGAGATGTACTTGTGTTGTTGATGCTGTACACAGTGAGATGTACTTGTGTTGTTGATGCTGTACACAGTGAGATGTACTTGTGTTGTTGATGCTGTACACAGTGAGATGTACTTGTGTTGTTGATGCTGTACACAGTGAGATGTACTTGTGTTGTTGATGCTGTACACATGAGATGTACTTGTGTTGTTGATGCTGTACACAGTGAGATGTACTTGTGTTGTTGATGCTTACACAGTGAGATGTACTTGTGTTGTTGATGCTGTACACAGTGAGATGTACTTGTGTTGTTGATGCTTACACAGTGAGATGTACTTGTGTTGTTGATGCTGTACACAGTGAGATGTACTTGTGTTGTTGATGCTGTACACAGTGAGATGTACTTGTGTTGTTGATGCTGTACACAGTGAGATGTACTTGTGTTGTTGATGCTGTACACAGTGAGATGTACTTGTGTTGTTGATGCTATACACAGTGAGATGTACTTGTGTTGTTGATGCTGTACACAGTGAGATGTACTTGTGTTGTTGATGCTGTACACAGTGAGATGTACTTGTGTTGTTGATGCTGTACACAGTGAGATGTACTTGTGTTGTTGATGCTGTACACAGTGAGATGTACATGTGTTGTTGATGCTGTACACAGTGAGATGTACTTGTGTTGTTGATGCTGTACACAGTGAGATGTACTTGTGTTGTTGATGCTGTACACAGTGAGATGTACTTGTGTTGTTGATGCTGTACACAGTGAGATGTACTTGTGTTGTTGATGCTATACACAGTGAGATGTACTTGTGTTGTTGATGCTGTACACAGTGAGATGTACTTGTGTTGTTGATGCTGTACACAGTGAGATGTACTTGTGTTGTTGATGCTGTACACAGTGAGATGTACTTGTGTTGTTGATGCTGTACACAGTGAGATGTACTTGTGTTGTTGATGCTGTACACAGTGAGATGTACTTGTGTTGTTGATGCTGCTGTACACAGTGAGATGTACTTGTGTTGTTGATGCTGTACACAGTGAGATGTACTTGTGTTGATGCTGCTGTACACAGTGAGATGTACTTGTGTTGTTGATGCTATACACGGTGAGATGTACTTGTGTTGTTGATGCTGTACACGGTGAGATGTACTTGTGTTGTTGATGCTGTACACGGTGAGATGTACGTGTGTTGTTGATGCTGTACGCAGTGAGATGTACTTGTGTTGTTGATGCTGTACACAGTGAGATGTACTTGTGTTGTTGATGCTGTACACAGTGAGATGTACTTGTGTTGTTGATGCTGTACACAGTGAGATGTACATGTGTTGTTGATGCTGTACACAGTGAGATGTACTTGTGTTGTTGATGCTGTACACAGTGAGATGTACTTGTGTTGTTGATGCTGTACACAGTGAGATGTACTTGTGTTGTTGATGCTGTACACAGTAATATGTACTTCTGTTGTTGATGCTATACACAGTGAGATGTACTTGTGTTGTTGATGCTGTACACAGTAATATGTACTTCTGTTGTTGATGCTGTACACAGTGAGATGTACTTGTGTTGTTGATGCTGTACACAGTAAGATGTACTTGTGTTGTTGATGCTGTACACAGTGAGATGTACTTGTGTTGTTGATGCTATACACAGTGAGATGTACTTGTGTTGTTGATGCTGTACACAGTGAGATGTAATTCTTGTAGATCTTCTGTGTACATGGCGGTCTGTCCCCGTCCATCCAGACCCTGGATCAGATCCGGGCGATCGACAGGAAGCAGGAAGTGCCCCACGACGGACCCATGTGTGACCTGTTGTGGTCAGACCCAGAAGGTATAGTCATCAGTGTCCAGTCCAGGTCATATGCAAATCCTGTCTGTAAAATGTCAAGTTAGAAACAAGATTATGTCACTGGCAGAGTAACAAATAAGAGTTGAGTGATACTGTGTAAGAAGGTGTCATGTAATGGTGTTTACTTGTGAACCAGGTTTCTGTTGTTCAGCACTTTAAATGTTGGATTCAAACAGCTTTTCTAACAATTTGTTTTCATAACAAAATTTAAAATAAAGATTAAGGATGTTGAACATGATCTCTTTCGAAAGAGTTTGATTAACATCTTCATATAGTATTGAACTATTGAAATGTTAACACATATATTTATGTAATTATGTTTGTTCTGCACTAATTAAGAAATGTGTAAGAGTAAGGTTTGGTACTGTAACAAATTGATGATTCATATAAGTAATGTTTGCATGTAATTTATGGATAACATATTAAGTACTGTAGATATTAGTATCACAAATTACCATTGAAACTGTTTATGTACATGTCTCATATTATGGCCTCAAAATAAATGTGGTGACATATTTGTAAAGATTGTTTTTGCATACCTAAGATTTCAAGAAGACACTGGAACAAATACAGAGAGACAATAATATTATTCTCTGTAAAGGGAGCAGTCAGTTTCTCTACCCAGTAGAAGGGGCAGACACTTGTAACAGGAAGTCTGCAGTGTTGAACATTGAAACATGGAACAAATACAGAGAGACAATATTCTCTGTAAAGGGAGCAGTCAGTTTATCTACCCAGTAGAAGGGGCAGACACTTGTAACAGGAAGTCTGCAGTGTTGAACATTGAAACATGGAACAAATACAGAGAGACAACATTCTCTGTAAAGGGAGCAGTCAGTTTCTCTACCCAGTAGAAGGGGCAGACACTTGTAACAGGAAGTCTGCAGTGTTGAACATTGAAACATGGAACAAATACAGAGAGACAACATTCTCTGTAAAGGGAGCAGTCAGTTTCTCTACCCAGTAGAAGGGGCAGACACTTGTAACAGGAAGTCTGCAGTGTTGAACATTGAAACATGGAACAATAACAGAGAGACAACATTCTCTGTAAAGGGAGCAGTCAGTTTCTCTACCCAGTAGAAGGGGCAGACACTTGTAACAGGAAGTCTGCAGTGTTGAACATTGAAACATGGAACAAATACAGAGAGACAACATTCTCTGTAAAGGGAGCAGTCAGTTTCTCTACCCAGTAGAAGGGGCAGACACTTGTAACAGGAAGTCTGCAGTGTTGAACATTGAAACATGGAACAAATACAGAGAGACAACATTCTCTGTAAAGGGAGCAGTCAGTTTCTCTACCCAGTAGAAGGGGCAGACACTTGTAACAGGAAGTCTGCAGTGTTGAACATTGAAACATGGAACAAATACAGAGAGACAACATTCTCTGTAAAGGGAGCAGTCAGTTTCTCTACCCAGTAGTAGGGGCAGACACTTGTAACAGGAAGTCTGCAGTGTTGAACATTGAAACATGGAACAAATACAGAGAGACAACATTCTCTGTAAAGGGAGCAGTCAGTTTCTCTACCCAGTAGAAGGGGCAGACACTTGTAACAGGAAGTCTGCAGTGTTGAACATTGAAACATGGAACAAATACAGAGAGACAACATTCTCTGTAAAGGGAGCAGTCAGTTTCTCTACCCAGTAGAAGGGGCAGACACTTGTAACAGGAAGTCTGCAGTGTTGAACATTGAAACATGGAACAAATACAGAGAGACAACATTCTCTGTAAAGGGAGCAGTCAGTTTCTCTACCCAGTAGAAGGGGCAGACATTTGTAACAGGAAGTCTGCAGTGTTGAACATTGAAACATGGAACAAATACAGAGAGACAACATTCTCTGTAAAGGGAGCAGTCAGTTTCTCTACCCAGTAGTAGGGGCAGACTTGTAACAGGAAGTCTGCAGTTTTGAACATTGAAACATGGAACAAATACAGAGAGACAACATTCTCTGTAAAGGGAGCAGTCAGTTTCTCTACCCAGTAGTAGGGGCAGACACTTGTAACAGGAAGTCTGCAGTGTTGAACATTGAAACATGGAACAAATACAGAGAGACAACATTCTCTGTAAAGGGAGCAGTCAGTTTCTCTACCCAGTAGTAGGGGCAGACACTTGTAACAGGAAGTCTGCAGTGTTGAACATTGAAACATGGAACAAATACAGAGAGACAACATTCTCTGTAAAGGGAGCAGTCAGTTTCTCTACCCAGTAGTAGGGGCAGACACTTGTAACAGGAAGTCTGCAGTGTTGAACATTGAAACATGGAACAAATACAGAGAGACAACATTCTCTGTAAAGGGAGCAGTCAGTTTCTCTACCCAGTAGTAGGGGCAGACACTTGTAACAGGAAGTCTGCAGTGTTGAACATTGAAACATGGAACAAATACAGAGAGACAACATTCTCTGTAAAGGGAGCAGTCAGTTTCTCTACCCAGTAGAAGGGGCAGACACTTGTAACAGGAAGTCTGCAGTGTTGAACATTGAAACATGGAACAAATACAGAGAGACAACATTCTCTGTAAAGGGAGCAGTCAGTTTCTCTACCCAGTAGAAGGGGCAGACACTTGTAACAGGAAGTCTGCAGTGTTGAACATTGAAACATGGAACAAATACAGAGAGACAACATTCTCTGTAAAGGGAGCAGTCAGTTTCTCTACCCAGTAGTAGGGGCAGACACTTGTAACAGGAAGTCTGCAGTGTTGAACATTGAAACATGGAACGTCGTTGAATATCAGACTCAAAGGGTACTACAGTTGACTCGGCCTCACTGCAGTAACTGAAGTAAACTGAGTTTTATTTACCATCTGAACCTGTTTTGGGTTGGAAACTTTCAAATTACAAACATTATTTTGGGTTTTCTAAACACAATTTTTCCTGCAGTGTATAACCAACTTATTGATTTTGTACCAGCTCAAAAGTTATATTTATATTATATTCATTTAATATTGTGTTCTTATGACTACAACTTGCATGTTGAAAATTTACTGACTGCCAATTTCTGTTTAGATACTTTATGTTCGCAATTTAAAGATTCTGCCTGCATCACATTCATAAACATCCAGTTTCAAAACAGAATTAATTGCCAATAATTTTAGAGGCAGGCAGAGTTAACCTCAATATCCTCTGATCTTTAACTTTCCCACGTTCTAGACAACAGACTTCCTGTTACAACTTACTGCTTGGCCAGCTCTGGGCAGAGGAGCAGGCATCCTCCCCTTAAGAACATTATGCTAATAAATAAAACACAACAAGCAAGCTGCTCCCTTTCGACGGACTTGACACAGTTATGTTTCACCCTATGGCCTCTTCCCTTGTAGACACACAGGGCTGGGGAGTGAGCCCAAGGGGAGCGGGATACTTGTTTGGGAGTGACGTGGTAGCCCAGTTCAATGCATCCAACAGCATAGACTTGATCTGTCGCGCCCATCAGCTGGTGATGGAAGGCTACAAGTGGCACTTCAATGACACTGTCCTCACCGTCTGGTCCGCACCAAACTACTGCTACCGGTAATAATGAATGTTCTTTATAAACATTGTTTCCACCTCATGATAATATATATAATTTATCCTCCCAAAGGTTGTGTGTGTGTGTGTGTGTGTGTGTGTGTATGTGTGTGTGTGTGTGTGTGTGGTGTGTGGTGTGTGGTGTGTTGTGTGTTGTGTGTGTGTGTGTAAAAGGTACATATAGAAGGAAAACATGCGTACAAATTACAATTTACATGATCAAATGGATTGTGTAATGCAATCGATACATTAAGAACAGTGTATAGAAAAATATGTGTTGTGTAGCTTGTCAAAATAAGAATGATTATGGGCAAAAGTACACAGCATCAAAATATTAATTACATAGTTCAGTTAGAGTTCATAGCTCATAATATGAGCTATGAACTCTAACTGAACTGATATATTATATCACTGTTGCTAATAAAATGCATTGATCAAACGGGTTACGTTACAAGCATTTATGGAATTAAACGTCATAGCACCTGGCTGACAAGCATTCCTGTCTAGATTTATCTGCCAGCTGAATTTCATCAATGTCATTAGCAGTAGGTAACCATGACGATTGTGAGTTTGACCTGTACATAATGTGACCTCTGACAGATGCGGGAATGTGGCGGCCATCTTGGAGCTGGACGAACACCTACAACGAGACTTCACCGTGTTTGAAGCTGCACCACAGGTAGTCCTAGTTCTTCTGTTTTGTTACGTTGTGATGTAGTCATCATGTTAACAATACAGCTTTGTGTACAGTCACATGACAGCCATATGTACAGTCATATGACAGCCATATGTACAGTCACATGACAGCCATGTGTACAGTCACATGACAGTCATATGTACAGTCACATGACAGCCATATGTACAGTCACATGACAGCCATATGTACAGTCACATGACAGCCATATGTAGCGACAGTGAACAGTGTTCCCTGGGTTTCGTTGAATCAGTTCAGTCATTAGGAGTGAAAGAAAAATAACAAATGATCCCTTTGTGACACAGTCCGAATATACTAAATGGCTACCATAAATGTCCATGTATAATGTGCCACCATGTATTATATGCACCCGTCATTATATGCGGGGAGCAGTGGTCGCGCGGTAGAGCTCCAGACTGTCAATCGAGGGGATGGTGGTTCAATCTCACCTACCGTCGTTTCGAAATTTAGGCTATTTTGTTCACCCCACATTTGCATGTGTCTTTTGGAAGAGACACTAAAAGCCGGTGGTCCCTTCTATCTGGTCTCTATGCCAGGGAAGTAAAGATCCCACACAGGGGCTAAATGTGTAACCTGTAGTGGACTTACTAATTCTAGAGAATGACAACTCCTGCGTTAGGCCAAGTTTGGGCTGTTTGGAGGAAACCACCTGAGGCAAGAGACCCCGACCACCAACTGAGTAAAACTGAAGGGAAAAAATACATATTATACACGGAAATTTATGGTACTTTGATGTTCATAATAAAGCTAAATAATACAAAAACTTGTGATTCTTTCAGACGAGGTGGTCTCCATTCTTGTTATGATAACAATGACCAAGTTTTGTGTATTATTATACAATGTTTTAATCATAACTCATAATTAACACATTTGATGTGTTGCTTTCGCTAGGAACAAAGAGGCATACCATCGAAGAAACCACAGGCGGACTACTTCTTGTGAGCAGAGCCACCTGCTGACGTAGAACATTACTACTCATCGCACAGGTGAAGTTCGAAGGCATTGTCAACACGTGACCCATGGATGCGAGACATCGTCGACCTGTTATCAGTGCATGTCACATGACTGTCATGTGACAACATATTGCTGTCACGTAGCTCGTCTGTGACATGCACTGGTTAGAACGTGACACGGCCGTGTTGTCACATTAGTGTGTGTGACGCTCGGATGTGTATTGGACGTTATTGCAGCATGGTTGAGTTTCGCGCTGTCTTCTGTGAAGGATGCGTCATGTGTTGTGTTATTTGGAAGAGGTGTGTTGAGAGACATTTCAACCTGCATTGGCTGGCAGATATGTGTTGGAGGGGACAATCAACTAGACACAAGTGTGTTTTGTGGGTCATGTCTGCATGGCAGGTGTGTTGGAAGGAATGTCAACCAGATATAAGTGTGTTATGGGAACATGTCTGTGGCAAGTGTGTGTTTTCTGGGCCATGTCGGCTGAACAAAAGTGTGTTGTAGCGAATGATGGGTTTGTCAACCAGGCAGGAGTGTGTTGTGGGGGATGTCAGCCAGGCATAAGTGTGTTGTGGGGGATGTCAGCCAGGCATAAGTGTGTTGTGGGGGATGTCAGCCAGGCATAAGTGTGTTGTGGTGGGATGTCAACCAAGCAGAAGTGTGTTCGAGGCGAATGTCAGCAGAAGTGTGTTCTATGGCACATGTCAACTGGACACAAATGTGTTGCGGGGTACAAGTGTGTTGGTGACACTACAGAATAATCCACCGGTGCAATCACACCCGATATAAACCCTGATGCAATATCTTTTCTGTCAGTGCAAAGTTCTGTTTACAGTAGTTGATTATCCACGCGACTCCCTTCCCCAACTAGGTCAAGTGGTGAGGTCACTAGCGCTGATGTGACAAGCCTAGTAATCAGTAACCACCCACACCCGACTCAAGGGGACTTATATGGCCATGTGTGTGACATGTTCATGTCTACAATGCGGACTGTTTGTCAAGTCTGATTGTCAACAAACCTGGGCCCTGTGTGTGTATGTGTGTGCCACGTAGACCCCTTTGTGCAGGCAGCTCAGGACCGTGTAAATAGTTTCTCACTGTGTGTGTGTGTAACTGTGTACGGGCCAACACATGCAGTATCCATACAACCTACAGTGAAGTCTTGGTCAGTCCCACCTTGGAATTATAATAGGAAATTTTGTTGCTTGTATAGAGCAGTATCGTTACGTCACATGACCAGATGTTGTCGGTCTCAGCATAGCACGGTAACATTTATAGGAGGAATTCACTGCCATCTTTACAGTGGTTCATTGGGTATCATGTTTTACAGTTTCCGGAGTATTCCTTTAGGATGGTTTGCAACAGGAAGTGTTTGTCTGTGTGATTGGGTCAACTGCCAGGACGGCTACTTCAACAATGACCAGTTGCTGGTCTACAGATCTTTCTGTTTTTTACTTGCTTTGTGCGATTTTATTGTGTAAATGTGTAAACAGTTATTGGATAAGTTATTGTTTGGTAATTTTTTCTAATAGCCATGTCATGAAACGGAGAGGCCAAAAAAAGTTTTAAATAATTATTAATGTTTCATTACATTTTGATATATGGTGGAAGGGTTTAGTGTAAATTTTCAACAACGAACCCCTTGAGGGGGAAATTACTTTAAGGGCTATACCAAAAACAAGCACATTTAATAGGAGAGTGGACGGATGAATAATTACTGTTTATATATGTGTCTGTGGACCTGTGTTTGAAGTGACAGGATTGTGAAGTAAGTTTGCTGAACAAATGAGGTGTACTTTGGTCTGCTTCTTGTCATCGTTTCTCTTTAATGAAACACAACATGTAATATTATATATAGCTACAATGTTAATAAATAATGTTTGAATTGAAAGCTTGTTTTATAGCTTCTGTATATAGTATATTTGTCAACAACTCAAAACAGTTTCTTCCATACAAAAGAAATAACTTGCTTCCAAACAAAGTTTGTTAACGTCAGTTTACATGTAACAAATATCTGAAGCGATGTCAACACAGGTAAACTTCTGACATTTGGAGAACAAACCGTGTTGATGCCATTTACATGCACACACACGCAAGCACGCACAAGAATGAGAACCTTGGATATGCTATAACTGGCAAATGTGGCAATATAATTTGCAACAGTTTTCTGAATTACATTATCACACTCGTCCATGTTTTGTGCAGACGCACACAGAATCAAAGCAAAATGTCAAAGTCGGTGATCTTTCCAAGAAGAAAACCCCTACAAATTTATGTAAAAATGGCTAATATTTTATCTGATACCAATTTATTTCATCATATATACATAAAACAATTGTTTAAAAAAATCACTTAATGTAAAAGCAAGCATTAGCAGAAGTATTTTAAGGAAAAAAACCAAACAAAATATGTTGTTAAATTTAATCTTTTTTCAAATCACATATCCATTGCCGTATTATTGAGGACACTATTTCCATGACACACCGATGACAATGTCCCACTGGTCCTTTGTGGTGTTGACAGTTTTCAGGTATTGATTGATTTTAAGGTGCAAAATCGGGTTTAAGAGCTCTTAAAAACGTGAAGTGGTATATATTCATATAATTCTCTTGACGGCAAAGTGGAACCAAGTAGAACTTATTACAAACTTGTGCTAATAATGACCACACCAGGATGATTACTGGTAACAACAGACAATGGAGTTTTAGGTTGACACATCAGGTAACAATAGGAAGACTGGACGACATGAAGCCAAGCAACATGACGTAACCATAGCAACCTGGCTCTGCAGTCCGAATACAATGCACAGTATCACAGTGATCAGATTCTAGTGACGCAAACATCACGAAAGTCTGATATCGTCGAACTTGTGGTGACACTACTCGACGGCGGTGACATGCTAGTCGTACGTCTGCCTGAAGCTGGTTGGTGACGACGGTATTGCTCTAATACTCGAGACATCTGGAACAAGACATGACCCATTGGAGGAGACGGAGAAACTAACACCTGTCAGTGACATGTGGTGTACAAAACCAAATAAATACATGCCCCGCACCCACAGTCATTTCTTACACAGCTCTGTGACCTGTCATCAGGACAGATCATCAGGACAGCTCAAAGCACTTTACACTTTACTTCCTGACAGAACTGTTCACTCAAACACCATCTCAACGTGTCTGGAAAGGGTTTTATTATTTGGCCATGAAGACTTGTGACATTTCTCTCAACTGACAGTCTGATACTTTAACCACTACACCACTGCACTCCATCAAAGTTTATAATGTATTTATTATATAAATTATGGAGCACTGTAGCTTGGGACAGTAGGGGGTGCTGATACACAACACTAGGGACAGTAGGGGGCACTGGTACATAACACTATGGACAGTAGGGGGCACTGATACACAACACTATGGACAGGTGCTGATACACAACACTAGGGACAGTAGGGGGCGCTGATACACAACATTAGGGACAGTAGGGGCCACTGATACACAACACTATGGCCAGTAGGGGGCACTGATACACAACACTGGACAGTAGGGGGCACTGATACACAACACCGGACAGTAGGGGGCACTGATACATAACACTATGGACAGTAGGGGGTTCTGATACACAACACTAGGGACAGTGGGGGGGCACTGATACACAACATTAGGGACAGTAGTGGGTGCTGATACACAACAGTAGGGGCACTGACAGACAACACTAGGGACAGTAGGGGGCACTGATACACAACACTACGGACAGAAGGGGGCACTGATACACAACAGTAGGGGCACTGATACACAACACTAGGGACAGTAGGGGGCACTGATACACAACACTAGGGACAGTAGGGGCACTGATACACAACATTAGGGACAGTAGGGGCACTGATACACAATGCTAGGGACAGTAGGGGGCACTGATACACAACACTAGGGACAGTAGGGGGCACTGATACACAACACTAGGGACAGTAGGGGGCACTGATACACAACACTAGGGACAGTAGGGGGCATTGATACACAACTCGGGCCGTGACGAAGTCACATTCTTTACGTGTGGGCACTGTTTAATTTTGCTTCAGTTCATCTTTGAGGTCATAGTCTTGAACTGTTAAGTCTAAGGTATATCTACAACATGTGTTCACGAATGCTGGATATGGTGACTGAATGCGACACAACCAAATAACAGGACGCTGGCGGTTGATGGCACGCGGCCCGAGTTGTGCAATGGCGCCATCTGGATGACTAGTTCTGTAGGTTCCCCACTTATAGAGCCCAGTTTCGAATCTTGTGCTGCCGCGTCGAATCGTGGGCAAGTTTGTTCACTCAACATTGCCTTAGTTCAGCTGTATGCATGAGTACCTGACTATAGACATTAGTGGATATTTAATTTACAAATAATCTGCACATAAATTGGAGCATAACTGAGTGCTTCCAACAGAAGTTGAGATGGTGCGTGATTGAACTGGTCTGCTGCGGAGTACAGTGTAAACTACTCTGTGCTTTGGAGTTGTCCTAGTAAGGATTGGATACAAATTTATAATAACATTAATTGTAACACTTTTATAGCGCCTACATCCTTGGAAATTCAAGCTCAACAAACAAAATAATTTTGCATAATCTTAAATGGGGACAGGCAAAAGTCATCATTGCAGCATGAAACTGCCAAAACGTTATGGTGGAAAAGCAATTTCAAACAAATATGTTCTGAGATCTTTACGAACGGTGGCTATAGTTTCAGAAGGTTTAATTGTAATAGGGAGTCATATACAGTGTATATGATATATGTATATCAACAGGTGTATTACCTGAGGGCAGAGATGGACTGAGGGCCTTGGTGAGTAGCTGTACAGTGGACAGTTCCCTGTCACTCAGGTTGTCCTCTGTGCCAAATGTCTCTACGTGGGCCGCTGCAGCTTTCATTGCAGACACTGCAACAAACCACAGTTTCTGTTATTTATACTAATAAAACACCCCTGGAAGTGTTCAGTTCACTACTAAAATACTTCTCGGAGAAAGACCCTCTACCATGGCATTTTGCATTAGAAAATAAATATTGATTTTTTTAATATATAGAATATTTGAGGTTAACTGTCGAAGGACGCAAATGAAATTCAAGCAGAACTAGGTGCATGGGAGGGGATGCACTTACAATACACCAAAGTCAGCATGTATGTATACAGCTGAACTGAGATGATAAACAGGAAGTAGAGGAGTTCAGGGGACCATTTCAATAACATTGTTACAAGCTCTTAATCCCGATTTTGATCCTTAACAGCGAGTTTTGATCCTTAAAATGTTAAATTAAATGAGTTTACTCAGAACTGCCAAATTACCGTGGACACTATTTCCATGACACACCAGTGACGGTGTCTCAGTTGCATGTTGTGGTGTAGACAGTTTACAGGTATTCAATATCACAATGGATTCTATTTAAAGATGGATTTTCCTTAAGAAGAGATCTTTATCTTAGTGAAATGGTTCTGCTAACCTTTCTTGGCAGCCTGGTCTGATGTCTGTGCATTCAACAGCTGGTAGTATTTGTACATGTAATCCTGCAGTGTGGTGGTGTCATCTGAAAGTGAGGCTCCCACAAGGTCAAGGTCATCCCGTTGGAGCAAGCTTGCAAGATGGATGAGTGTGCCGCATACCTGAGCGAATACAATTATCGAGGTCAGAGTGGTATAATAGGCTTGTATTTAATTATTCACAACAGATTTTTACATCACTATCTTTCAAATTCTTCATAAAATTTGTTGTAGTAATAAAATACAACATTTGTACAGTTTAAATCATTCAATCAGCAGTTTGTGGACTTCTTCAGATCTGTCACATTTCTCCACCAAATAATTTTGCACTGTGATAATAATAATAATAATAAAAGCATTTATATAGCACCATGAATCCAAGTTACCTTGTTCGAAGGCGCTGTTACAACAAATCATAGAAAGACACTAAAAGTTAAAAATCACAAAAACATGGCATCAAATATCAAAATAAATTATCATTAAAAATACACATACTTATAAATAATAATAATAAAAAACCTATTATGAATGTAAAAATACTAAAAGCAATATATTCAATGAACAATATATTCAATACTTAAAGCAACTCAGAATAATAAATAAATAAGTAAATCCTAAAAACATAAAACGTCCATCAATGTTCATGAGTAAAAAGTTCTTCTGAATAAAAAAGTTTTAAGGAGTGTTTGACAGCTAAGAGATATTGTGTTTGGTATGATGAGAGGAATTTGTTTACAGTTTAGTTAGCAATCGACCAGTATCAGGTTTCACTAAGGTAAACTGCTCTTAAAGGGATACTCCAGTCAGTGAGAGGTTCCTTAGTATTAACTTACACACTGTATACTATATTGGTTGTGCCTAGTAATTGTGCACAAATATCGTTAATAAACAATTAGTTATAGTTTAATGGTACCAAAAACATGCTATCATTAGATTCAGGGCACTGCCATCTTGAGACTTATGCGCCAGTGGCGTAAGCCAAATCATTTACGTCACTGGCGCATTGTTGAAAAAGGCAAGGATTGGCGGAATCTTCGCTAATAATTGTGATAGTGACGTCAGCAATCCGCGACGTACTGGATACATCAAATACCATTGGACAGACATAGGATGTTCGAACTGCATGCGCCAGTGACGTAAGCAGTTTACGTCACTGGTGCATAAGTCTCAAGATGACAGCGACCTGAATCCAACATGGAGTATTTCTGGTACAACTATAATTAATTGTTTATTATCGATCTTTGTGCACACTTTCTATGCACAACCAATATATTATACAGATGTAAGTAAATGCTGTGAATCTCTCACTGACTGGAGTATCCCTTTAAGGAAAATTCATCATTAAACAAAATCTGCTGTTGAATTATTTGTGTTTTTTTCCCTTCAAAATGCAAATATCCATTGTAATATTACCGGGGACACTATTTCCATGACACACCAGTAGCAATGTCCTGCTGGCGGGTCAGGGTGTTAAACATTTACAGAAATTCAAGATCACTGATCAATCAAGAAATTGATTTTAAACTAGCATTAATCAAAATAACTACCAATACATATTAGTAAGCACACTTTTCCATATAATTTTTTTGTATCTACTGCTATGGAGCAAAATCGAATTTAAAAAGCAAAATGAATTATAAATAGCAAAATGAATTAAGAGCAAAATCGGGTTGAGTGAAACGGTCGCCTGGTGTTATTACGCCAACTTATTTTTTAGAACTTACCTGGTCCACCAGGTTTTCCCGATATTTGTACTCGCCGAAATCCACAATCGACTCTGCTGCCTGCAGTGCCTCAATGAGACTTTTCCACACTAACGCCATCTCCTGGGCGTCGCCATAGCAACATCGTATCCGTGGAACCGACAGTGCTGTGGCTGCATTGATCTTCACCTTGAAGTTGTTGCACTGTTTCACCACAGACATCAGGGCTGTGTAGAGGGCATGCTGCAACAGAGGCATTCTAACATGTCAACTTCTGGCGAGCTGACACAGTGAAGGGCAGCTGCAGCAAAGGCATGGTAACATGTCAACTTGTCGTAGTAAATACACTTTACTTGAGATCTAAAGAAGGTGTTTGATATAAATCAAAATTAAACAGAGTACAAAATTCAGTCATTTCTTGCAAATAGTTAATATACATTTTGGACAGTTGCTCCTGTCGTAAACATCAGAAAATGTAACTGAAACAGACTAACTACAAATGTCTTCAAACTGCACTATAAATAAATATTATATAATATATATATATATATATATATATATATATATGTATATATATACATATATATATATATATATATATATATATATATAAAAATGTATATATATATATATATATATATATATATATATATATATATAATATATATATATATATATATAATCACATATTTAAACATATTACAATACACACTGTATATATATATATATATATATATATATATATATATATATATATATATATATATATATATAAATAAATAAATATATATCTCAGTGAATTCAGGCAATATGGAGAACACAAAACTGTCCAAACTTCAAAATCCGAACCTGTCTCTCAATTCAGAGTTTGGTGTGTCACCCACTGTGCTACATATATATCACACAACCACTAACAATCAAGTGGGGTCAACTGTCACAGCTGTTGTCAATCCCTTGACCACTGGTCACTCAGACACTGACCACTGCTACTACCTGACCTGTACTTACGGTCCATGGAGCTTTGCCGACTGCAAGATTCTCGTTGTGTAACATCCGACCGACTGCGTAACACGCATTCCAACGCACCTACAACATTCCAACATGTCTACAACATTCCAACACGTCTACAACACTCCAGCATGTCTATAAAATTCCCATGCATTTACAACATATCTACAACATTCCAACACACATACAACATTCCAACACATCTATAGCACTCCAACACGTCTACAAAATACCCACACATTTTCAACACATACAACATTCCAACATATCAACAATGTTCCAAACCATCACTTTGGACTAAACAGGGCACTTTATACGTCACTTTCTGATAGACATTTTCAACCAAACACCGTCCTGACTTCTTTGGGAGGCATTCAGCCATGATACAATTACTGAAAAAAGTATATCCATGCACGAACATCCACCACTGTCCACAGCCAGGTACTCATTCACACAGCCGAGTGAACTGGAGCAATGTAAGGTGAATAAATTTGTCCAAAGTTTGACGTTGCAGCAAATGATTTGAGCCTGGGTTCTGTTGATTGAATCTGACGCTCTAACAACTGAGCCACTGTGCTTCAAGGGGAAGACAGCTAAGGTCCCCAACCCACGAGGGCTTGAGAGGGAAACAGGGGAAGACGTGTACCTTCATTGATCCCGTGCTAATGCTTTTGATGAGTGCGTCAATGGAGAGTGGCACTGTTTCCTTGAACCGACTGTTTTCTGGAAATAACAAATGTCTGATGTCACAGGAAGAGTGATCATGAAATATCCCACACACGTATGTATTTGGACAGGTAAACTAATAGCTGTCATAAAACATTTAGAGTCTGAAGACATACAATATACAATAAATACAGTCACGGTGCTATCTGATGACAGAGTCTATTAGAACTTACATAAATTAATTAATAAAATGTTATGAATTTCTACTTATAACACATTGAAGATCTGGCACCATGGACTAGTGACACAACTTAATGACATTAAATGACATACATGTGACACGACAGTTTCTAGTGAATAACATTTAACCCATGGATGGGTTAAGGTTAGGGTCACTGTGACTACCAACACTTGATTGACTATTGTAGGGTGGGTGGATGACACATTGACCTTTACTACTCAGCCGGACTAGTTATTAGGCAGGTTTACTAGTCCGCCCTTATCTTTACTAGTGTACAGACTAGCGGACCAGTGGGTAGTTGTCCCTCTGTCAATCCTAAGTATCTTGTGACAGTGTCTAGTGGAACACAGTAAGTTTCTGGTGACAAAGCCTGAAGTATCTAGTGACATGTTTTGTGACCGAGACGATATGAACTCACCGACACTCCTCGGAGGAAGGTAGTGAAGTAAGCTACCGAGCGCTCGCACTGTGTTGTACTTAACCTTGTCGTTGTCATGGCAACCAGCAATGGCAAGGTCAAACAATTTGAGTAGGAGCAGATCGGAGAAGTTGTCAACAAACTCGGTGTCACCTCCCTCCCTAAATTGAAACAATACGATGTGTTTCTGATTGTTTCAGGCACTTGGCAACAACATTCTATCATCAGGCTGGTCTGTTCTTAGCCTCGATTACCCAGTCTCCGTCAGGTGGCAGCACTTTTTAACCCATCACATGGATAACAATAAAAAGCCAGCTAAATGACCAGACGGTCTTCTCAGTGAAGTTGCACAGCCGAGCGAGGGTCGGTTAAGTGAGACTAGTCTGTATTTTGGTTAGTATGTTATGTTCAATATTTTCATCATAACTTTATTGCCAAGCCAATTTGTCTCTGCTGGCACTAAACGTGGTCACTGCCAGGTGTTTGTTGTTCTAAGTGGTTCCTATACATGCCAAATCGAGAGGGGGGCTGACAATAAAATGCCAAATTGAGAGATGCCAAATTAAGACATGGCGCCGACAATAACACGATCTCTGGGTCACGAGGGATACACAATCTCCAATGATCAATGTTTTCACACCAAATAACATGACTGCCCAGTCCGGGTTTTTAACTACAATGACTGGCGTGCCGGGCAGATGTGCTAACCACCACACTACCTGTATTCCTGTGTCTCAGCAGCAACCTTCTAAAACAGCTACCAACAGTCTGAGGCAGGCAAAGTTAACCACACATACAATGTGCAGTTCTTGGAAATGTGTGTACATTATCATAGCATATCATTAGCAACAACGTCCATCTTGCTATTGATTAACTTCCACACAAACAGTAAAATCACCCACCTATTCAACACTAGGGCATCGCTGAGGTTGCCTAGCGACCAAGCGGCTTTTGCCCTGACAACAATACTTGTTTCCTCCATAGCAACAATGACAGTGTTAGCAGTGTCGGCAACGAATGAAACATCCTAGAAGACAAACCAAACAAAGTCAAACAAAACATTGTCGCCAGCGGCTGACAGATGACAATAAATATCTGGGGCTAATTTCACTTCACTGGTTAAGAGCTCTTAAACCAGACTTTGCACTTTAAAATCAATTTTTATCCTTAACAGTGATATTGAATACATGAAACCTGTCAACACCACAAAGTGCCAGTGGGACATTGTCGCTGGTGTCTCATGGAAATAGTGTCCCCAGTAATAAGGAAATGGATATTTGAGTTACCAAAAAATTTATTTTATTTAACGGATTTTGTGTAAGGATGAATTTTCCTTAAGAGCTCTGTATTTGAGTGAGTCCCTTGGAAACTCTTTCTGATAATTATTTGATTTTAATTTACCTCACAGAAAATATACTGGTTAATCTTCTAAAAGTACTATATTTTGTAACATGAAATATCTTAATGTACAAATTTCGACCACCTTTGAAGTTGAATGTTTCTCACACCCTTGATAGCAAACTGGGATGAAGTACAACCGGATCACCAAACTTCCTGCTAATGATTACCACGCATGGATGATTCCGGTTAATGAAACTGAAAATCTTGTTTTAAAGGAAATTCACCAGGTGGCGTACCTCTCGGAGACAGGGGTATAGGACGCAGATCCCGAGTCCGCGCACTGCTGCTGCCCTCACGTGGTGATTGTCGTCATTAGTCATTCCCAGCAGCCATGTGATACACAGAACTTGTTTATCCATCTGTAACCATGGCAACTGGAAGTGTCATTCCAATTCAAGACGATTCACTTATACCTTCTTTTTACTCTTATCATGCAGTTTTCTATATTTCATTCATATGAACTATATATATATATATATATATATATATATATATATATATATATATATATTATATATACATGTATATATAATAAAAATACCAAAGTTGAGCCTATGGAGAGCAGTAATTTTACCCACCATGCTTTTCCTTCAAGTTACCAACTAATTTGAAGTGTTTAAAAAAAGAATTCTCAAAGCATGGACCATGTACATTTTTATACTGGAAAACGGCGCTAAAAGAAATTAGTAAAATATGGGTTCAGTTTTAATTATGGTTATGGCTTTTGGTATGGTGTGTACAGTAACCTTTTCTCAAAGCATGGACCACCTTTTTATAAACACAGGAAAAAAGCACTAAGGTAACTAGGAAAATGTGGGTGTGGCTTTAATTATGGGTGTGGCTTTTGATGTAGTTTTTACAGTAATCACAAACTCACTGGAAGCTTCTCAAATATGGCGGGTCCAATGTTGGCGAGACAGTCACAGGCGGCCGACCGGACGGCGTAGTAGGTGCTTGGCTGGGTGGCTACAGGCAGCATCGCAGTGATGACGTACAGCCAGAACTCTAGGGCCTAGCACATGGACAGTACACAGTGAGTAGTGTCCAGTTTGTGTCACTAACTTCTGTCAAGTATGTCATCAACCAACATCATCGATATATCACTGACATGATTTTCTTGACATGTATTTTTATCCTGTGACTGACCTGTTTCATACGTGTCACTGAACTGTGTCATGTGTCACTGACTTGTGTTATTGTGTTTCACTGACTGTGTGTCACCGTCACATCTCATGTGTCACTGATCTGAGTAGTGTCATGGACATGCATCCTGTGATTCACTAATATGTCATATGTGTCAATGAACCGTTTTGTGTCACTAACCAGCATCTTCCATGTCACTGACCTGTGTCATGTTTCACTGACCTGAGTCGTTACACTGACCTGTATCATATGTGTCACTGACCTGTGTTGCATGTGTCACTGATCTGTTTCATATGTGTCACTGAAATTAGTTGTATGTGTCACTTACCTGTGTCATGTGTCACTGACCTGTGTTGTATATGTCACTGACATGTGTCATACATATCACTGACCTGTCATGTGTCACAAGTATCACATACCTGTCATATGTGTCACCGACTACTGTTGTATGTGTCACTGACCTGTGTCATGTGTCACTGACCTGTGTCATATGTCACTGACATGTGTCATACATATCACCGACCTGTCATGTGTCACAGACCTGTCATATATGTCACTGACCTGTGTTGTATGTGTCAGTGACCTGTGTCGAATGTGTCACTGACCTTTGTCGAATGTGTCACCGACCTTTGTCGAATGTGTCACTGACCTGTGTTGAATGTGTCACTGACCTGTGTGTAGTCAGGTGTGTCTTCAACTTGTTGCAGCAATGACGAGGTTGTCACTTCCAGCAACTGGTGACACATTGTAGTCAAGGTAAGTGTACACACATATACACGCATATACACACAAACAAAGACTATTAGAAAATAAATAATCTAATTTATAAATCCATTGAGAACTTTGTGAGAGCAATTACTGGATGTGGATAGGACACACAATAGTCCCAAAATAACCCCTAAAATGGAACCCTTAAGGAAAACAGAAAAACAGGCAACCCCAAAAACAGAGCAGATCCACAACCAAGGATTACGAAAACAAAACAGTTAACAGTTGAATGTGGTGGACAGGTTTTTGGCCCAATGCTCCAACCAGAGCAAAAACGATTACCAGTAAGTAAATAGGAGTTTTATTACCAAAGGTAGACTTTGTATTTATTTCCAACCCAACAGGTCCAGAGGCCCCAGTAACAGAAAGGACAACAGAATAATACATATAAATTATAAAACAACAAAACAATAAAACATTAAGGACATACAAACATGAATAACACACAATATCAAATATATTAGACATCATCTGTTATAAATATAAATGTTTTAACAGTGTACGTCTAAACAGACTAGATCACAAGTTGATTCAATATTAAATACAATGTTTGAGAAAAAATAAATTTAAAAAAAAACATTAACTACCCCCCGGTACATTAAAACCACACACTAATTATCAAGTATTCCGGGTAACATCCAATATGCACAAACATGCTTTACAATTGCAGATCTAAGTTTCATTTTTTGAGAATATATAAAAAATTGGATGACTTAAAAATTAAACATAATTTGTTAAAAGTTGTCGTACATCTATTCAAAACTGAGTGCTATCTAAAGTTGATTCTGCTATTGGGAATTCTGAAAGGGTATAGTTGTGACTTAACACCATTGACCCTTATATCACCACCTCTCTCTCCCTGACCCTTATACCCACACCTCTCCCTCCCTGACCCTTATACCCACACCTCTCCCTCCCTGACCCTTATACCCCACCTCTCCCTCCCTGACACTATACCCCCACCTCTCTCCCTGACCCTTATACCCCACCTCTCCCTCCCTGACCCTTATACCCACACCTCTCCCTCCCTGACCTTTATACCCCACCTCTCCCTCCCTGACACTATACCCCCACCTCTCTCCCTGACCCTTATACCCCACCTCTCCCTCCCTGACCCTTATACCCCCGCCTCTCCCTCCCTGACCCTTATACCCCACCTCTCCCTCTCTGACACTTATACTCCCACTTCTCCGTCCCTGACACTATACCCCCACCTCTCCCTCCCTGACCCTTATTCCCCACCTCTCCCTCCCTGACACTATACCCCCACCTGTCCCTCCCTTACCCTTATACTCCCACCTCTCCCTCCCTGACACTATACCCCCACCTGTCCCTCCCTTACCCTTATACCCCCGCCTCTCCCTCCCTGACCCTTATACCCCACCTCTCCCTCTCTGACACTTATACTCCCACTTCTCCGTCCCTGACACTATACCCCCACCTCTCCCTCCCTGACCCTTATTCCCCACCTCTCCCTCCCTGACACTATACCCCCACCTGGTCCCTCCCTACCCTTATTCTCCACCTCTCCCTCTCTGACACTATACCGTCTCTGACCTTAACCCTCCCTGACCCTTATATCCCCACCTCTCCCTCCCTGACCCTTATACCCCACCTCTCCCTCCCTGACCCTTATACCCCCACCTCTCCCTCCCTGACCCTTATACCCCACCTCTCCCTCCCTGACACTATACCCCCACCTCCCTCCCTACCCTTATACCCCACCTCTCCCTCCCTGACACTATACCCCCACCTCTCCCTCCTCTGACCTTTATACACCCCACTCTCCCTCCCTGACACTATACCCCCACCTCTCCCTCCCTGACCCTTATACCCCACCTCTCCCTCCCTGACCCTTATACCCCCGCCTCTCCCTCCCTGACCCTTATACCCCACCTCTCCCTCTCTGACACTATACCCCCACCTGTCCCTCCCTGACCCTTATACCCCACCTCTCCCTCCCTGACACTTATACCCCACCTCTCCCTCCCTGACCTATACCCCCCCTCTCCCTCCCTGACCCTTATACCCCACCTCTCCCTCTCCTGACACTATACCCACTTCCCTCCCACCTTACCCCCTCTCCCTCCCTGACACTATACCCCCACCTGTCCCTCCCTGACCCTTATACCCCACCTCTCCCTCCCTGACACTATACCCCCACCTCTCCCTCCCTGACCCTTATTCCCCACCTCTCCCTCCCTGACACTATACCCCCACCTGTCCCTCCCTGTACCCTTATACCCCACCTCTCCCTCCCTGACACTATACCCCACCTGTCCCTCCCTGTACCCTTATACTCCCACTTCTCCGTCCCTCACCTTCATCCCATGGAGTTGAATGGCCGTGTCTGGATCACTGAGACAGAACTCAACGAGTCTGCGGACTAGTAGCAGACTGTTCCTGTAACCAACAAACACTCAGGACTAGTAGCAGACTGTTCCTGTAACCAACAAACACTCAGGACTAGTAGCAGACTGTTCCTGTAACCAACAAACACTCAGGACTAGTAGCAGACTGTTCCTGTAACCAACAAACACTCAGGACTAGTAGCAGACTGTTCCTGTAACCAACAAACACTCAGGACTAGTAGCAGACTGTTCCTGTAACCAACAAACACTCAGGACTAGTAGCAGACTGTTCCTGTAACCAACAAACACTCAGGACTAGTAGCAGACTGTTCCTGTAACCAACAAACACTCAGGACTAGTAGCAGACTGTTCCTGTAACCAACAAACACTCAGGACTAGTAGCAGACTGTTCCTGTAACCAACAAACACTCAGGACTAGTAGCAGACTGTTCCTGTAACCAACAAACACTCAGGACTAGTAGCAGACTGTTCCTGTAACCAACAAACACTCAGGACTAGTAGCAGACTGTTCCTGTAACCAACAAACACTCAGGACTAGTAGCAGACTGTTCCTGTAACCAACAAACACTCAGGACTAGTAGCAGACTGTTCCTGTAACCAACAAACACTCAGGACTAGTAGCAGACTGTTCCTGTAACCAACATACACTCAGGACTAGTAGCAGACTGTTCCTGTAACCAACATACACTCAGGACTAGTAGCAGACTGTTCCTGTAACCAACAAACACTCAGGACTAGTAGCAGACTGTTCCTGTAACCAAAAATACACTCAGGACTAGTAGCAGACTGTTCCTGTAACCAACAAACACTCAGGACTAGTAGCAGACTGTTCCTGTAACCAACATACACTCAGGACTAGTAGCAGACTGTTCCTGTAACCAACAAACACTCAGGACTAGTAGCAGACTGTTCCTGTAACCAACAAACACTCAGGACTAGTAGCAGACTGTTCCTGTAACCAACAAACACTCAGGACTAGTAGCAGACTGTTCCTGTAACCAACAAACACTCAGGACTAGTAGCAGACTGTTCCTGTAACCAACATACACTCAGGACTAGTAGCAGACTGTTCCTGTAACCAACAAACACTCAGGACTAGTAGCAGACTGTTCCTGTAACCAACATACACTCAGTCAAACCACTTCACAACATATTAATTATTAAACGTTGGATGTAGTTGTGAGGTGGAATCTGAGGTACTAGATCAATGATGGTTACTGATGCTAACCACACTGCCCCTACACGGGACAGCGCAGGTATACAGACAACAGTTTCCTGGAGTATTCGTAAATGATGTTTGTTGCAATGCAACTTGTACAGGAAGTCACCTGTAATGTCCAGAACCAACGACACCACTTGACATCACTTGACATCACTTGACATCACTTGACATCACTTGACATCAATATGACCATGTGTAGCTTATGGCCACCAAACACTAAAACCATTTATCTTCTTCTAGGTCTATCACAGATGTTGGCGATCACAATCCTCTGTATGGTGGCTTGTTGTTCACCTCATTCTGTGGACCTCCTTCCACACCCTATGTTGACAGACTACCACATTCTGTGGACCTCCTTCCACATCATGTTGACAGACTACCACATTCTGTGTACCTCCTTCCACACCATGTTGACAGACTACCACATTCTGTTTACCTCCTTCCACACCATGTTGACAGACTACCACATTCTGTGTACCTCCTTCCACACCATGTTGACAGACTACCACATTCTGTTTACCTCCTTCCACACCATGTTGACAGACTACCACATTCTGTTTACCTCCTTCCACACCATGTTGACAGACTACCACATTCTGTTTACCTCCTTCCACACCATGTTGACAGACTACCACATTCTGTGTACCTCCTTCCACACCATGTTGACAGACTACCACATTCTGTGTACCTCCTTCCACACCATGTTGACAGACTACCACATTCTGTGTACCTCCTTCCACACCATGTTGACAGACTACCACATTCTGTTTACCTCCTTCCACACCATGTTGACAGACTACCACATTCTGTTTACCTCCTTCCACACCATGTTGACAGACTACCACATTCTGTGTACCTCCTTCCACACCATGTTGACAGACTACCACATTCTGTGTACCTCCTTCCACACCATGCTGACAGACTACCACATTCTGTGTACCTCCTTCCACACCATGTTGACAGACTACCACATTCTGTTTACCTCCTTCCACACCATGTTGACAGACTACCACATTCTGTTTACCTCCTTCCACACCATGTTGACAGACTACCACATTCTGTTTACCTCCTTCCACACCATGTTGACAGACTACCACATTCTGTTTACCTCCTTCCACACCATGTTGACAGACTACCACATTCTGTTTACCTCCTTCCACACCATGTTGACAGACTACCACATTCTGTTTACCTCCTTCCACATCATGTTGACAGACTACCACATTCTGTGTACCTCCTTCCACACCATGTTGACAGACTACCTCATTCTGTGGACCTTCTTCCACATCATGTTGACAGACTACCACATTCTGTGGCGCTCGTTCCACACCATGTTGACAGACATCAATTATGTTTATTTGCTGGCGCTGTCTTGATCTGTTCCCTTCAACCGTCCCTGGTGTTTCTAGATAGATGTTCTCTAACTCTTTGTTTCTCGTAATGTGCTCTATTAATCATGCCTGTGTTACCCTAATGTTGATAATCATCTTTCTTTTCCAGTTGGCTATCCTAAGGATTTCTCCATTGATTTTCAGTTCTGTCCATGGAACTCTCATCAGTTGTCATAAAAACCATAGATCAGTTGCTATGGTGGTGTGTTGTGTACGTTTATTTAAAGTCAAAGGAGGAAGGAGGAAGGAGGAGGAGAAGGAGAAGGAGACGGAGAGAAGGAGATGGAGATGGAGAAGGAGGAGAAGGAGAAGAAGAAGGAGAAGGAGAAGGAGGAGGAGATGGAGATGGAGATGGAGAAGGAGAAGGAGAAGGAGAAGGAGAAGGAGAAGGAGAAGGAGAAGGAGGAGGAGAAGGAGAAGGAGAAGGAGAAGGAGAGAGGAGAAGGAGAAGGAGAAGGAGAAGGAGGAGGAGAAGGAGAAGGAGAAGGAGAAGGAGGAGGAGGAGAAGGAGAAGGAGAAGGAGAAGGAGGAAGGAGGAGGAGAAGGAGGAGGAGGAGGAGAAGGAGAAGAAGGAGAAGGAGAAGAGAGGAGAAGGAGAAGGAGAAGGAGAAGGAGAAGGAGAAGGAGAAGGAGAAGGAGAAGGAGAAGGAGAAGGAGGAGAAGAAGAAGAAGAAGAAGGAGAAGAAGGAGAAGAACACTGCTTTAGTCTGTTAGAATTCTTCTGTTGATCTCAATATCACAAATCGTTAACCAATTGAGGATAACATGAACATACATATATCACCTCAGTGACAGTGAGATGTGAACATACATGACTGTCTCACCTGACTAGAGGGAAGTATCCTTTGGTGAGTTGAGCGAGAAGTTGTAGAGACTCAAGTCTCACTGGCAGTGGCTGCAGCGAACCACTGCCACTGGTGGCGCCCTCTGTGTCATCCACCAGGTGGAGCGCAACGTTCCCGACACACATCCGAACCAGCCAGCAGGTGTTGAAGCCCTCCGCTGGCGTCGACTGTGGCGTGAGGTTCCCGGACGAGCCACTAGACGGCGGTGTTGCTAGCGACCCGTTGGCATTGTCGCCGGGAATGGTGGGGTCGATGGAATAGGGGGAAAGGGCGGGATTGGGAGAAGACGACTGGGAGGAGTAACTCGACAGGGAATGAGGTTGGAGGATGTGGTAGACCTCCAGCAGAGGGCACTGCGTACCCACTAGCGCCCCGAGACATGTGAGGCAGCCAACGCGGATGTTTGGATCTGAAACACAATCAACTCAAATGTTAGAAAAGTGATTAAAACCAGTGTTTTGGAATAATAATATCTGTATTTTTGCACATTAAAATGGCAATGGTACAATTCTTTAACGTACAGTAATATCTGAAATAATACTGTTGATATCATCATAATTTTTTATAATAATAATAATTTATATAGTGCCCAAATCCAGTCAAAATAAGGTGTTATACGACCATTTACAAAAAAACTAAATGTATATTAAATAAAAGCAATAATTAATATTAGTAAACAGAAATATAAATGGTTGAAAATGACACAATTACCTCAGACGTAGGAAAAGTCCTTAAACTTCAAAACAGTGTTTTCTAATAATAAAAATTATATAATGTCCAAATGAACTAAAATAAAATACTCTAAGACCATTTACAAAACACTATACATTCCCACAAGCCATGGGTCATTGCAATGTGTTACAGTACCCCTGGCTGATCGTCACCACAAACCATGGAAGTGTGCAGTGTTGAACTATAAAATTATAGCAGCCGACTTTGCCAGTCGCTACTGCATCAGCCGTGGGAACAGAGCAAATACCCGCTCCAATTTGAAGACGGATGCACAAATGGTGGGAATCCCAATATAATGACAAATTCGCACCCTGAACATTGAATGTAACATGAACAATGTGTGGCTGAAATCACACAAAATTATATCACATGACTGCAAGTTGACAGAACTCATAGTAAGCTATTTCATAGGCAGACGTTAAAAGATCAGACAGAATCAGCTGCAGCGACCCTTGGCGTGCGAGGATGTATACATTAAATAAAAGCAATAACTTAATATTAATAAAAAATGTGACACCAGAGTTGGGACTACTTACCTCTGTGTGACAGGAAGGACTTGAGTTGTTTCACAAGTTTGGTCAGCAGGCCTGGCTTCAGTCTCTGGTAGGGTACGTTGGGCACAAGTGTCGCAAGGCACTGAGAACACCAGCACAGGTGAGACATTAACAACACACAATACAAGTGTGTCTTTTACTACACACACTTCAGTGCCTCTGTTAATCACTACATAAGTATTAGCATTTCGGAAACATTGTTAACACCACTGAACAGAGTTGTACTTGGGAAATGAGTGTATAAATAAAGTTGTTATTACTATTTTGGCCAACTGCTTCTTGAATGAGATTACTCCTTGTGCATAGAATGTGGTCTATGATAACAATGTCATAAGTATATAACATTAACAAGACATTAGTTATAGATGCTTCCAAAAGATCAAAACCAAAAATGTTCTTCTTGGTTTTCAGTGTTTTTTCTTTGTAAATATTCTGACAAAGATCATTTCATGTTCGAGAGCAATCAACACAAGATCAAACACAGAGAAATGGAAAAAACATGTAGATGACTATCTGATCTCATTCTCTAGTTACCCCATATAGTGCATCAGCATTATTGTTAGAAAATGGACCTCCCCAGTCAACAACTTAACCGTAATAATGGAACAGGTGGAACACTGTTCAACCCTTCGTAAGCTCATTGCTTCCTTCTCCACTGGAAGAGGGTAGATTTTGACAGCAATCTTACTAAGTAGATCTCAATAAACAATATTCCATTACATACAGGTTTCTTGAATGTGACATTTTGTGACTGTAGATGGCGCCACATACCTTAACTATCTGTGTGACGGCGCGTGGCGAGTTCTCGGCAACTAGCGCCAACAACAAACACCGATGTACCTCCTTGATCATGTGACCAAGCGTGACTGAGAATGGAGTGAAGGGCGCCGAACGATACTGGTCACTGCAAACACAGATAAACAAGTTACTGACCACTCTGCTTAACCCTTTATACCTGAGGTGGCCAAACCAATTTTCGTAATACATGTAGTAGTTCCTATTTAACCGTTTATACTTCAAGTTGGTCAAAGCAATTTTTACACTAGCAGTTCTTATTTAACCCTTTACACCCAAGTTGCTTAACCCTTTATACCTCAAATGGCTAAACCAATTTTCACGATAACACACTGCTTGCTGAACAGTTTAAACCTAACACCACCACTCCAAGTCAACCAAAAAATTACCGCGTAAGGTGGTTGTGCTATTTGTGGAATTGAATGCATAGATCTCACATTTTCATATTTTGGGTCAATTTATATTGGGAAATGGAAACTTGAATTATTAGAAGAAAACAACAGTTTTTTCAGGAAAACTATACAAATTCCAACAAACTATAGAAATATGGTGGTGCTGGGCCTACATTCCTGCTGCTCGTACCTTTCCTCTGCCACCATGAGGTACTGTTTAGAGCCCTCCAACAGTGCGGTCAACACAGTCAGTGCCCCGGTCCGAGCCTGCAACAATAACCACGGTCACCTGGGCCAGTCCTTTTATTCACAATTAACACTGTTTTTCACAAATATAAATCTGATCGGACTTGTAGATATACGTTTTGTGTGACTATGTATGATTGTGTGTGTGTGTGTGTGTGTGTGTGTGTGTGTGTGTGTGTGTGTGTGTGTGTGTGTGTGTGTGTGTGTGTGTGTGCGCATGTGTATTTTAAACTAGGCTTTTTATGTAAGCTATGGTATAATACACAGAAATGAAAACAATGTTGCAGCGACAAATATATTTATCTCCAGATATTCTATAATAATAATAAACATTATTAAAATGTTATTCACGATAACCTTATGAAATGTGCATTTTATCTTCCTAAGGGTCGTGATTGCTAATGCAACTTTACATACACTAACCAGATGACTACCTAATAAATTGTGTACTGCATTAAAATATAGTGAATAAATAAAAAATTAGAATAAAAATAAATAAATTATAAAACAGGATAAATAGCATTAATAAATATAATAAAATGTTTAGTAAAAATGTTCATTGCATCATGCGTCACTGTTGTCTAACTGAAAACATTATGTACGTACGCCCTATTAAACAGAGAGAGTTTCTTATTACTAGATCTAATCCATTCCATATTTGTGCACCATTTACAGCAAGAGTTCTTGAAGATGTTGGTCCGAGCTCTTGGCACCTACAAGTTCCCTCTTACATTTGACCGGGTTTTTCCGGTCAAAATGTTCGAGACAGATTTGAACAACGCACACATATAGTATGGAGCTAACCCATTCAAAGAACGTAGGGAAAAATTATTCTTTGGTGAACTGTGCTTACCTTTGGTGAAGGGTCCTTTATAATGACCGTGAACAGAGTGTGGGTCTGAGGCAAAGGTCCAATACCTGGAGTGTTGGGGATGAACGAGGACCAGTATCCAAACATGGTCCTTTTATCAGTTGCCTGTAAGCAAATGGCATGAGTCACAATAGTTCTTCGTTTGTGTTTGTGAAACATAAAATTTACATAAATACACTATTTGGGCTGACCACACAGTGGCTCAGGGGTAGAGCTTCAGAAGCTCGACTCAGAGAACCCAGGTTCAAATACTGTTTTTTCACTCTACATTGCTCCAATTCACTCAACTGTATAAACGAGTACCTGGCTATAGACAGTGGTGGATATTTGTATGAACAGCCTTTGCCCATTAATTGCAGCATGGCTGGATGCTTGCCAGAAAATTTGTGATGGTGTTTGATTGAACAGGTCTTTGAGGAAGTAAACTGTAAAGCACTTCGAGCAGTTCTGAGGACTGGCTACCGTGTTATGTAAGACCTTATCATTTCTTAGTTAAGACAGTGCATTCTGAATCAATGCTGGACAATTTGTCATGTTCGGTAATATGTTTCAGCAATTATATTTCATTTGAAAAATACTGTAAGCTGCTAAGCGACCATTCAGCATATATTGACTGTCTAATCTGTATACAGCAAAGAACATGTGTCACTTGGAATGTTTTTATCACCTAAAAACACTGCATAATGTCACAGAATCACTTTATTAATCTAAAGTAAAATACTAATCTGGCACCATTTACCTTGATGACCGCATGGAAGCACGCCAGCACACTGTGCCTCACTTTGGAGTGAACGGCCTTCACCTTGCCTGTGGTGCCATCTGAGTCGGAAAACTCCGACTCGGAACTACTCATGTTTCCCCACAGCGAACAAGCGTAGACGTCACTATGTGCCCCCCGGACGGGGTCACTGCACATGGCCAGTTGGTCCATCTGGTCACTAGCGTCATCGACCGACGAACCTTTGCTTTTATTTCCTCTTTTCTTCCTCCCCTTGCTGCTAGATTTTGCCACGTTGCTGTCCGACTGCGGCGTGTGAGGGGGGTTGCCCCCAGACTTTGAGGGGGTGGGGGTCGAGGGACCTGCCTTGGATTTACTCCTTGGGCTGTCGTAACTTGTGGCTGGGACTGGCTGGAGAACGGTTGGCATGGTAACGGGTGCACCAGGCAGGCCGTGGAACATGTATACCTGAGGGAGGGAAGATAGTGATTGTAATAGCCCAAATTACATTATATATGATATATAATAGTTATACTCAGTAAGCCTGTTCATTCACTGATTAAAACAATAACAATCTGACTAACAATCGCTTGTGAAAAGTATTATGAAAAACTGCTGACAAAGTATGAATTTTATGATGTGATGCCTGCTGAAAAACAATGATTTTAACTACTGAAAGTGGTCATATATATATACATATGCATCATATATATATATACATACACATATATACATACACATATATTCATACATATGCATATATATATATATATGTATATATGTATATATGTATATATGTATATATGTATATATGTATATATATATATATATAGTATATATAATGCTGTATATGACTTTCTCTTTGTAACCATCTTTCCTTTTGTTTTTATTCTACCAAAATCTCTTACTTTGTATGTGTGCTACTGTGGGCTACTTTCCACACCTACCTGTGCAGACACTGTATAGTATTATACATGCAGATATAATCACAAACCTTGAGAGCTGCAAGAATGGACCCAAGATGGTTGCTGTCCACCATTTTTGTTGCCAGCACCATGTTCTGTATGCCCCTTATAGCATTGACCAAGATCTGGAATTTTGTAATCACCACAACATCAATAAACCAAGAAAACGTATTATTACATTCGAATAATACACAATAATATTGTAAATATAAAGTGTGCAGAAAAAATTAAAAAGATGATCACATTCCATTAGTTCAATTAGATATTGGTAACAACTGTGCTGAGATCTGGGGTTGATTCCTATTCGAGTATAATAGTATTCCACCCATACTGTTGGTAATTCCGATTCCAAGTAATTCTTGATTAAAATATTGTAAATATTGTTCCTGTTCTGCATACACTTTCTGAAACAATAACTTAGTGGTACTTTAACTTGGAATGAAACAGTGACAACCTGCCTATACCTAAAATAAAACCAAAGGCCAAGTAAACTGTTGATTAATTATAATAGCAGGATTTCCATAATGTGCTTAAATGTACTCATTATTTTGACAAGTACAATTGGGTATCAAGAATCACCAGGGAGTTACAGTATATAGTAGTGAATATTTCCTGGTTTTCCCCATACATAAGTTTATTTACATGTATTTTCACTGTACTTTTAAACCATCAAAACAAAAACCCGGATGCAGAATAAAGCAACTGATTCCAGTGTGCAATTCCAATTCCATTACTTTCATACTGCTTGATTCTGATTCCAGCCAAACCGATTCCGATTTTACTATTTTCATACTGCCTGATTCCAACTGCGATTATGGAACTGGTGTCAAACATTATTCCAATTCGAGAATTGAAACGGCCCTGTGTTTTACTCTTAGAGTCGACCCACCTTACTGTGTGTCACGTCGTCGATGTTTTCTGGCCAGGACGTCCGTAGAACGCTCAAGAGGAGCTGAAGACAATCACTCTGAAGCTCTTCCCTCATGTAGGCACAGGTGGGGGTCCTGAAGACAAAGTCATACATCTTGGGAACACATTCGTAGTTTCGTATTAATACTGTAATTTTCAGAAACTCACAAAGGTTTTGTTCACCAAATGCACAAAATAGGCTGCATAAGTATTGTCTTTAGAATATTTAAAAGGTTGCATGAAATAACAAAATGGACATATGTTAGTGACGTTATTTTATAAAGAGTAGTTTCATTGAAATGTTGGTTTGATCTACAGAAAATGCATGAAATAAAATATTATAATATGTTAAATTAGTATGTATTTTCGGACAGATCATATGGTTAAACAAATCAGTAACATTAATTTAAAGGTAACACTAACCAGATGTTATTAAAAGCTTGAAGGAAACATAACTGAATAAATCTATATACAAGTAAATAAATTAAAACTTCTTGATAATGTAAAATTAAAATGATGTTTGGAAAGAATAAAACTGGATATTGTGCTTATGATAATAATGTAAAGTGTCAGAGATGGATATTTCTGTGATATGCCAGTGGTGGGATACACAGGGGATCTACAGTCCCCAAAACAGATGGTCAAGTTTTTACAGTCTGGGTCTTGATGTCAGAGGTCTGACAAACAAGGCTGGTGTACCAACCAATGAAGCCGTATCATATACCAGTGTACCGCTGAACCGGTATTTTTGTACGGTTTTGAAACCTATTGAAGCCGGTATGTTAAATTACCAACTGACAACACTTTTGAATCTTCCATGTGAAAGTGAAAAGAACAATGTGAAAGAAAAGATGACATTCAACACGTCCTGATCTTCCCTTATTCTTAATGAAAAACATACGTCCAGAAGAGCAGATTGCACAAGTTGACCACTCATGTTGTCCCACCATGCCACAGGGTGGCGCCACTATTACATAACCATATCATCCCTTCGCATTTTGAGAATCATACTGCCCTCACGCACACACTTTTCAGCTACTGATAAATAAATGTCTATTACGACAAACATTATATCAGTTAAACAAGTTGGTGAAACGAAACCCTTAGAACATGGTCTTTCAATAGCACAGTAAAAAGGCACTATAAAAACTCACAACATATGATAAAACAGTAAAAAACATATGGTGCATATCGTATATAAAGTCAAACATGCACAGGTCTACCAACCAGTACATTATCAGGTCTCCAACTCTACCTGATAGTGAAGCTGTCCAGACACTGGACGGCCCCCCGCAGGACCTTGGGGTCAGTGACACAGGTGATGAGTTGAGTCAACAAGCCACTGCGTCCCAGCAACACGTCATGGTACTGAAGCAACACATCGGAACATTTCTCATTTTTGCAACTTATTAGACATACCAAGTGTCAACCAAAATGTTATACAAGTATGATTTTTAGCTTTTAACCAATTTTTGGACACCGGTATTGTGGATGTAAGTTGTTTCTTTCATTTAAGTTGTTTCATCCGTTGAAATTTATGTTGGACTTATATCAACAATTATTAATTAACATTACCATCTCAGTAGATGTGAAATGCTTTATACATCCAGATTGGAGCAAAAGATTGTACTAATACACTAACATTTTATAATTTAGGTGGAACTTTTATTCTGCTGCGAATCTAGTCTGACATTGGTAGAAATTAAACTAATATTACGGAATTAATATACGTCGGCTAATGTCAGTGTCAGACACTACTGTAAACAGAGAGGGTGGACGCTTATTATAGCATGTACATTTATATACGTATGTATATATATATATATGTATATATATATGTATATATATATGTATATATATATATGTATATATATATAATAATTATATATATTATGGACTAAATTGTATCAAGGAATGGGTGGACGTGTGTGTCTTTTTTGACTGGTAAACACAAACGTTGTTGACCCACCTTAACTAGTCTGCCACTATTCTCATAGAGGACAGCACCGAGCGCGTGTAGGATGTGAGGCGTAACGTGAGGGGAGCATCGCTGCAAGGCTTCCACCAAATACTCAGTCATTGGCTCAGCGCCATTCAACAGCACCGTCTACACAGAGAACAATTACACTCAGTCAAATGCACGTACACACAATAACTACGTATACTGTAATGTCTGTATGTATTCAGAAACTGAGAAACCTGAAAATTACTAATTAACAAACATAGGTACCCAAAGTAATAACTCTTCTAGATGTTTAGTGTGTCTAAATATGTGCTATCACTCCTATCAGATATGTAATTTCAGTGCAACAATATTTCTGCATTGTAATAAGATATAGGTGCAGACATTTTAGTTACACAACCACATACTTGATGTGAAACTTAAGTTGCATTTTAATATATACCTTGTGTGTATATATATATATATATATATATATATATATATATATATATATATATAATATATATGTATATATACACACACAAGTAGTTCAATGCAATTTAAAATATCACGTACTTTGAAATGGAATCATCTCAGAAAACAAATGTACTCGAGTACGAGTACGATTACTTTACAATATACTCGAGTACGAGTACGATTACTTTAGAATGTAAGCATGATTATTTTCATGATTACTTTCATGAATATCCTGTTTCTAACATAAAGGCGACTTTCATGGAATCCCTAGGTGTCATTGTTGTTCTGTTGTTGTGTCACTAATGTTCTAACTGATTACTGCTATCCACTATCCAGGTGTTATTATTATTAATAATTAGATGACTTTCTCAGGTATTGGATGAATCATTTAATGCTGGATTAATAATTAAATGTATGGTTTCTGAATCAAATACAAATAGGAGGCATTTTAAATTTTCAAATACACATACATTACAATAACAACACTTCAAAACCAGGGGGGCATATTCAAAAGAGTAGTATATCAGATGGGTCCAGACATGGGGTCAAATACATTTGTATTTGGAAGTATTTAAATACTTTTTAAAATATTTGTATTTGATGTTTAGGAATTAAAAGTATTTGTATTTAAATACTTTCCTAAAGTATTTGACTTGTTCAAATTTTTTTTAGAAATACATTGTCAGTATCAACATTTCTTTTTCACTGTCACATGTAATGCCTGCCAAACTGATTACCTTAATGCACTGCAACTTCACCCAACAGTGCTAATTACTGATGAAGACACTTAACACCAGGCTTCCCCTGGCCCTGCAGTGACCACAACTTGTGTTTGCTCAGAGCCAGAGGATGCACCTAACAGTGACCATAGGTCAATATCCCCTTTTGTTCTTTAGTCAGGGTTCAATTTGGCACCAGGTTATTCTGGTTTCCTGGCTGACTTTGAAGTTGAGCCTTCCTCACAACATCCTAGCAATGATTAGCAGTGTCTCTTCTGAGGGCAACATAGGCGTTATATTTTTATGGACCTCCTGGTGTAACATACAAACAATATATTTTGGCCTTTACCTCTTTCAGTCAGTTGTCACTGTGATGCAGTTAGCAATAACAATACTCCCTAGCACTGGTCTGCCTGTCATCATATAAGCAAAACACTAATTATGCCTATAAACTAGATGTCTCAATATATGTGTTGCTTTTCTTTTACCTACATAGTAATACAAAATGAAAAGTATTAAAAAAATATATGAACAAGTATTTGAAATACTTTTCAATGTATTCATATTTAAATACACTTATATTTAAAAAGTATTTGTAATCCCTCAAGAATATTTGTATTTAAATACATTTCAATATATTTGACCCCATGTCTGGATGGGACAAACACAAAATGGTTGTGGATTTAGACAAGTTTACTGTTTGCACTTAATTAAACATAATAGACAGGGATTTAGCAGCTAACCGCCCAGACCCAGTCAGGATTCTGGATGTTGGAAATATGACCAGTCATTCACACCATACTGACAGAGCAAACTGTACAGGTGGGGCTGTGGCCTGGCTTCTAAAATTACAAAGCAAGATGTTGGAGGATGCTTATCTCCTGCAGTGCTTCCCAGGGACTGTCACAATATAACTTGTACTTTGTACTAAGCAGGAGGGTGAGATGTTGCTTCTCTGGGAAGAGAAGGTATTAATTAGAGAAATCTGACTGAATATTTATTTAACTGAAATGCTCAACAGTAATAGAAAATGAAAACCTTGATTATTATTACATTTATTAGATTACTTCTAATATTGCCATTTTTATCTGTCTAATATATTTGCTTGCAACTGTTCATATGAAAAAAAATGTAATCGTGAGAAGTAATCGTGAGTACGATTACTTTGGTAATGTACTCGAGTACGAGTACGATTACTTTCCTTCGTACTCGATGCAGTACTCAAAAGTACTCGTACTCGAGTACGAGTACAAGTACACGAGTACGATTACTCCATCTCTGACACACACACATGTATATATACCAGGTCTAGATTTGAAATATATATTATATATATATTATATATATATACATGTATATGGATGGTGTTTTGCTGGCCAGAGACCTTCATCAAGATTTTGAAGAATAATTTTATCGATCTTGTATTTCAAACATTTATAGATAGAATATCACAGGATATGGTGATCATAAATACATGTTATGACCAGATACTACTTTTACTGGGACTTACCTTTTGTACAGACAGCAGGTTGACGGTGAGTGTACAGACTTTAGTGACAAGGTGTTCATGCTTCAACTGCACCAGGTAGCAGCACTGTTGAAGAAGCGCACTGGCCTCCTGGAAAGAAACACGGATGAGATCACAGTACACACCTGGTTAATGACAACAAAGATGTGACAGGTCCAGCACCATTTCTGAACTATTCCACTGATAATTTTACATCTCATTTCATGTGATAATTAAGGTAGATGAGTCATGACTGACACGACACTACACTACAAACATGCGGTCAAATACATTTGTATTTGAAAGTATTTAAAAACAGTTTTCAAAGTATTTGTATTTGACCTTTAGGAAAGAAAAGTATTTGTATTTGACCTTTAGGAATGAAAAGTATTTGTATACTTTCCTAAAATATTTGGCTTTTTCAAATACATTGTCAGTATCAACATTTCTGTTTCAAAATCACATGTAATGCCTGTCAAACTGATTCTCTTCAGTGCAACTTCACCCAACAGTGCTAATTATTGATGAAGACACTTGACAGCAAATGTCCCCTGTGGCCCTAGCAGTAAAGGCAACTTTTGTTTGCTCAGTGCCAGAGGATGGATTAGCACCTCACAGTTTAGTCAGGCTCCAAGCTGGCACCAGGCTATTCTGGTTTCCTGGCTAACTTTGAAGTTGAGCAGTCACACTTCCTCACAAAATCCTAGCAGTCATTAGCAGTGTCTCTTCTGAGGGCAACATAGGCATTTTATTATGGACCTCCTGGCTTAACATAACAACAACATATGGTGTTTTTTAGTCAGTTTTAACTATGATGTAGTTAGCAATAACAATACTCCCTAGCACTGGTCTGCCTGTCATCGTATGAGCAAACACTAATTATGCCTATAAACTAGATGCCTCAATATGAGTTACTTTTATTTTACCTACATAGTAATACATCCTGAAAATGAAAAGTATTTGAAAAAAAATATTTGAAATACTTTCCAATGTATTTAAATACATTTGTATTTAAAAGTATTTGGATATATGAATCCCTCAAGAGTATTTGTATTTAAATACATTTCAATGTATTTGGCCCCATGTCCGCTATACTACCTGGTACTTACATTGTCCAAAGAAGAACTCGGACAACATAAAAAGGAGGAAGACCATGAAAGATCCAGAGTGGTCAAATTAGATGTGACAGCAGAGCAGCGTCCTCTAGGCAGAATTACATTGGGACTGTGACATCCAGAAGGACAGTGTGGGACCAAACCGGTCTACGCGTTTAAGTATGTCATTGTCCAACACATTTTATAAGATTGTTTTTGTAATTCATACAGTTTGAACTTGTTTTTGAACTGAACATGAGTTACTGAGGGTAAGAATTGTGTTGTTCAATATCTAATCAAATACAGACATGGATCATGGAAAACTGTTAAAGCAGTGATGGTAATTGTAGACATATTGTTCATAACTTTCCAGCTTATAAAAATGTATCGACTCAAAGCTGTCTACTTAGATTGGTTGGAGAATGACAGCTAAACATACCAACTCTCTATTATGCTGGAGTCATTTGGGACACACCACTCAGATATAACAGCTAGGAAAGCAAAGCATGAAAACAAACAAGAAAATAAATAACTTTAAATAATTAATGTTATACTTTCTAAAATACATAGCCAATTAATTGGTAGAGGCCAGAGGCCCAAGGATATAAATGAACACAGAACGAGGACACTATATACTAGTGCTTCTGTTGAGATAGGAATGTTGATGTTAACGTTTTAAATACTCCCTCGGTCACTCTATCCCCTGACAGTACCTGTCACGCTGACCTTTCTACAGATAGTAATGACTTCTGGCAGATTACATCATCGCCATCAATTAAGTGGCATTGAAGTGCAACATATTTTATACAATTGTATGCATGAAACAATGAGGTAAGATAGAACAAATGAAGAAGCAAATTTGGTAAAATGTGTAATTATAAAAGCAAAATTGAGGTGAGCCTGGGTACATGTTCCACAATAAAAAAATGACTGCCACACTCCAAGTGATTAACTGACTCATGTCTTATGACAACGATGTCTAGTTATTTAAAATAACAATATCTGTCTTTCTCTCCCTCTCTCTGTGCATGCAATTGTACTATCATTCATTATGTATGTAAGTCACTGTGTCTGCGTCACAGAAATTTTTATGAGTGTGGGTGGGGGCTGTGTCTAGACTAGGGCTAGCCTAGCCCTAGGCTGTGTTATCATAAGACAACGAATAACTGTCCACCCATTTTGTACACTTCAATTATATTCCGAGTATGCCACACTCTGGAGACCATCAATCGTCTCTGTCATATGACTGGCAGTCAATTGTCACGGTGAACATATGTCAGATGGACCATGAACCCATAGTAACGCTAGGCGGCCTGGACGCTCAGTGAGTCGCTCAGTCATTGTCACACGTTTCTTCAATTAGCTGTGCATTACCTCTTCTTTAGCAATCTTTCCAGTGAAGTCTAAGGCATTTAATTCATCGAGAATATAGCTACACTCCTGGTTAAACTGTTCCGTGTTCCTGCATACCATACGTATAAAACGCTGGTAAATATGTTGAAATTTGTAAATTTGTCCAGCTGAAAACTCATCATCGCCACCCATCTTGTTTAGCTGTTATTTTTCGATACTTCCCGTAAAGACTGTGTGTGTAAATTAAATAATTAATGTTGTTTTTATGCAGGTAGGAAAATGTACTACTAGACCTGCTATATAAGCAAAACATATTACACATGTTGATGGGTACAATCCTACAGACCGACACACATTAGATTTCCATGAAATCTCACTTCCACGACTTTTGGACTAGCTCAGTGGTTGAAAATCTGTCACAAATTAAATACAATATAGTGGCACCACCTGGTGTACTGTATACGAAAAACATTGTATAATTTAATTCAGTAGGCCCCGGCCCTATCTGGCCAGTTTTATATATTTGATTACCTAGGCGCTGTGAGGTTCCAGTCAGTAACATTCTCTTCTTGGTGAGTTCACGAAGGGGAGTGAGAATGATGACAACTTTATGTAAGCGATAATCGCCTGTTCATTTAAGCAAAGCTATCCATCCACATGATGGCGCCACCACTATATCAAGTACTACATCAAGCATCATTAGGACCGTCTGTCCGTCGTCCGTCGTCCGTCCGCCCGTCCGTCCATGACGCTACAACGCTACTATTTCAATAAAACGTTGGAGTAAGCACTGGACCGCCAGTTTACCTGGCATCAGCAGGATGGCTAAATTCAGCACTATAAAATCCCGGCCAACTATCAATATCTGTAATATTTCAATAAACATGATACGCCAAAACAATTATGTCAGTGCTGCATGTTACGGGACAAAATATAGTTTACTTTTTCAATAATGCTATATCCATTAAGATATAAACTAAATAAAACTTGAGTATTAAATTACTACTCCCTCCCTCTCTCCCTCAGCCCTCCCTCTCTTCCTACCTCCATCCCTTCCTACCTCCCTTCCTCTCTCCCTCTCTCCCTCTCACTCCCTCTTCCTCCGATCCTCCCTCCTCTGTCTCTGCGTCACACTATATCTACCCCGTTTTCCTTATTCTTTCCCACTTTCTCTGCTCGTCTACACCCCTCTTCCTCCACGTTTTCGCCTGCCACTCGTTTTTTTGTACCCATTCTCTCATTCTCATTAAGGCGCACATGGATTCGGTCATGGCTATTTGCACATATCTGCACGAACGTCAAAGCTATTTATGCCATACAAAGCAATTGTGTAATACCTGCCATGCTTCATTGACATTATCACAGTTTAACACAGACAATGCAATCCGTCAATTGGTTTTGGACACTCTTGGCTTAGCTTGCGGCCTTATAATGGTTTTGCTGCTACCACAGAACGAGGGGTTGACAACATGTAACTTCGCCATATCGGTGACTTCACGTGACAGCTATTTCTATTAACAAATGACTGAAGGGTGCAACGACCAATAGCATGGAATCGTTGGGGTCAAAATGTAGTTCTCCCCGTTAACAGTGCAAGGCCAACTACATCTGTTTCTTGGTTTGTTCGATTGAGGTCGAGTGCAGCAGACGATGCACGTTTGACGCTCAATGTAGTGTGACAGTTGGTCTCAACTAAGCTGCATACAAGGTGCAGTTTAAGATGTCAGCAGACACTAGGATATCAACAGATGCCGAAACACAACGAGGACGGGCACAGATTGGACGATGCAATTACTCGAAGGTATGATCGTTTATGGTTTGTGGTGGAAAGACAACTAATGCTCGTACGTTCCATTATTGTTATATAATCATATTCGTGATTCATTGCATGTTTCTGTTGTAATCCCCTCTACCATAATTTTACCTTTAACAGCATCACAAATTTACAATGTGTTCAGAATTGCTTAGCAAGGATTGAGACTAGATCTCCATGTTTTATTCGTTATATGCGGCTTCTAAAGTCATTGCATTGTCTTCCAGTCCGATATCGTATTATCTTTAAGATCTTTAAATTCATTGCTTACTCCGATGAGAAAGGTTGCCTAGCTTCGATCATTTCTAGTTTTTGTCCCTGAAGTCAATTTTGCTTGCTTAAGCTAACACGTATGTGGAAAACAAAACTATGATCACTATGCTGATCGGTGTTGATAGTATCTTAAATAAAATAAATTGGCTTAGTCTACATCTGTTATATGTTTATTATGTTATGTTATGTATTCTTGTTTACCAATTTGAGATATATGGAATTATGCGAATTATGTATCAACATTTAAAGTAATTCCTTGTTACATTTTATGAAGGACAAAATGGCGACGATGTGTGCGCCATCTTGGTTTCACGTCGCCTGTTGTAAAACATTCCTATCCATAAATCTGCATGGATGAATAATTATAGGTTCACATGTTAACATGTTTAATGTATCATATGATATAATATAACATATAAACGATGTTTTTGCCTGTTTAAGCCAACACGCATGTGGAAAACAAAATTACGATCACTATGCTGATTGGTGTCGAAAATTATCTTTAATAAAATAACTAAAGTTGTCTTAGTCTACATCTGTTAATTATATGTTTATTATTTTATGTTATGCATTCTTGTTTACAAATTTGAGTTATATGGAATTATACGAATTATGTATCAACATTTTAAAGTAATTCCTTGTTACATTTTACGAAGGACAAAATGACGACGATGTGTGCGCCATCTTGGTTTCACGTCGCCTGGTGTAAAACATACCTCTCCATAACTGTGCATGGATGAATAATTATAGTTTCACATGTTAACATGTTTAATGTATCATATGATATAACATAACATATAAACGATGTTTTAACGCCATTCTACAATACAAATAACTTCACTGGACATAGTTATATCATTTTAAGTTCAGACAAGTTGACACCACAATCTCGCCAGTCAAACACTATATGGTATATAAAGAAAGGAAATTGCTACTATAATTGTAACTGATGTGTATTCGATGCCTCGTGGCAAAGGGTGTATCACGTGATGCTCGCAATATGGAGGGTCACATCCGACAATGGAACGCCGGGCTTAGGGGCAGATACTCCCTCCCTTTCTCGTAGCACAGTGGTCAGTTGTGAGGGTTGAAGGTCGTGATATTTCTCGCCAGGGGAACGTTGTAAGGAGCAACCAAAGCGGAGTCCCGAGCCCAAGTAGATACATTAGATTGTACTATAGGCAGAATGTTCCCAGTGTCTCCCACTTCCGGATATCCTCTTTTTAAATTATATAAATATTATAAATTAAAACAATTCTGTTTTTAGCACATTTCCACGATAAACTTTAATTAATTCGTTCTACGTTTTGTTTGTGGAAACATATTATTGAAAGATATAAAAATGCTTGAACCTGTAATAAATACGTTGCCTTGTAGTTACTGCTTAACTATATCTTGGAGGACATTCATGTAGTCTTTAAAATGTATTGATGGATTATTATTATTTTGCTTTTGTTCATTATATTTAATAACTATTATATTTTTCTCACATAGCGCTTATATATCTGTTAACATTGCTTTATTATAGAAACACCAGATAAGAGGTGAAGAGAAGGCCACCAGGCACAGACACTGAACAAGAAAAAAAAAGGATATGGACCAGGAGAATATGGCCACAAACAGACACCTTGAACAGGAGAAATGAGCTGAGTAAATAAACTCTTGCGAAGACACTAATTTGAACAAGTCTACGTCAGTCCTATTATAAAGTTACATTGTATTAGTCAATAAAGCAATGTCATAACTATTTTACACACACAGACCCCACACAAAACCTAATATGTATTAAATGACACATACCCTATTCATATTTGGGATGTCATTAGACATACAGAGGATAATCAACTAGAGAAAATGCTGGATATTGTTAAGCAATGCAAAATGTCCTGTTGTAATAACCACCATTAAGAACTCATGCTTGTGGGAAATAACTGTACTGGTTTTTGTAATTTGTCACTTTTTCAGGTAGAAACAATCGTTCAAATAAGGTGTTTGACAGCCATGGTGACGGATGATGTGTTTCCACAAAAGAAGAATTCAAAACACAGTTAGCAGTGTTATCCAGAAAAGTGAATTTGTGCATACTTGTTTTTAGATTTTTAATTTAATTTTTATAATAATGTTTTCCTGTCAGATGATATAAATTAAAATTTTCTAATATAAAATACAATTGTGACTGATTGCATTTAGAATACTGTGTTGTAATGCAAATGCATTGTCAGTTGTTTGTCTAACCATTTTGTTCACTTGGATAATTTAGGGTAATATCGCTTCAGTGTTGTGTGTGGCAGATTCACACCCTGCTGGTGTTCCTTATGCAAACATTACATGTTGTGTGCACACGCATTGATTCTATTTAATAGTTTTCAAATAATAATTATAACCATGGTTTATTATATACCAGTACGCCATGTGATTGTTCAACTCTTGCAGTTATGTCCAATCCAATACGACCCCGGCCTCGTGTGTGTGTGTGTGTGTGTGTGTGTGTGTGTGTGTGTGTGTGTGTGTGTGTGTGTGTGTGTTGTGTGTGTTGTGTGTGTGTTGTGTGTGTGTGTGTGTGTGTGTGTGTGTGTTGTGTGTGTGTGTTTTGTGTGTGTGTTGTGTGTGTTGTGTGTGTGTGTTGTGTGTGTGTGTGTGTTGTGTGTGTTGTGTGTGTTGTGTGTGTGTTGTGTGTGTGTGTTGTGTGTGTGTGTGTGTGTGTGTGTGTTGTTGTGTGTGTGTTGTGTGTGTGTGTGTTTTGTGTGTGTGTTTTGTGTGTTGTGTGTGTGTGTTGTGTGTGTGTTGTGTGTGTGTGTGTGTGTGTGTTGTATGTGTGTGTTGTGTGTGTGTGTGTGTGTGTGTGTGTGTTGTGTGTGTGTGTGTGTGTGTGGTGTGTGTGTGTGTGTGTGTGTGTGTGTGTGTGTGTCTGTTTTGTGTGTGTGTCTGTGTGTCTGTCTGTCTGTGTGTCTGTCTGTCTGTGTGTCTGTCTGTGTGTCTGTCTGTCTGTGTGTCTGTCTGTCTGTGTGTCTGTCTGTCTGTCTGTCTCTCTGTCTGTTTGTCTGTCTGTATGTCTGTGTGTCTGTCTGTCTGTGTGTCTGTGTGTCTGTCTGTGTGTCTGTGTGTCTGTCTGTGTGTCTGTCTGTCTGTGTGTCTGTGTGTCTGTCTGTGGTCTGTGTGTCTGTGTGTGTGTGTGTGTGTGTGTGTGTGTGTGTGTGTGTGTGGTGTGTGTGTGTGTGTGTGTGTGTGTCTGTGTGTCTGTGTGTCTGTGTGTCTGTGGGTCTGTGTGTCTGTGTGTCTGTGTGTCTGTGTGTCTGTGTGTCTGTGTCTGTGCGTGAATATATAACTTCAGAAAGTATGTGGAACATGCATGTACAAACTGTTTTTTAAGATAACATACGTTGTCATTCAGCCATTCCCATGGCAAAAGTGTGGGCAAATCTTTCTGCGTCATGGTGATTCCATCAGCTGTCACCTTAGACGGAACGGAAGAGACAGTGGGGTATGAGAAGACAGTGGGGTATGAGAAGACAGTGGGGTATGAGAAGACAGTGGGGTAGGAGAAGACAGTGGGGTAGGAGATGACAGTGGGGTAGGAGAGGACAGTGGTAGGAGAGGACAGTGGAGTAGGAGAGGACAGTGGGGTAGGAGAGGACAGTGGAGTAGGAGAAGACAGTGGGGTAGGAGAGGACAGTGGGGTAGGAGAGGACAGTGGAGTAGGAGAAGACAGTGGGGTAGGAGAAGACAGTGGGGTAGGTGAGGACAGTGGGGTATGAGAATAGAGTAGGGTAGGAGAGGACAGTGGGGTAGGAGAAGACAGTGGGGTAGGAGAAGACAGTGGGGTAGGAGAGGACAGTGGGGTAGGTGAGGACAGTGGGGTAGGAGAGGACAGTGGGGTAGGAGAGGACAGTGGGGTAGGAGAGGACAGTGGGGTAGGAGAAGACAGTGGGGTAGGAGAGGACAATGGAGTAGAAGAGGACAGTGGAGTAGGAGAGGACAGTGGGGTAGGAGAGGACAGTGGAGTAGGAGAAGACAGTGGGGTAGGAGAGGAAAATGGAGTAGGAGAGGACAGTGGAGTAGGAGAGGACAGTGGGGTAGGAGAGGACAGTGGAGTAGGAGAGGACAGTGGGGTAGGAGAGGACAATGGAGTAGGAGAGGACAGTGGAGTAGGAGAGGACAGTGGGGTAGGAGAGGACAATGGAGTAGGAGAGGACAATGGAGTAGGAGAGGACAGTGAAGTAGGAGAGGACAGTGGGGTAGGAGAGGACAGTGGAGTAGGAGAAGACAGTGGGGTATCGACGTCCCTGCCTAGGTCCACTTCCGTCTTCTGGCTTGTTCAATCACATCTGTGACTTTTGTCTTTTCTCTTGCCCAGGTGTTTGTTTTTCTGTCCCGGCCATGTGACGTTTAACATACTCCTTTCCATCTTTGTTTGTGCGGCTGCTGGCTTGTTCTTTGCTTGGGTGGTGAGTGCCCATGTTTCCGCGTCGTATGTCATTGCTGGAAGTACTCATGAGTTGCAGACTTGTCTCTTCAAGCATGTCCCAATGTTACGCTTGAAGATGCCGCGGTGCTTGGCGAATGCTGTCCATCCGGTCGTGATTCTTCTTTGAATCTTGTGTTGGTTTTTGTCTCTGGTGCTGTATCTCTGTCCCAGGTAGATGTAACTTTCAACGTTCTCGATCTGTGTGTTATTGACATAAACTATTGGTGTGTCGTTTTCCATCATCACCTTTGTCTTCAACTTGTTCTTCTTCTCCCCCTGATTTTCACTTTCATCAGCTAGTTCCTGTAGTACTTGTTGTAGTTCATGTGGTGTGTTGACACATATGAGTATGTCGTCGGCGAAGTGAAGATGACTGAGATATTCGCCGTCTATCTTCAAGCCTCTGCTTTAAAATTCACAAGTCAGTCGACGAAATATATGCTTTCGAATGCTGCCGTAAACAGCTTGGGCGATATGGTATCTCCCTGCCGTACTCCTCTCCTGATGTTAATCTTGTTGCTTTCTTTGTGTATGTGGATTGTCATTGAGCTGTTGGTGTAGATTTCTTTCAACAGTACACGTCTTCTATCCCCTGTTCTTGAAGCGAGGTCAGTACTGCTTGAGTTTGCACTAAGTCGAAGGCTTTCTCGTAGACGACGAATGCGATGCAGAGTGGAATATTATATTCTGGGCACTTCTCCTTTAGTTGGATTACGACGTCGATGTGGTCTGTCGTTGAGTATCTGCTTCTGAATCCAGCTTGCTCTCGTGTCTGGTTTTCGTCGAGTGTCTTCTCTAGCCTCTTTGTTAGTACTTTTGTGAGTACTTTATAGATGCTTGGTAGTAGACATAACGGTCTTGAATTCTTGAGGTCTTTCTTATTTCCATTCTTGAAGATTATCATCATCTTAGCGTTCTTCCACGCTGTGGGTATTCGTCTTTCTGATAAGCATCTAGTGTATAGCTTAGCAAGTGTCTTCGAGATGGTATCTTCTCGTGCCTTCAATGTATCGATGTTTATAATGGTCGTTGCCTGTTGCTGTACCATTCTTCATATCTTATAGTCCAACTCCCATGATGTTATCGCTGGTATATCTTTTGGGTCAGTGTGATTTATGGTACTCTGTTCACTGTCGTATAGCTCGGTGTAGAATTCCTCTATTCTTTCAATCATCTTGATCATAGATTCCTTTACCCTGCTTGTCTATGAGTGTGGCCAGTCTGTCTTTGCGTAGCTTCTGCGATCTTCTGCGATCTTCTACGATCGTTCCTCGTATGATCTCTTGTTTGCATTTTCTGATGTCCGCTCTTGCTTTCTTTTTGATGGTCTTGCATATTTCTGCGTACTCAATCGTTGTTTATCGTCGCCATTTCCCACCATTTCTCGTCGTGTTGGTGACGATATCCTCGATTTGAGTGGCTTGTTGATTGCCTTAGCTACTTTTGACGCGCTGTGTTGGATCGTTTCGCTCATGGTGCCGATGTCGTCTAGTTCTTCTACCGTCTCGAATCGGTTGCTCAATTCGAGTAGGAATCGATCTTCTTTAATCCCATTTGTGCGGCATCTACTACTGGTGGCCATCTGGTCATCACTGTTTCCTTTCTATCTCTAAATCAAATTTGATGTTGCACGTAACCATTCTGTGGTCACTTCCAATGTTGACTTGGTTGATGACTGAACATTACGTTTGTGACGATGTCTGGCCTGTTTGATAGGTTGTAGTCAATTTCGCCCTTCGTTACACCATTTGGGCTTTTTCATGTCCATCTCCTCCCTGCTTTCTTCTGGAACATGGTATGCATGATTTTGTACTTTCTTGATGTTGCCCATTCTACGAAGTTGGCATGGGGGAGATGTTCTGAACTTGTATGCATTTTTTAAACAGCACCCCTCCGTCTTTCGGTCCGTGTTCCATTAGGGGCTGAATTCTCTCTCGAAACTAGTTTTCGCCTGCGAAAAAAGTGCCGGATCCTATCTCCTGTGTGTTTGAAAATTTTCTGGTATCAGTCTCACCCAAACGCCCCAATTGGTGTAGGGCCCTAGATATCTTCTTTTGGTACCGCTCTCCTGTAAATGTTGGGGATACATTCCCAGTGAAGATTGACATATCAAAAAATATCCATGTTCATGATGTTGTTCTCGGGATAAATCTGTGACCACCACCGGGTCTATATCCGAGTCAACGACCTGACCTTTTTATATGGGCTAAAATACTTTCAGGCCAATCCTCGCAGAGGAAATCGTTTCTGCCTGTCGGATGCATCAAAATATAAAAATACAGATACAAATGCAAGATAAATATACAACAAATATATATAAAAATTTAATATTATATATTTAAAAATTTCATTTACACACACACACACACACACACACACACACACACACACACACACACACACACACAACACCACACACACACACTACTACATCAACTACACCTAACATATATACCCCACACTACATACCAATACCACCCACCCCTAACACACCTACCAATCATATACACTATACTACATACATAATATATATATAATACTCACACAATACACACACACACACACACACACACACACACACACACACACACACCACACACACACACACACACACACACACACACACACACACACACACACACACACACACACACACATACACACACACACACACAAAACCGTTACACACACACACACAACGCATTACTTTATCTTTATCATGAAATCTACTGCAATCATGCCCAGCATTGGACAATTACACTGTAATAAATGTTAAAATATTAATATTATTATCTCACCCCACCCCAGTATGGCGGGTAAGGGGGCATGGGGGAGATGTTCTGAACTTGTATGCATTTTTTAAACAGCACCCCTCCGTCTTTCGGTCCGTGTTCCGATGTCATGATCCGACAACGGCGTGAATGTAGCGTCGCATCTCGAAACGGTGAGTTGACGTCGCTGCGAAAAATGTGCAGCAGGATCCTATCTACCTGTGTGTTGCGCTGAAATTAATTCTGGCTCGGGATCAGCCCACCCAATTACATTTTTGCCCCAATTGCAGGTGTATGGCCCCTAGACTATCTTCTCTGGTAGCCCGCCTCTCCTCCGTAACTGTAATGCGAGTACATCTAAAACCCAGTGAAGATTGACATATCAAAATAATATCCATGTTCATGATGTTGTTCTACGGGATAGACTGCATGTCGACCACCACACGGGTCTATATGGCCGAGTCAACGACCTGACCTTTTTATATAGGACTAATAATACTTTATCAGGGCCTAATCCTCGCAGAGGAAATTACGTTTCTGCCTGTCGTGATGCAATCACAAATATAAAAATACAGATACAAATGCAAGAGTAAAATATGCAACAAATAGGTCTATAAAAATTTAATATTGTATTTAAATTACATTTACACACACACACACACACACACACACACACACACACACACACACACACACACACACACACACACACACACACACACACACACACACACACACACACACCTACACCCACACCCCCACACACCCCACACACCCCCACACACCCCCACACACCCCCACACCCACCCACCCCCACCCACCCACCCACCCCCACCCACCCCACCCACCCCCACCCACACACCCACCCACCCACCCACACACACCCACACCCACACACACACCCACACCCACACCCCCACACCCACCCACCCCACCCACCCACCCACCCACCCACCCACCCACCCACCCACCCACACACACACACACACACACACACACACACAACACACACACACACACACACACACACACACACACACACACACACACACACACACACACACACACACACACACACACACACACACACACACACACACACACACACACACACACACACACACACACACACACACACACACACACAATATTATATACACGCTCATTTATGTATACATATGCATCAAGCATGCAGACCTGTTGCTCCGTATTTCTGTTTTAGAGAATTTTTTGTCATCACTTCATTGGGGGGGGGGCTGATATAGGGTTGCACCAACCGGGAAGGGGGCGCTGTCACAAATTTACATAAACAACTGCAATTCCTTGAAGCTCATATCAGAACTTCCTATTGTCATTTACACTTACAGCAAAACTGGGAGCGTTCGCCCCCGCGGTTCCGACCCCCCTGGATCCGCGCCTGACCGCGCCCATATTGCGTCTGGATACCGCACCTTTATTATTGCTATCAAATATTGGCCACGTCCAAGTCTTACTTCACAGCAACGCGGTGTTGGTGGCATAACCTCGGACCGAGTACGACGAGTATTTTACTCCGAGCCCGCCAAGGTCAACACAAGAAGGTCGTGAGGATATGGGCGACGATTTGCGCAAGGAGTCACAGCGCTAACGGGAACAGCCGCACCGCTGTTTTCGACAAGACCGACAAGATGGCGGACCTGGAGGCTGTACTAGCGGATGTGAGCTATCTGATGGCCATGGAGAAAAGTAAATCAGCTCCAGCGGCCAGGGCTAGCAAGAAAATTGTTCTACCGGATCCTAGGTACGTTTTTCTCGCGAGAAGTTTCCCCGACATTGATCTGACGTTTCGCTAAGAAGCCGCTACTTCGCGAAATGGACGTCTCATTATAAATCCACGACGATGGACATTCGTTCTGTCAGATGCTGATTTCTGTTTTTCTTCGTTGTAGCGTTCGCAGCATTATGCACAAACATTTAGAGAAAATGGGAGAGGTGACCTTCGACAACATTTTCAACCAGAAGTTGGGTGAGTACTCGCTTATGTGTAATAAACAGAATGTTTATCACTTCGTGCTGTGCGCAAAGGCGCTCCCGTTTTGACAACCACTAGTTACTGCCCACTGCCACTAGCGTTGCCTCGCTTGTCGGCGTTGCGTGTAAAACAACACAGAGTTGTCGGTGACATTACAGTACTGCCTTAGCACTTGACCCTGCTTTATATACATGCGATTTTAATAAGCTATAGTTTATTTGCATGACTCACTCCATGTTATAATATCTATGTCTGCGAGACGCTGTCTGCGACAGGTCCGTGGTTTGTTTATCTTCTTCGATGTCAGACGTTGAGAGGCCGCACAAGTTTGTTGATGCCGGTTTAGTGCAACCGGTGGCCAGTGCAGCTGCTTAAAGGTAGAAACTGGTAATTGGCAGGTGGGCCACTGCCAGATAGGCATGCAGGCAACACCCACGATTGTTGTAATTTATATATTAGAACTGTTTTGAATCATTTGACTCTGTTTTGACTACTACAAGTAAGCAGCTTGTTTATGGGGGAAACACAAATTATAGGCCATATTGTTCACAATCCCTTGAAGGATGTAACTATAATTCTAGGCCAGGTTTGTCACAATCCTTGGAGATACAGGAATTGACATGGTCAGCTGTCAGATAATATTATCTTTAGTTTGTTATTAATACGACTGCACCATTATTACGTACTAATTTTCAAAGCTCTGGTTAATCCTAAGACACAACAAAAGTGTGAGATTGCTGGTAAATGTTCTACTGTGTCATGTGTTGACAAAAATAGTTTGCACTTGTTATCATTGCTCACAACAAGGATATATTACGCAAGGAATGGCTTGGATTACTTGGCTGACTGACAAGTGACATGACCTAACATTGACACACACCACTGCAGATTCTTCCTGCAGGTTTCAGAAGCCAGGCACATGTGTGTGGTGTGCTTTTAAAATTTAGTTTTTCATTTCTTTTGACGTGTTTTTTTAACTTTGTTACACAGAACATGTACTACATGTTACTGGTAGATCTTTATCCTTTGAAAGATCAAATGATGGCAGAATAAAGCATACCACATGTACAGGTCTGCAAATGTATTCTCAGGGTACATGTCTAATTGACCAGGGCTGGGGTTAATTCCATTGCTTCAATTGCAATTCATTGCAAGTCCTTTTATCCAGTTTCAATTCAATTTCTTTCAATACATTTTTTTCCAATTCAATTTCTTTCAATTAATTGTTTTGAAAATTCAATTTCTTTTAATTAATTTTTTGGTCATTCCTACTATAATCTTCCAATTCCCGCTCCAATTCACATAACAAAAGTTAACCATAATTTTTTTATAATTAATCTGCATACAGGGGGTGATAGAGCGTGTTATGTACTGATGTATTTATATAATTATATAATCATTACATAACACATAATCAACAAAACTAAAATAATTCTTTCAGTGACATTTTATTGCATTGCATTTTAAAGGGATACTCCAGTTAGTGAGAGATTCTCACCATTTACTAACATCTGTGTATATTGGTTGTGCATACTAATTGTGCACGAAGATCGTTAATAAACAATTACTTATAGTATAATTGTATCAGAAACACTCCACGTTGGATTCAAGGCGCTGCCATCTTGAGACTTATGTAAACTGCTTACGTCACCGGTGCATGCACATTCGAACATCCTACATCTGTCCCATGGTATTTGATGTATCCAGTACGTCACGGATTGCTTATGTCACAATCACAATTATTAGTGAAGATTCCACCAATCCTTGCCTTTTTCAACAATGCGCCAGTGGAGTAAATGATTTGGCTTACATCACTGGCGCATAAGTCTCAAGAAGGCAGCGCCCTGAATCTAAGATAGCATGTTTTTTGATACCGTTAAACTATAACTAATTGTTTATTAACGATCTTTGTGCACAGATACTAGGCGCAAACAATATAATATAAATATGTCAGTTAATACTGTGAACCTCTCCCTGAGTGGAGTATTCCTTTAATCCAGGCATTGCTTGATTCTACTGAGTGTGCTCTCATTCTGGAATCACCTACTTAATAATAATTTTGTTGAAAAACGATCAGCACATTAAAATGGTTTGACTTTCGACTTACTGACACGTAGCATAATGAAGCAGGCAGAAATAAGACAAACAATTAACTCAAAATATTTCAATGCATCAACAAGTGTTTAAACATCAATACAGGCAAACTGTTAGAAACTAATTGAGTAGCTAGGAAGAACATATCAAATCACTGGGTAGTATTGGCTGGGAAAATATAATTACATATTTTTGTAACGTTTGGTTGTCACATTCTGGTTATAATCTACAAGTGTTGTCAGTCTTCACTGGGCTTATGTTTGCACTGGTGATCTTTGAACTTTAACTGGTTACACTTTGGATTGTTTGGAGATATCCTGGCTTCACTCCTGGTACCTTGGTAGCCCTAATAATTTGCTTTGCATGTGACAGTGGGAAAGTGTGACTGTTATCTCTGGGCAATAGTTCTTTGAAGCAGTCCCATGTCAGAACTCACTCACACTGTCAACCATTCACACAAAGCAGTAGGACAAGCCTAATTGACTTCCCATTCACCAGTTTCATCCACTGATTAATTACTGGGTAATGTTTGACCAGCAGCTTCATTGTTCAACTTTTCTTGGTCATTAAACACCATTGCCTGCACAGCAATACTCCGAACTGTCTATAAAATATCCTTTGCAGCATCACAAAAGTATCAGATGCTCATTTACTTTTTATTCAGTTACAATTCAATTCAAAATCTTTCAATGTCTATTCAATTCAATTCTAAATCTTTCAATTTCTATTCAATTCAATTCTAAATCTTTCAATTCAATTTGTTCCAAAGCTTTCAATTCCAATTCCCGCTCCAATTCTGGAATTGAATTGGAATTGGATTGATCAATTCCAATTCTTTTTTAATTTATCCCAGCCCTGTAATTGACTCTGTATTTAACCTAACAAGTGTCTAGTATTTGTGTTTGTAATTAATCAGTTATATTCTTGTTCCTGAACCCACGTGTTGTACAAAATTGTTGGTTACTTTCTTCGATCTTCAGTTGGACCTGCTGGCTTGGTTGCTAAGGTAGACAGTACAGGTATCTTTAAAAAAAAACAGTAAAATAAAATGTGTCTGTATAGACATTTCCAGGCGACATGGATAATCTATTCTGTGGTTCAGACTGAGAGAAGTGCTATAGACATGTTATTCATAGACTAGAGTCTTGAGTTCACTGTGGAAGTAGATCAACTGGCGAACATTAAATGAACCTAAATTATGCTCAGGCGTAGTAATTGTGATTACACCACAAGAAATTTGTTTGTGATTACCATACAAGAAACATGTTTGTCATTATTTCACAAGAATTTTTTTATTTAAGATTTTTTTCAAGCAAGCCACACCCTTTGTTATCAGTGTTATTTGCTAAAACACAAGTTTCTTTTGAAACATTTTCAAATTTGTTCATATGAAATAAATAAAATTATTGGATTACAACAAAATGGTTAAATGTGTATTTTAATACAGGCATTTGTAAGAAATTAATTATAACAATTTAATAATAAATTATATGTACAATTTAAGTAGTCGGTCAGAAAAATTCCAACTAGGCCCCATCTGTGTCTAGGAATCATCAGACATCTGCCATTGCACAGATGTAGTGTCAATTTACAGATGAAATTGATTTACTGTCTTTCTTATGCATGAATTATTAGTCTGGCGTTGATGCACTTATTCACATTTTATTGCGCGTCTTAGTTGTCAGTGTGTCTGATCAAAATATACAGCAGTATTGCATATGAGTCAAAATAAACGGTGGACTGTAAAAAAATAATAATACTGAATTTTATGTATTCATTAAAATAATATAACCTATTAAATCAGTCAGTAATCACAAATGACAGTTACATGATGTGACCCCCCTATGTATGTCAATGTGTACAATGACCTACATCTGACAATATTTTATGGTGCCAGTCACCCAGAGGAAGTACTGAATGTTCAGTATTGGATTACACACAGTGACCCTCATCGTGAAATATTTCTGGTATCAGTTAAAGGGTGTCAACCCCCTGTGTTCATGGCAAGAAACAAGTGACATATGTACTGCATAAAACTGGGTGTGAGCCCCCCCCCATCTGCTAGGCTGCAAATCTGTTATCAATATGGGACTTTATTATGGGTCTCAGAACCAGGGCGTTAACAGTGAACCCCCATGTGGGCCAGAACAGTTTGTGCTACAAGTCTTCCCTTCCTTTATGCATGGAAGAGACTAGGATTAGATTATACAAGTCCCAAAGCAGGGTCAATCTGAAGATCAGGGCAGCTATTTCATTTGGCTCATGGACTGACTGATTGTGATTCAAAATCACCTGCGTCCCCACTGTGCTTGTTGAATAAATAAACAGCAGGTTCCACATAAACTGTCAAGTCTGCAGCATCTACAGCTGCAACACAATTATCTCTTCGCTGTCTGTTTTGATGAATACAACTTAATAATTTCCAGTTCATTTATGCGGTGTATTTATTTGTATTTTTAACATTTGGATGTAGCAGTAAATATGCCATCTGAAATGATTGATTGATATTACTTTGTTCAGTTTTCTGTATCATGCAAGTGGCAACCAGCTCTACATATTAGGTTATTGGGTAATAATAATGTGTTATTATAATAGATCATTCACACAGTATCCTAATTACATAAAATATGATGTACAGCTACTGTAAGCCAAGTCAAAATTTTAATTTTAACACCTGACATTTGCCGACTTTTTTTTCTGAAAACAATACATTTTGCAAAGGCAATGACATAAATTTCCACTATTAAACAAATCCTGGTCAAATTAATGAAACTTTCAGCTACAATCTTTGATCATTTTGCAAAGTAGCCGAAAAATTACAGTAATGGGGAAATTAATACATTGAAAGCCCAACTAAGAGATTACATGCTGCACATTCAGAGACATGATGATTAATTATTAAACAAGTCAGAATTGCTCAGCTTCTTGGCACAAATTGTTGTCAAGATCCATGGATGTGACATTAACTTGTGTCAGTTGTACTCGGCAGAACCAGTTTTATGTCATTTCGCTTTCTAGTTGACCCCCCCAGGATAATTCTGTTATTTATTTCCCAAGAGCAGGCCTGAAACCTGGATAATTTTAGCACAAGGTCATTTGCCCTTAGGCAACATCGCTTTTCCTGTGCTTAAAGCCAAACACCATCCCAGGGCAGTGACTCCAAATATAATATCACTTTGTTATTAAAATAGTATACCACATGATTATTTCAGGTCATTCAAAGGCATTGATCAGTTAAATTAGGGCTTTTGTTAACTGGAATTCTACAATGAAACAAACATACTGCGTTAAACTTGGATTTTTCTTTGTGAAATGTAATGATGTAAAATAATTACACCTATTTAGTATATCAGGTAGATTAATTTTGCTACTTTGTTTAATTTTTTTCTGTCGTATATTAGGACAAAGTACTAGATTGTTTGACATGGTTGATACGATAACAGCATTGTAATTGACACAGACCAAAAGCACTGTAATTAATACAAAGCTGATATCTTTGTGATCACAATCCTATTTGTCAATCAACAAAGTCATTCAGTGTTTGTATTGGGCTGTTGTGGTGTTTGGACAACTTGTGTCCAGTGGCTTTGTGTCCAGTGGCTCATGAAGGTTGTCAAAGGCACACAGGGCAGTACAGAAGGTTACAAACAGTTGTTGGTGGCAAGGTTAGGTGCATTGCTCAGTGACTGTGCATTTTCATGCCTGCTAAACAACTTCACAAGGCTGTAAAGTATACAGTATCGATTGAAGAGTATGTGTTTATTGATTGATAAACAAGTGCATAATACTCTGCTACACACACATGTGCTGTGATGCTAGCAACGACATTCACGTTGCTAAGAAGCTAAGAGTATTTTGCAGCATTCGGAATTAATGTCTTCTTTCTGTGCCGTGACTGTTTTTCAAGTGACACAGCTGTATTGGCAGTGCCAAGTTCCTGTTTTGTCACAACCAAGCGGGTTTAAGTTAACCAATTTTATCGATAAAGCTGAAACAGTCCCCAATGTGTAGGAAATGAATAAGTTGTGAATTAATTGAAACGCTGACATCTGGGTAGCAATAACAGGAAGTACTTGAACAAGGTCATGGGAAGAGAGCTACCAAATGAGATAAGGTTGTGTGATATCCAGTGTCAAACTTGACGTCCTTATATTAGTAGGATTGTAACCTCGCCTTCTTCTTGTTGGCATTTACTCTGAGAAATCAGAAAGGTTAAGAGTCAAACAAACTTCACCCAGTGACCTGTAGGACAATAGTAGCAGGTAGAGTGACCAATCTGTCATTGTGATGTATGACGCACTGACAAAGTGACACACTTGAAGTTTGTGTATATATGTATATATATATATATATATATATATATATATATATATATATATATCACAGTCACTCATTTATTAAATGTTTTGCCCATAATTTGCATATAAACACACATACATGAACACAGTTCGACAAATGTTCTACCAGTAATTATAATTATCATAATTACGATACATTGCTTAAAATATAATAGTATTATCTTATTACAGTATTTCGATATAAACAATACCAACACACTGCAAATCCTGCTCTTGTTTTTTTATTGTTTGTATTAACTACTTCATAGAAAATATCTAACAATTATTACTGCACTAATCCTATTGATTACTGACTCATAATGACATTTGTAAACACAACCTCCCTATGCATGTAATTATGTTAATAGGTACAGTATATGAACTGGTCTTCTTAATATTTCCTGTGGTTTACTTCAGTGACCTTATCAGCATGTAAATTGATACCATACATTGTCATCTGTCTCGTGTAAACATAGCTGCCTTATCAGAGCACAGCATTATCGTTTTAGTCTGTCGCAATTTTAAGTGTGACAAGACTGGATCGGCCTGAAAATCTAAGCCCGCAGGCGAATGCTATTATGCCTTGATCCTTTGTTATTTGATGGTAAAGTGGTGAGAGTAGTTCTCCATGTCGAAGCCTGATGCTGACCTGCGATAGTGGACAGTCCATCGGGTCAATTCATGCCAAATATGCTGTTTCATTGGTTCTGTAAAAAAAATGGGTTGTGTCATTCCTAGCAACAGGTGTAGTTGTCATGATGAATCAGTTGACAGGTGTCACTTGAGTGACTAGTGTGATAATAGATGACAGTGCCTGGAGGAGAGAGACAGTCAGGTTCCACAGCTCTGATAACATTGACAATCTTATTGCCTCCAGCTGAATGTTTCACTTTGCAGATTGTTTTCATTTTTCTTTCAACAGGACCTTTTTGTAATCTTCAGATATGTTTCCCAGTTCATTGTTGTTGAGAATTAGTACACTTATCATAGTTGTCAAACAAATGTCTAAGCAAGTTTGTAAACTGTTTGTGTGTGGTCATTCTCAGAAGTGTCATCCAGGGCTTTATGCAGGACCAACTTATTGCCAGTCGCACAGGTTTTGTTGGACACATGGATGTTAACTGTTAAGCCAGTTTACAAACTTTTAAATGTGTCTGATGACCTGAAATGGACTACAAACACACATGTGGCACCATTTTCACTCACTTTCAAGGCATAACTTGTGGTTTTGGAAGACTTTTTTGCTCCTTCATTCTTTTACCCATCCACCCATATTTCTACCCGTCCATATTCGTGATGTTAGACAGTAACAAGTTTCTCACGGCACTTTTGTGGAAACCTAACACAGACCATACTAGTTTTTATTTTGAAAACCATTTGCTAAAAGACCACAGGCATCAGATGTACTACTATTTCACACAGAGTGACCTGTCCCTATTTCTACTGTGTTGCAACTAGACACCCTACCCCTGTGCCACTGAACTCACCCCCCTTGACCTGACCTTGTCAGTCAGTCTCCCTACTGTGTCACTGAAATGTATTTTGGAAAAAAAACAGCAAATTGTCCCCATAGCTATACATTAGGGACTTCTCACTTGGCCATGAAATTAATGCAACAACACAATTTTAAAGGCGTATTTTTCTGCATGTATACATTTCATGGTTCTTCATGTTCATTTTGAATATCCTGTTATGTTTAAGAAGCTAATGTCTTTCTCCAGCTATTGATGACCTGTACTAGACATGGATTTTTTCAAACGTTGATGTCATGAAGTATATGGCTGGTTAGGTTTCTCTGTAAAATAGTGTTGCTTTTTATTTTTAGACAAGTCCAAACTTGCAAGCATCTACCAAAATGTTGCTAAGAAGTGTTCGAGAAAAAACAAAAACAAAAATCCACATAATTATCCCAATGTTGGTTTGTGTTTTACTAAATTAAAAAAGGAATGTCTGGTTGTTTACATTACGTCATGCCTACTTTTTTGCCAGTTGTCTGATGTTGTCCTTGGAAAAGCCCCGTGGTCTGATGAGTTTCTGAGAATAATGCGCTCTCAAGACATGAGGTGATGTCCAGGCTGTGCCTTTGCCAGCCTTGGTGCCCGGGAATTGTTGTTTTCACCCAACTGTGTCCCTTGTTTTGTTAGAGGTTTCTTTCCTCCGGATGTTGTGGTCGCCGTGGCTTCAAGGCTTGGCATTGTAGGTTGTTAACTCGACTGATGGGTACCCGTTTTAGTTGCAAGTTCTCGGTGCAGTGCCCCCAGGGAACGGGCAGGTGCAGTGGTGCCCCCTGGGAGCAGACGAGGCGGGTCGCGAGGGAGCCACCCAGCTGCTTGGAGACAAATCGTAGGCAAATTGCTTTTGGAAAACTCTCGGTTCCTGTCGCCTTGTCAACAGGCGAACTTGAATAATTGATGTATTTTATAGCACTCTCTCTGCCTGTTATGAATCTGGTGTGTGTGTGTGCACGCGCGCGTTTGTGTGTGTGTGTGACTGTATATGTCTGTCAGTCTGTTTTTAGCGTATATGTGGGTACTCTCTAAGTGTGTCAACTCTCATCCATACCCCGATCTCTCTCTCCTCCATTCCATCAAAAGTTCAGTTTCAACTCTATCGTGGTTCTCCTATCTCAGTCATGTATGTGACGTACATAAATGATTAAGATTCAGTTTGTTTTTTGTTTTATTTTAATTACTATATACAGATAATTTCACAATCATGATATGAAAAACATATAATTAGTTGACTTAGCAAAATGAGGGAAATAATAATGATATACACTAACATACCACTGTCAGGCATGAAGTACCGTGTTAGGGATTATTTAAAACATTTAGGATACCGTATCATCTTATGCACAACTTAGGGTGTCAACATGCATTGTATGGAGACCAGATCTACGCAGCAGATGTAAGCAAAGTCTCAATGGCCACAGAAATCTCTTGTGAAAGCTGTGATCATGACTCCACTGTGCGTGTGAGTCACGGACTGTTAAAGATTCCAGTGGGTTGAGTATCGTTGGTAACTGACCAGTTAATGGTCAAGGATGACCAGTAATAAACAATGCTACAAATAACGGGTTAGTTACGTAATATTCAGATCAGACTTGTTGTGTTTATCAGTGAGTGAGTCACATGTTACAACTGAGAAAGTATGATTCATGAAATAGTAGCCACATTGTGATTACAATCGTATCCATGGCTTTTCCTACAAGTTGTCATTCTCCTCCAGAAATCCCTGTCGTCAGGGGTGAGGTTGGCCATAGTTCCGCTAGTCATCTTTCTTGAAACTAGCAAGTATATGTGAAATATTATTCCTATTGACACCTTAATGTCTTGTGTGAAATATTCTAAGGTGCACTGCACTCACTGACTGCAGTTACCGCCAAGTGTTTGAGTCAGTGGTTTAGTATGTCCTCAGGCGTTACACACAAACAGACAGATTTGTAGCCAAATGCAGCGTGGCCTAATTTTAGTTCTTTTCCATGATTTGATCACCTTTACTGGGGATAGTTATTTTTAGCTGTGGCTTTGCATAGTGTAATGTTTGGCTGTGGACCAATGGCTGCTGATGTAGAAAGTGGGGCACAATGTCCTTGGGGTCAGCGTTCTTGGGGTCAGAGCACTGGACGGCTTGGGTTGTAGCTGTAATCTGGATAACTTAAATGTGTACAAGAAAATAGTGATTAAACCGAGCATGGTTACAATTGTTTTTATATGTCTAAGTTGAGTTTAATAAGATACTTGAGTTTAATTGGACATTTATTCAGATTTATAAAAAACAAATAGTCAATGTGAATAGGTTTACTCTCGTCTAAGCCTAACAGTCACCACTTCTGTGTAACCAGCACAACTGCAGTTTTCAGAGAGGTGAATTAACACCTGCCAATGTCCAGGGCTCAATGTCCACTTTGTTCTTTGGCCAGACTGCAGGCAGGCACCAGGCTAGATTGGGGCCAGCTGTCTTGTTCAAGTCACATGAATTCTTCTGTAGATTCGCTAATTTGGGCTCTTTCATTTTCTTCATGATACTGACGTTTTCAGTAATTAATTATGTGACATACTTTCAGTGTTTATATTATGTAATGATAGATATTTTGCACTTAGCAAGGTAGTATTAATTTGTGATTTATAATATTTTTTTCAGCATTTTTCCACTGTGGATTTGATTGTATCTTGTATCAACACACAGTGTCAATGACCGTTGCTGTGAAAGTTATTGATACACACTGAATGCCTCGGAAACAAATCAGGCACTGTTGTGGTAAACAATACACAAAAATCAGCATCAGCATAAAGACAATTGACGCCTTTCTTGGCATCAATGCACCCATGGAATCTGAGGATCTGCACTAGAACCGTTAATCGCAGCGTAGAAAAAATACCCGAGTTAGTACAGGTGGATTCGTTCATGCGTAACATTTCATGCATACCTGAGGCTACTGCTATTGTTATATGCATGATTAGTTCCGTGCAGGAGATATGCCAAAATGTAGTAAATAGTTCTCTTTGGATATGTGAAAAATTCCGATCATTTCCTGTCCTGGATATTGGAAAAGAGACCGACCTTTCGGGCCAGGTACGTTTAGAGATAAACCTCGTAGACACTGTTTCTTCAGTGCCTTGCAACATGTCTGTTGTTGTGCTCTGTGCCACTCGCAAGTAAATGATCTTTCTTCTGAGGTACGGTGAACACCACAGATGTAATCAGTTGTTATGATTACAATTATGGCTATGATTACTTACAGACAGTGTATGTAATTTATCATGATTACTTGTCTGTGTAACTGTTTGGAGGTTACATGCCCCAAAGACGACTTGTCTATCCCCATTTAAGATTATGCCATATGATTTTGAGCCTCTTTTAAGGATCCAGGCGTTATAGACACAGCTTTATGCAGAGACCCAACCGCCCTCATTTGGACAGGTAAAAACCGTTGTGGATGGGTAAAAAATGAAGGAGCAAAAAAAACATAGATATTGTTAGTTATGCATTAGAAGTGAGTGTAAATTGTGTCACATGTGTGTTTGTAGTCCATTTCAGGTCATCAGACACATTTTAAAGTTTGTAAACTGGCTTTGCAGTTAGCATCCATGTGTCCACCAAAACGTGTGACTGGAAATAATTTAGTCCTGCATAAAACCCAGTATAGACATGTTACAATTAATAGTATTACAATTATGATTACATTTTTGTGTGGCTTGGTCATTGTTTACAGTTTCTTGGTTGTCACCAGATACAAGGTGACATTAATATAATAGCTGGAATATTATGCAGACTGATCTACTTTGTTTGGAATGGATTGGACCTCGTGTCGGCCAACTTGCATAATGATTGGGACCTGGACGACAGGCGTGCATGTAAGGGAATGTGATTGTGCTTGTAAATCGGGATTACAATTACTTTGGCAGTGTAATCAAGTACAATTGCTCTGCCCGTTTGATAAACGTAATTGAATACGAATATGATCACTCAGAAATTGTCTATGATTACACATGATTGCTGAGACGGAGAACTCTGTGTGAGGCACTGTTGCTAATTGTGGCAGACGCTGGGTGCTGGGCACACAAGACACACCAGAGACGTACAGTGCTAGCAGAGTGCACCTGTCAGTTAGAACTCAATAAACAGTCGTGTTGTAATGATTGATTTGATAGAACACGCCATACACAGTCCATAGTACACTGGGCCGCATATCATGCATCATAAACAAAAATTATTCGGTGATTGCTTCACTCCGGGTGAAGTAACACCTTTTTAATTTTTTATTTTACGATAAATAAAACTGTTACACGTATGTTGACGGGTTTATGTTATTTTATTCTCATCTTTACAAGGTTGAAGGTGGAACTCTTCAATGTAAGCATCAAAATTATTTATTTTAAGCTAGTATTTACAAACAAAACAATGACCCCCAGATGGGGTTTACTTTGGGGAAAACTTACAAGAGATATTCCAGCATAATGGCTGTAACAGCTACTGCAGTGTTATCATGATAAGTATTGCAATAAGCATGATCAATTGGATGCTATCACATCACATCACATCACATCACATCACATCACATCACATCACATCACATCACATCACATCACATCACATCACATCACATCACATCACATCACATCACATCACATCACACACACACCACACCACACCACACCACACCACACCACACCACACCACACCACACCACACCACACCACACCACACCACACCACACCACATATCATGAGAGTGGGAGTGGTGTGGGGGAGTGGGGTGGGGGTGGTGGTGGTGTATGGTGGTGAGTGAGTGAGTGAGTGAGTGAGTGAGTGAGTGAGTGAGTGAGTGAGTGAGTGAGTGAGTGAGTGAGTGAGTGAGTGAGTGAGCGAGTGTGCTGCATCGTTACAATGAAACATCATCATTACAGTACAGTTGAGAGATTTCCTGTTGAGTTGAAAGATTTCATGCTAAGTGTCGTCTTGCTGTCATTTTTAACATTGTACGAATTAGTTCACTCCACATTGCCACAGTTTATGTGCAGTTCATTTAGCTGTGTGAATCCACTGCGTGGCTGTAAAAAATGTATAGATACTAGCAAATATTTGTGTATGATTAGCCTGTAGTATTTGCATCATGGCTGAATACTTTCCAGTGAAGTTAAAAATATTCGAGTAACTGCATATGTTGAGTACTCTTAATGAGCTACACAAGAACTCAGCTATACTTGTTAAAAGTCAACCTGTCAGTTCCACCATATGCACTGAGTGTTTTCATTGCCTTTCATTGGCAGGATTGTGGAGATTATTGAACAGACCATGCATGATTCGGTGACTGTATCACTCTGGCCTTGGTGCATTGTGGGACACCTCAGTGCAGTTGGCCTTGGATGAGTTGACCATGAGACAGGAGATATTGATTCCAGTTGTCAGTCCCACCTTGCCACTTGCCGCGTTCTTCGCAACTGCCATTGGCAATTGTTGCCGTCAACACTGACAAGTATGTCAGTAACAAGTGCGGTGTGGTTTCTTTTAAGTAGAAATCAATGGAGAGATGATCTGTGAGCCACGCTCAGTTCATTGTTGTCTCGACTGTGATTAAGACTGCTCTGTACAATGAGTCTTTGACTCACCGACACCAATCACCATAACATGGTGGAAAGATGATTAAGATTTCGGTGTTGATAGCATAAATTTAATAATGATTACATTGTATTCAGTGGCACATTCTGTTGGCTGTATTCTGTTGGCTGTAAAGCAACAAAATGTTTAGATTATATGGGTTAATGGGTTATGTTTTACAGCGGCTCGTCTCCGGTAGGATTGCAGTTTTGATTTATTCACTTTGGTGGGTGGGTGGGAGGGCGTACACATGATGCACATTTATGCCTTGGTCGTAATGTGTAGGATTCGCTGAACAGTTATGCCTTAGTTGTAGTGTGTAGGACATGCTGAACAATTAGGCCCTTTAGCTCTATGCATAGAATGTGCTGATGACTGATTCTGTAGCCGTGTGTAATTCTGTGTATGACGTGTGCTGTCACTGATGAACATACAACACACAACATATGGTTAAACATTACTATAACTTATAAGCTCTTGCCCTTTGCCTTAAGTTAATTTATGTTCACGTGACACTGGCGTGGCACATCACAATACATATGTTGCAAGGCAATGATGGAAAAAATGATTCCATGTGTAAGACACATTTGTCTTGAAACGTTTTTTGGAAGTCGGAGAATAGTTTGAGAATGTGAAATATTTGAGAGTAAGAATTGTCTGAAATGTGCAGGTCTGTGATAACAGTTATGTGTGAGTGATAAGTCTGTGATAAGTTATGTATGAGTGATAAGTTGGTGATAACAGTTATGTGTGAGTGATAAGTCTGATAACAGTTATGTGTGGGTGATAAGTCTGTGATAACAGTTATGTGTGAGTGATAGGTCTGTGATAACAGTTATGTATGAGTGATAAGTCTGTGATAAGTTATGTATGAGTGATAAGTCTGTGATAACAGTTATGTTATTTTCAGTTGTCTGCGAGACAAATAAGTTTTCATATTGAAATTGTCCACCATATGTTTACCTTTCTGTGGGATGTAAACTAAAGGGATCAGAGCTTCAGGAAAAACAAATAAATGTCTGGTTGTAATGACAATAAGCACGGTTGTTTTGCTATTTCCTTGTACACCTGAAGGACTTGGGACTGAACTGAAGACACAGTGTGGGTGTGATGCAGCCCCATGGTCTGAAGACACAGTGTGGGTGTGATGCGGCCCCATGGTCTGAAGACACAGTGTGGGTGTGACGCGGCCCCATGGTCTAAAGACACAGTGTGGGTGTGATGCAGCCCCATGGTCTGAAGACACAGTGTGGGTGTGATGCAGCCCCATGGTCTGAAGACACAGTGTGGGTGTGACGCAGCCCCATGGTCTGAAGACACAGTGTGGGTGTGACGCAGCCCCATGGTCTGAAGACACAGTGTGGGTGTGACGCGGCCCCATGGTCTGAAGACACAGTGTGGGTGTGACGCGGCCCCATGGTCTGAAGACACAGTGTGGGTGTGACGCGGCCCCATGGTCTGAAGACACAGTGTGGGTGTGACGCGGCCCCATGGTCTGAAGACACAGTGTGGGTGTGACGCGGCCCCATGTGGGGTGTGCCCTACGCCCTGCTAAGACACAGTGTGGGTGTGACGCGGCCCCATGGTCTGAAGACACAGTGTGGGTGTGACGCAGCCCCGTGGTCTGAAGACACAGTGTGGGTGTGACGCGGCCCCATGGTCTGAAGACCCAGTGTGGGTGTGATGCGGCCCCATGGTCTGAAGACACAGTATGGGTGTGATGCGGCCCCATGGTCTGAAGACACAGTGTGGGTGTGACGCAGCCCCAAGGTCTGAAGACACAGTGTGGGTGTGTCGCGGCCCCATGGTCTGAAGACACAGTGTGGGTGTGTCGCGGCCCCATGGTCTGAAGACACAGTGTGGGTGTGATGCGGCCCCATGGTCTGAAGACACAGTGTGGGTGTGACGCGGCCCCATTGTCTGAAGACACAGTGTGGGTGTGACGCGGCCCCATTGTCTGAAGACACAGTGTGGGTGTGATGCGGCCCCATGGTCTGAAGACACAGTGTGGGTGTGACGCGGCCCCATGGTCTGAAGACACAGTGTGGGTGTGACGCGGCCCCATGGTCTGAAGACACAGTGTGTGTGTGACGCGTGGTCTGCCATGGTGGGGCTGTGTCCCTACTGCTCCTGCTATACAGTACACACACGGGGAATGTTACATGATTTTTACACTTCCGTTGTACCGGGTGTAATCCGTGCGTAGTGTCTAACCAATCTAACTAAAGGTACCATTTGTTGTAAGTGTACGTATGCATGTCTGCGTGCGTGAGTGGATGTGTGTCTGTGTTTTTGTGTGTCTGTATTTATGTGTGTCTGTGAGGTGTTGGTGTTGGTGGTTGTGTGTGTGTGTGTGTGTGTGTGTGTGTGTGTGTGTGTGTGTGTGTGTGTGTGTGTGTGTGTGTGTGTGTGTGTGTGTGTGTGTGTGTGTGTGTGTGTGTGTGTCTGTGTCTGTGTCGTGTGTGTGGTACCCTTCTGCTGTGAGTTTGCCCAGTTTGTTTGAATGCTGTCTCCAGCAGGATGTCCTTGGACCAGACCGGATTAGTGGCATTTCAGGCCAGAGTGACTGGGTACGACTGTACAAGTCATTATGAGGGTTAATTGCAGAGGAGGGATACTGTGCCCCTTATGGTTACAGCTTCTGGGGGGTAGGTCAGTCATAGTGATGTGTTCGTTAAGTTGATGCCGTCCTTAGTTTGGAGTTTGATTTGATCTGGATAGGTATCTCAGCTCTGGTTATTTTGTATGTTTTTCTTGTGTTTTATCCTGTTACATCCTTGTGTACAATATGATACAAATATTCCAGAAATTGAAGAGAAATCGTGGAATGGAATCTAGGTCGGTCTCCACTTTCATAACAGTGAATCAGAAGAAGAAAAAAATATTCCAAAACAAGTGGATTCCGACATATACAGACTCCTAGAAGCTCATTGTATACAGCTGTTTCTTTAATTATATTGTGGATGTTAAGTTTATTATAATTGTTCAAGTAATTTGTTACTGATTTAGAGACACTGATTGCAGTAATGTTACTGACTGTGTTAATGACGGCGAGACAGACTCAGTGCTTTGCACCTGACATTTGTCGTGTGTCATCGCCTGCAGACATGTCACCTTCTGTGTCCAGCGGAGCAGTATTGATCTGTTGGGATTTTCTCCGAGCCTACTCCGCATGGAGCAGGCAGACGCATGAATAATGAATGATTACAGTCAATTTAAGTTTCTCACTGTCTGTCCCTCAGCAGTGGGTCTCCTTAAGGCATAGATGGATTGCGTTCTCGGAGAACTTTGATATTTTCACCGGCTCAAACGTAGACGACGACATCTTCGTGTTGTGTTACTGCTGGAAGGTATTACTGACTAGTAGTAGTGGCCTTGTGCACAGATCTGATTGGATGTAAGCTTTATTTACATAAGGAGCTCCCAGTTGATTGTTTTATGACATATGAGGCCATGTGAGATAGATGACTCGGAGCCAATGTACATCTTGATGTAGTTGGCAGCACTTGTTGTTGGTTCCGTTGAATATTCTGGGGGGGTACTGGAATAGTTATTCTAGATTTTTTTGGAATTTGTTTTTAGCCTTAGTGCTAAACTCTTGTGATAAGCTTCGTATAATGTCGATCTCGTCCCATGCACTGTATCTAGGGATCAACCCACGTTTAATTTTGATGGGCCGAGTTAATTTGGGTAGGTGACATTTTAGGATAACAAATTATGTTTTACTCTCAGTGACAGTGTTATCGTTAGATCCAATATGCTGTTAATTGTATATGCAAGTGTTGGTGTATACATAGTATTTTACATATGTATGCATTTAGAATGGTTTGTGTGTGCATGCGTGGATGTGCAGGGAAGATTTGTTATTGTGTAAAATGTTATGCTGTAAAAACACCTGCAGTCAGTTCCTGATCAGGAAGGTTGTGGAGGTGTCATGCCGTCTAGCACTACATCAGTCTGTGGTCATCATGTGCCAGTCTGTGCCACTCTGGACAGTCTGTGCCACTCTGGACAGTCTGTGCCACTCTGGACAGTCTGTGCCACTCTGGACAGTCTGTGCCACTCTGGTCAATCTTTTGTGGCATGCAGACGATGCACTTGCGTAGGGATAGACACATCCAATACTTGCTGTTATTCAGCCAGTTTTTTTCATGGTCCCTGTCTTGTTGCACCCCATAAGGTCCCCTTGTGAGGTGGTTTTTGAGATGTATTTTGAGATGTGTTTTGAGAAGGGTTTTGAGATCGGTTTTGAGATGTGTTTTTCTGTGACAGGTGGCTTGGACTAACTAGAGGAGCTTATGTTGTTATGTTGTTGATATTGCATGGTAAATTCACCTGGGTGTAGATCATGTCGAACATGCCAACTTATGCTGTATTCCGGTTTTGTTTCAGGATACCTAATATTTAAAGACTTCTGTGAGAACGTATGCGACGAGCCCGTACACCAGCTAAAGTTTTACGAAGAGGTAAGTCCTGTTTTCCTTTGTATGTTGTCGCCTATACTTGCCTGATGATGTTTGGTAACATAATTATAACTTGGTCCCTTTTCATGGTCCTCATCATGGTCCCCTTCCATAACTCTTCAGCTGTGTTCGTCTGTAGTGGGAAGGTGTCCCTGTTTTACAATTGGGGTGACCCACTTTTAGAGTAGACCACCATGTTTGTCCTGTTACATCCTACGGGCCCAGATGTGGACATTTGTTTACGGTTGCTACAGTCTTCTGCTTTCCCAGTACTTAAAATGCATGTGAGCTCACAGAAAGGGTCGATTTACCGAGTTTGCTGCAGGATTGTTATATATTTTTCACAAGTGGGATTGTTTTCATGGGTACTAGGTAATAAAGATACATTGCATGTGACAGTCTTACTACTGTGTTGGTATACAATGTAAAGACAACCTGAAATAAACAGCATGTTACTTTTAAATCCACTTTCATTTCCTCCAGAATCAAGCATTTTTATCGATAGAACCAGTGAAGTTTTTTAATATGTGCACTCCGCATGAAGTGAAAACATGCATTTTATCTGTGCAAAAATGTCCTTTTGTTCAAATCATGTGGCATTAGGGTAGTTTTTATAGCTTCTTTTTAGAAAATATGAAACCAATTGGACTAGTAGAAATACCATTGGACTAGTAGAAGTGCAGCAGTATACCACAGTATGAGACAGGTCTATACTGTATGAATATACTTATTTTATTTATATAACATATTCAGTTTATACCATAAACAGAACCAGAGGACAGTTTCAATAAGATAAAGAAACTCTTAAAAAATCATTGCTAAACAAAACACAGATATCCATTGCCATATTACAGAGGACACTATTTCCATAACACACCAGTGATGATGTCCCTCTGGAGTGTCATGGTGTTGACAATTTTCAAGTATTCAACATATTTGTAAGGGATCAATATTGATTTTAAAGTTCAAAATCGGGTTTAAGAGCTCTTGACAACTTTTTAGTTGTTAAGAGCTCTTAAAAAAAGTTTTTCCATCCTGCATAAAGACCTGGTCCCAAGGTCTTTATGCAGGATGGAAAATGTTGTGATAGAAGTGTGTGAGTCAACTCACACACATGGAAGTCTGTCCAGATGTGTTTATATACACCATCACACACACACACACACACACACACACACACACACACACACACACACACACACACACACACACACACACACACACACACACACACACACACACACACACACACACACACACACACACACACACACACACACACACACACACACACACACACACACACACACACACACACACACACACACACACACACACACACACACACACACACACACACACACACACACACACACACACACACACACACACACACACACACACACACACACACACACACACACACACACACACACACACACACACACCACACACACACAACACACACACACACACACACACACACCACACACACCACACACACCACACACACACACACAACACACAACACACACACAACCAGACAAGACACCTGTGCAACACCACACCACACCACACCACACCACACACACCACCACACCACACCACACCACACCACACACACACACCACACCACACCACACATGTGTGACATCCATTTACAAAGAATAATTGACAATAACTATATATGTTTTCTGAAGACTTATTTTGCTCATTGTTTTTTTCACTAAAATTTCTACCCGCCCAAAACATACTTAACCCATCAAAAGGAGGGTGTCCAGGCCTCTAGGCAACTCTCTCAACCGAACAAGGTTTGTGCATGAGGAAAGCCATGCCGCTTACAGACGACTGTTGTGGCAGTGGGCGTTTAATGTCTTATTAATCTTGGAGCATATTAATGCGAGGTAATCACTGTGAACAGCCCGCTGTGTCAGGCATTGGGCAAGTGGCGGGCTGTTGCCATGGCAACCGGTGCCTGGAGCGACATTGTAGCTGGTCACTTTGGTGAGGACTGGACGTATCACCTGTTACAGGTGGCCATGGCAGTACGCCGCAATTGGTTCTTTGGATCTCGCTAACTAGTCGTCTGGTACTTCTTTCACCTGGCACACAGGGCTAGTGACATCGGTCAGCTGGTTGGGTCAAGTGCAAGCTGGACAGTGCTACGTTAGTAAACATACATACAGTAATGATGACAGAAGGTGAAATAATGATAATAATAACTGCAATAAAAGAGAAGTGATTGTGTTGTTTGATTGGTTGGTTGGTTGGTTGGATGGATAGTTGGTTGGTTGGATGGATGGATGGATGGATGGATGGATGGTTGGTTGGGTGGGTGGGTGGGTGGGTGGTGAGTGGGTGGGTGAGTGGGTGGGTTGTTGGTTCGTTGGTGGGTGGGTGGGTGGGTGGGTGGGTGGATGCTTCCTTGTTTGGTTGGTTGGTTGGTTTGTTGATTTATTGATTGATTGATTGACAATGCTATTTTCAGTTGTTGACATACTTAGTTTTCAATATGTTCATGATAAATGTGCATGCCAATATCATAGCATATTTATGAAACATAAATGTGATACATTGGCGTGCAAGTTGATCCAAGATTCAGAACAAATGTGACTGATCAACATCTCTCAGAATCCTCGTTCTTGCTTATTACATCTGTTGAGACCACCGCTTTACTTTCATCTCTATATGGGTTGCAGTTTTCATGGAGCTGCCATCATGTGACATGGTCATGTGACATGGTCACATGACAGCAGCTGTCTGGGCATTATACTTTTATATTTGCATACAATATGAGGAATTACAAAATCAAGCCTAAAATCATCCCCTAAAACAATATCAGCCATTTAATATTTGAAATAAACATGCTACAGGGAACTGTATGACACTGTATGACACCGTATGACACCGTATGACACTGTAAGACACTGTAAGACATTGTTTGCCATTGCATGACACGGTATGACACTGTATGACACTGTATGACACTGTATGCCTGTCAGCTTTGCCCTGATTGCACGGCGGTAATTCGATTTCCAATTTCATTCACGCCTGTACGTTTTACCATAGGCATGCACAGGTAAATTATGAGGAATGGTAATTAGATTACTGGGATGCTAGACAAAGTGAGCTAGGATAATTGAATCGAGGCCAGGTACCAAGCAGATGAAAGATGACCCATCTGGTATCTTATGCAGATGGGTGGTCAGTGATTCAATCTGTTACGCTGGTCAGTTTGGCCATCTCATTATGTCCACAACTGTGTGAGTGGTGTTTTGTAAATGTCACAATTTTCTTAATTCCTGTGACGTGTTCTTAGCTGTCTTTATCAGAGGGCTACTTCTGAAAGTAAAACAAGGTAACTATCCAACCCTTGGGATTGCTCAAAGCTCTTTACAATTTACTCCCTGACAGATCTGTTCAATCAAAAACCATCTCGGCTTTTCTGGGAAGCGTCCAGGTATGCTGCAATTAACGTGCGAAGATTATTCGTACACAAATAGCCAAGTACTCATACACCTCAGGTGAGCGAACTGGAGCAAGCAATGTAGAGTGAAAATATTGTCAAGGTTTGACACGACAGCACAGGATTCATATTAACCCGGGTTCTCTTAGTCAAGAGTATTATGGTCTAACCACTGCCCCAGCTATTAGTTGTGAAACGGAAGTTATTCTGCAAAAAAACATGATTATCATCCATGGTCATCATCCATGGTCATCCTCTGTGGTCATCCATGGTCATCTTCTATGGTCATCATCTATGGTCATCCTCTATGGTCATCATCCATGGTCATCTGTTGTCATCATCCATGGTCATCATCCATGGTCATCCTGTATGGTCAGCCTCTATGGTCTTAATCTATGATCACCTATGGACATCATCCATGATCATCATCCATGGTATCATCCATGGTCATCCTCTATGGTCATCCTCTATGGTTATCCTCTATGGTCATCGTCCATGGTTATCATCCATGGTCATCCTCCATGGTCATCATCCATGATCATCCTCTATGGTCATCATCCATGGTCATCATCCATGGTCATCATCCATGGTCATCATCATCCATGGTCATCATCCATGGTCATCATCCATGGTCATCCTCCATGGTCATCATCCATGGTTATCCTCTATGGTCATCATCCATGGTCATCCTCAAAGGCCATCCTCCATGGTCATCCTCCATGGTCATCCTCTATGGTCATCCTCCATGGTCATCCTCTATGGTCATCCTCTATGGTCATCCTCTATGGTCAACCTCTATGGTCATCATCCATTGTTATCATCCATGGTCATCATCCATGGTCATCCTCCATGGTCATCCTCCATGGTCATCATCCATGGTCATCCTCCATGGTCATCCTCTATGATCATCATCCATGGTCATCATCCATGGTCATCCTCTATGGTCATCCTCTATGGTCATCATCCATGGTCATCCTCTATGGTCATCATCATCCATGGTCATCATCCATGGTGATTGTGATTTGTCTAAACGCCATTGTAAATATGGTAGGTAACCTGTGAAAATAAGTTAAAAGTATCACTCATATGCACTACTCTGTATTGGCAGTATTAAACCACAAGGCATATTGACATCTGGTCCGGTTGTGTTTCAAAACAACTAATCCAGTGAACTTACTGTGTATGATCATAAACCCTGCGTAATAAGACAGCTTTAGAAGACCACTGATACCATGATCTCTGTCAATGGAGCCAGTGGTGGAGAATAAATGAAATCTGAATCCTCTTGATAAGCTGTTGCTTCCTCATCTGGATGCTGTCTGGAATTTGTTGCTATGGAGGTGGGCTTGGTCGTGTTAAATTGATTACACCCTGGCAGGCTACCAGGTACTTTATATCAGGACTGAGGTAACTCGAGATGTAGTGGACCAGGTAAGCAGAGTCGTGTTAGTTGCACAGACCATAGCAGTAGCCCCTGGAAATGTAAGCTCAATGTCTCTGTTCCCGAGGAATTGAGTAACCACAACATTTCAGAATGGATTTTCCAGAGCTGCAACCCATTAGGTTTTGTAAAATGGATAAACAGTGCATGGATCAAGTTCTTGTCTTTTTTATGCCAGCACCATTAACCTAATGACTTTGGAGCCATCGACAGTGACCTTGACCTGATGGTTTTAGTGTGAAATATCTTGACCTTATAGCTTTGATGTCATTGTTAGCGGCTTTGACCTGATGACTTTGGTGTCAGCCACCCTGACCAGGTGCTTTTGATGTCATCTGCTTGACTTCATGGGTTGAACATAACTGGTTAAGGTCACATGTGAAAAGGTGACAAAGATGTAAGAAAACATGACGCATGTTAATGCTTAGTTGGTGTACACACAGTGGACGTTTGAGAACTCTGGCTGCAGAATAACTGCAGGAAGCACACAGGCTGTGTCAACTCAACGAAGTGTATTTAATAATGCATTGACTTCTAAGGAATGAGATATCGTAAAATAACTTGTCTCATGTCAGTTGCTTGCATTGCCAGCTTTATTTAGAGTGCAGTTCTAATTATTATTTTATAGCGCCTCCAGTCACCTTTGACATTCAATTAGCAAAATTTACCAACTTCACGGAGGAAGGGGGAAGGGTGGACTTGGGAAGATGATTAGATTAGTTAGGGAAGATTTGGGTCGTATCTTGGCTAATAACTCCCTAGGATTCATGCCGTTTCCCTCGTGGTTTAGCTGAGTGTGATTTCCTCGCCGACGGAGTGGCACTAGCTATGTGGAGGCGGGGAGGACATGGTGAATACGATGTAGGCTGGTGGGCCGGGAGATCAATACTGCTCGCACAGTTGTCTAGTTATGGTTGTTCCAGCCGCTAGTTACCTTTGTTGTGGCCGCTTCAAAGAGAGACCAGCGGAATTAATTGCTGTGCCGTAACAATTCGACCGGATTCGTCTCCTGAAGGTGTGACACCAGGCGATTGTCTCCGCTCGTAGACTAGGAGGATGACATCAACGCGTAGAGCCGTTGAGAACGTGACGGAATGGTTTAATGTCGTGCCTAATAGGAGATCGTTTAGAACAGAGCTAACTGGCTCTTAGTATTTATGGTAAATGCGGGACCATTTGGGAGTTGAAGTGTATTAGGTTGTCTCTCATGTTTCATCTCAGTTACTCGTGGTAAGGAACAGAAAATGTTGGCGTAAATTAAATTTGTGTTTTATTAGATTCTTCAACCCTAGTCTCGTGTTTTTCGTCTCAATTACTGGACGGGTTGTATTAAAGGACAGAAAACATACATTGAAGTAAATAATATTTTATTTCTACCCAAAACAATATCAAACAGTATGGAATATGTTGTTGATGGTTCCACAGTATCAGACAGATTTAATTTATTTACCGTGAATGATAAAAAGAAATTCCTTTTGAAGAATGTTGATGATTTGATACCTGTTATTCCTGTGCCTATGAACCTCGATATATTTGGCCATTATTCATGTTTTATTGCATATGCAACTGCATTTTATTTACAGAAGTATTAAAAATACACATTTAATTGATGTAAGGGACGCTGGTGTTAATTTTATGCAGCATTTAAAGGTTGTGTCTACAGTGAAACTGGAAATTTAACAGCTGTTGAGAATAAAAACTTTTCGCTGCCACTTACACTAAAGTGGTCATATCTCACCAGCCACTTGGGCTGGGCAGATCAGATTTCAAACATGGATTTTTTAAATAGATATTTATACTACAAGTCTCCATTGTGCTGCTGTCTGACACTACAAGTGTCATTTAGTGTCCCATCAGTCATTTGTGTTAAACTGCAGGACACATGTATCATACACAGTGCCTTAAAGGCACTTGTGTTTATACCAAATCACTAGACACTTGTGTTGTATCACTGGACACTTGTGTTGTACCACTGGACACTGGTGTTGTACCACTGGACACTTGTGTTATATCACTGGACACTTGTGTTGTACCACTGGACACTTGTGGTGTACCACTGGACACTTATGTCATATCACTGGACACTTGTGTTGTACCACTGGACACTTGTGTCGTATCACTGGACACTTGTGTTGTACCACTGGACACTTGTGTTGTACCACTGGACACTTGTGTTGTATCCTTGGACACTTGTGTTGTATCACTGGACACTTGTGTTGTACCACTGGACATTTGTGTTGTACCACTGGACACTTGTGTCGTACCACTGGACACTTGTGTCGTACCACTGGACACTTGTGTCGTACCACTGGACACTTGTGTCGTACCACTGGACACTTGTGTCGTACCACTGGACACTTGTGTCGTATCACTGGACACTTGTGTCGTATCACTGGACACTTGTGTCGCTATCACTGGACACTTGTGTCGTATCACTGGACACTTGTGTCGTATCACTGGACACTTGTGTCGTATCACTGGACACTTGTGTCGTATCACTGGACACTTGTGTCGTATCACTGGACACTTGTGTCGTATCACTGGACACTTGTGTCGTATCACTGGACACTTGTGTCGTATCACTGGACACTTGTGTCGTACCACTGGACACTTGTGTCGTACCACTGGACACTTGTGTCGTACCACTGGACACTTGTGTCGTACCACTGGACAATTGTGTCGTACCACTGGACAATTGTGTCGTACCACTGGACACTTGTGTCGTACCACTGGACACTTGTGTCGTACCACTGGACACTTGTGTTGTATCACTGGACACTTGTGTTGTATCACTGGACACTTGTGTTGTACCACTGGACACTTGTGTTGTACCACTGGATACTTGTGTCGTACCACTGGACACTTGTGTCGTACCACTGGACACTTGTGTCGTACCACTGGACACTTGTGTTGTACCACTGGACACTTGTGTTGTACCATTGGATGCTTGTACCACAACAAGTCTCATTTGATATGTCAACTGAGACTGCAAGTGTCATGTGCGTAGAGCAAGTCTCACTTTGAATGGCAACTGACACCCAAGTCTCATTTATTATGCAAACTCATACTAAAGCCTTATTTGTCATGCAAACTACCACTTCCTGAGGTTTTCAGTTGCCAAGGCAGCTAAAGTAACTTAACTCATTTCTTATATCTACATGTCTCAATGTCATTATGAGACTTGAACTGCAGGCCTTTAAGACAGGTTTATCTATAGACCTGTGCACCTGTCATCTGGATGGGTAAAGTTTGTTTGGGACAGGTAAAAAAAAATTGGGAGGAAAAACCTGACATGCCTGGCTTCTATGTGTGCGAGTTAAGTTGATGCAATGTTTGGCAAATTTTTGGACTGGCAAAAATATTTGATCCTATATCAAAGCCTGCCCAATACTTACAAACAAGCTGTGGCGTTCTGGATAGACTACTGGAAAATGGTCTGTGCTGACCTACAGACCATCTGCAGCATGTAGTTGATACTGATATCTACTCTCACTGCCATACTGCAGGCTGGGTATTCAGTGGTCTACTGTTGCAATCTCATCTATTGGTCAATGTTGATTTATGGACAGATCTCAGTAATGACATCGGTCAGTCTCGGGTCAATGCTTTCTTCCTCTCGAGGTGCTTTATGGGCTGACCCGAGGTGTATTTTCACAGTGGTCAAAATATCCTCTGATCAATAAGTAAGTTGGTCTGCGGCCACTGTGGGTAATATTAATGCCTTGCTGGCGTGAACGTGGGTGGGTTTAATGGTTGACTTTGGCTGACTGATAGGCTTTGGTGTATTAAGTGTCTACTATAGCGGAAAGGTTGGCTGTATCCGCTGGTCTACCTCAAATGGGTGGGTCTGATAGCAGGACTTGTACCTGGGACTGGGGAAGTTGGTAGAATAACTGTGGTCTTGGTAGGCAGGGAGAGATAGAACACCCCAGTGTTGGACAGGGAGAGATAGAACACCCCAGTGTTGGACAGGGAGGGATAGAACACCCCGGTGTTGGACAGGGAGAGATGGAACACCCCAGTGTTGGACAGGGAGGGATAGAACACCCCGGTGTTGGACAGGGAGAGATAGAACACCCCAGTGTTGGACAGGGAGAGATAGAACACCCCAGTGTTGGACAGGGAGGGATAGAACACCCTGGTGTTGGACAGGGAGAGATAGAACACCCCAGTGTTGGACAGGGAGAGATAGAACACCCCGGTGTTGGACAGGGAGAGATAGAACACCCCGGTGTTGGACAGGGAGAGATGGAACACCCCAGTGTTGGACAGGGAGAGATAGAACACCCCGGTGTTGGACAGGGAGAGATAGAACACCCCAGTGTTGGACAGGGAGAGATGGAACACCCCAGTGTTGGACAGGGAGGGATAGAACACCCCGGTGTTGGACAGGGAGAGATAGAACACCCCAGTGTTGGACAGGGAGAGATGGAACACCCCAGTGTTGGACAGGGAGAGATAGAACACCCCGGTGTTGGACAGGGAGAGATAGAACACCCCGGTGTTGGACAGGGAGAGATGGAACACCCCGGTGTTGGACAGGGAGAGATAGAACACTGTCAGTGTTGGACAGGGAGAGATAGAACACCCCAGTGTTGGACAGGGAGAGATAGAACACCCCAGTGTTGGACAGGGAGAGTTAGAACACCCCTAGTGTTGAACAGGGAGAGATAGAACACCACCAGTGTTGGGCAGGGAGAGATAGAACACCCCAGTGTTGGACAGGGAGAGATAGAACACTGTCAGTGTTGGACAGGGAGAGATAGAACACCCCAGTGTTGGGCAGGTGTGGCTGACATGCTGTGGAGTTTTCATTAAATCCCAGTTTAGTTTAGAGAACAAATACATTTGTAGATTTTATTAATACATATGGAGGAATATTAATAAAATGAGGAAGTGCTGAATGAAACTTTTAAACCAGAATTTGTTAGAAAATACTTTAAAAACATAACGGAAACTTTGCGTCTTCAAAAATCTCTTCAATATGCATTGCCGTTTCGATTCGGTGAATTGCCGCGCCATGTTACCATGAACTTTTCACGGTGTGCTACAGATTGTTAATGGAGGCATTAAACTGTACCACTTGAAGAAGAAATTAATCACATCAGTTCAACAGTCTGGCGCGGCTGAACCGTTGGCCCCTACCACGAAAAACACAGCGCTTAACCAAGATTGATTTTATGTGGCGAGTAATGTTGATTCAGGTGAATTTGACAGTGGATTGCAGCATCTGTCTGTGCTGCTCACTCTGGGGGTGCAAATGTCAAGGTTTACTTTGGTTCTCAGAAATTGTGTTGTGGTTGCTCTGTGCAGGTTGTTGGCGTCACACATGCGCACGCATGCACACACGCACGCATGTATGCACACGCATGCCACACCACACACACCGCATATAGTGTATTTTTTTTATGTACATGTACTTTTTGTTTTTATTTTATATTGTTTTATTAATTATAATGTGTGGTTTCAGCTCAGTCCTTTTTCTGTATCCTTAGAGAGCCATTAAGTAGTTAAGACAAAGAGCTCTTAAGGAAAATTCATCATTAAACAATATCCATTGCTGTATTACTGAGGACACTATTTCCATGACACGCCAGTGACAGTGTCCCAGTGGCGCATTGTGGTGTTGACAATTTTTAAGTATTCAAGATAACTGTTAAGGATAAAAATTGATTTTAAAGTGCAAAATTGGGTTTAAGACTCTTAGGAGCGTTAGTCAAATGGTACCCTGAACCTGATGGAATTGGAATTGGAATAAGTACAGTACAGTACAGTACAGTACAGTACAGTACAGTACAGTACAGTACAGTACAGTACAGTACAGTACAGTACAGTACAGCAGACACCACACATGCCTACAGTTGGCATTACGTATGTAGGTTGTGGCTGTAGAATCACGTTGTAACCCAGACAAGCATGGCTAATGATGTGTATTCTTGACATATGGATACGTGTGAGGCGCGTAGCATAGTGGGGGAGTTCCAGGTCAGAGTTCAGATGCTGCCTTGTTTTAAGATTTAACTACTTAATTTGTGTATGTTTATTTTGGTGTAATCCAAATGTCTCAACTTTGGGGTCTGCCACAAGAACCAAATTCACGTTTTACTAAGTAATACATAATCACAAGTTGTAAGGGTTTCCACTGCAGTAATCCCATTATGGTTACCTCTAATCAAGAGAGGAGATTTAATGATTTATTGTCAAGGATCGATTTGGTGGTGGGTGAAATCGCTTCACGATTCACATCATGCCAGATGAGGTGATTTTTCTCGGGGAGATTTCGCAAATCGCTACATTGTGTAAATAGGAATGCAGTTGAGCGACGGAATGGCATCATTTTGATAAACCAGGAAGCAGAGTAGTGCTGGTGTCATTTCACTAAGGCAGATAATATGCTGGCGCCACCTGGGGCTGAGATTAAGCGGTGTAACAGACACTCAACAGCTATGATGTGAGTCATGTGATGTAACTGTCATGTGACGTAATTTAATGCCGAAATAGACGCATGTGCAAATGATTGGTGATAAACACAAAGGAACAATGAAATAAAAATGGCTGAAAACAGCTATTACAATGCAGTGTTCCCCTGGTATATGATGACTCGTATGTAGCTGTTTTTCCAAGCCACCTCACTCAAAATTGCCTCTTTTTCCAGTGAATAAGTTAGAACACCCTTTAGAATGGACCATTTTGAAGGCATTTAAAAAATAGTTCTGGGTGGCCATGCCCCTGGATCCAGTGTCGCGGCATGCCTTCGATGCTCACTCAGCACAACCTATCACCTAACCCATCATTTCAGTCAGGAGACACTGCAATGTGACGTTTGCTGTCACAAAGTATTAATTACCTATTAATTTAGTTACTAAGGAATTGATATAATAAATTATATTACATGGAAAGTTGATTTGGCTGACTTAGAGTTTGAAATTGTTTCCAAGTAACTATCTGTGGGTTACATGGGATGTTTACTTTAAGAATGTTCTACTGTTGCGTCACTACAGATGAAGTTCAGACCAAATCACACAGAGACACTGAAATAACAAAAAGAACACCTGTTATACTAACAAGTGCAAATATGGTAAAATTGGACATTTGTTATCATTAAGTCTCGGACAGTAATGTTTTATGGTCCGCGATATCTGTGGAGACCTTGTATTGACAGTGCATTTGTGTTCGCTTCTGACTTCAAATGTCAAGTATGGTTTTTGTAACCATGACAACTGTCATCCATAGTCGATAGAAAGATACATTGTGTAGTTATTATGTTCGTACCAACATAAAATCGATGCACATGATATTTATGGTGTGAAATTAAGGAATTAGTTGGTACACATTAACATCGCTGAGTGTGAATGCATGTAGGGATTTTTAAAAGAACGTTACACAAATAATAAAATATATATTCTCTCATTGCATTTATTGAAAAAGTCATGAATTGATATCAAATGTTTGTAGGTAATGAGTACAAAATTCTATTCATTACAATTTATGTGTAGAATATAACTGTTCAACATATTTTCCTAAGTTTATTGTATTGAAAATTGCCAGGAAACTATTTTGAGTTTCCCCATTCCACACATCTACCACCTGTCAACGTCTCAGTGTAAACAATTGACAATGATCTGTCAAGTCTTTTTAGTGCACATCTGTGGTCCAAACAGTGTCGTGACTTGACAATCCATGGCTTTGCTGCAGGAAAAGAAGAGACAACGATGCATTCTGGTGGTGTTTGGAGTGACGTTTTGTGGAATTTTAGCTGTTTGTTGAAAGTAAAGTATTGACTGATTTGTTGGTCCCTGGCAGACAGGAGTGAGTTCTCTATATCAGCTGTCATTTGGTCGTGGCTGAAGTAAGTTTGCCTCCTTCAACACAGAAAAATGACGGACAGACCCCTGTACCCTTTATCAATGGATGCAGTATATATTTCTTAAGGACAGGGTGATTCTGTATTTTAGGGATGGGCAGCAAACCTAGGCTAGAGGAAGTGGAAGTAGGTGGCACATTGGTGAAACTCCGGGAGGGGGGGAAGGGGGGTAGGGTAGGGTAGGGTAGGGTAGGGTAGGGTAGGGTTGATTATGAAAAGGGCCTGGTGGCTACAGGGATACTGAGGTAGGGGGAGTGTTGCTTGACCTACTTCAGCCACAAGATGGTCAACTGGTCACTAGCCATCACATCTGATGGAGATATGACTGAAGTGCATTAGGATAACAGGAAGAGGAAGAGGCCACTGGTCAGTAGTGGTCAAGAGTAGGGAGTGTCCAGCATCCAGCAGACATTACAGGAACCAGCCCAATCACCAGGGCTCAGCTAATCATGATAAATGTCACTGTTTGCCTACTCATGCCAGTCTACTCTGCAGTAGTGGCCGTATAAATAATTCAGCTTGTTATTGTCAGATGTCATCATTGAGTATCTGACATCGGTGCCTCGACCGCCGGCTTAGTGGCCACGTTGTTCTCGTTTTTTAGCGGTTTATTTCGTTTTGTTATTGGCGTGACATTTGCGGACGTCGGGGCCGTGATCGATGAATTATCAGTGCTAATGATTCGGTGGGGATAACGTGTCGGCATGACACAGGGAAGTGGGGACGTCTTTGTTGTCTTTCATCACAGGTTATTAGCAACATGATGACTGCGGTGGTGTAAGTGGCAACTCATTGAAGTGGCTTGTGTTGCTGCGGAGTAAGTACTTGGAGTTATAATATACGCCTTCTTCTGCTCCGACCTGGCGCGGTCTCAGGTTACCACAATCAATGTTGGGTTCCTTGTGTGCGTTTTCCTGTTCATTAGCAGTGTTCTGTGATACATCTCTCATATGCCTTCAGTGTGCTGTGATACACACAGTCCCATCTCTCATCTCTTCAGTGTTCTGTGATACACACAGCCTCATCTCTCATCTGCCTTCAGTGTTCTGTGATACACACAGCCCCATCTCTCATCTCCCTTCAGTGTTCTGTGATACACACAGCCCCATCTCTCATCTCCCTTCAGTGTTCTGTGATACACACAGCCCCATCTCTCATCTCCCTTCAGTGTTCTGTGATACACACAGCCCCATCTCTCATCTGCCTTCAGTGTTCTGTGATACACACAGTTCCATCTCTCATCTCCCCTCAGTGTTCTGTGATCCACACAGCCCCATCTCTCATCTCCTTCAGTGTTCTGTGATACACACAGCCCCATCTCTCATCTGCCTTCAGTGTTCTGTGATACACACAGCCCCATCTCTCATCTGCCTTCAGTGTTCTCTGATACACACAGCCCCATCTCTCATCTGCCTTCAGTGTTCTCTGATACACACAGCCCCATCTCTCATCTGCCTTCAGTGTTCTCTGATACACACAGCCCCATCTCTCATCTGCCTTCAGTGTTCTCTGATACACACAGCCCCATCTCTCATCTGCCTTCAGTGTTCTGTGATACACACAGCCCCATCTCTCATCTGCCTTCAGTGTTCTGTGATACACACAGCCCCATCTCTCATCTGCCTTCAGTGTTCTGTGATACACACAGCCCCATCTCTCATCTGCCTTCAGTGTTCTGTGATACACACAGCCCCATCTCTCATCTCCTTTCAGTGTTCTGTGATACACACAGCCCCATCTCTCATCTGCCTTCAGTGTTCTGTGATACACACAGCCCCATCTCTCATCTGCCTTCAGTGTTCTGTGATACACACAGCCCCATCTCTCATCTGCCTTCAGTGTTCTGTGATACACACAGCCCCATCTCTCATCTGCCTTCAGTGTTCTGTGATACACACAGCCCCATCTCTCATCTGCCTTCAGTGTTCTGTGATACACACAGCCCCATCTCTCATCTCCCTTCAGTGTTCTGTGATACACACAGCCCCATCTCTCATCTCCCTTCAGTGTTCTGTGATACACACTGCCCCATCTCTCATCTCCCTTCAGTGTTCTGTGATACACACAGCCCCATCTCTCATCTCCCTTCAGTGTTCTGTGATACACACAGCCCCATCTCTCATCTGCCTTCAGTGTTCTGTGATACACACTGCCCCATCTCTCATCTCCCTTCAGTGTTCTGTGATACACACAGCCCCATCTCTCATCTCCCTTCAGTGTTCTGTGATACACACAGCCCCATCTCTCATCTCCCTTCAGTGTTCTGTGATACACACAGCCCCATCTCTCATCTCCCTTCAGTGTTCTGTGATACACACAGCCCCATCTCTCATCTCCCTTCAGTGTTCTGTGATACACACAGCCCCATCTCTCATCTGCCTTCAGTGTTCTGTGATACACACAGTCCCATCTCTCATCTCCCTTCAGTGTTCTGTGATACACAGAGCCCCATCTCTCATCTCCTTCAGTGTTCTGTGATACACACAGCCCCATCTCTCATCTCCCTTCAGTGTTCTGTGATACACACAGCCCCATCTCTCATCTGCCTTCAGTGTTCTGTGATACACACAGCCCCATCTCTCATCTGCCTTCAGTGTTCTGTGATACACACAGCCCCATCTCTCATCTGCCTTCAGTGTTCTGTGATACACACAGCCCCATCTCTCATCTGCCTTCAGTGTCTGTGATACACACAGCCCCATCTCTCATCTCCCTTCAGTGTTCTGTGATACACACAGCCCCATCTCTCATCTCCCCTCAGTGTTCTGTGATACACACAGCCCCATCTCCCATCTCCCCTCAGTGTTCTGTGATACACACAGCCCCATCTCTCATCTGCCTTCAGTGTTCTGTGATACACACAGCCCCATCTCCCATCTGCCCTCAGTGTTCTGTGATACACACAGCCCCATCTCCCATCTGCCCTCAGTGTTCTGTGATACACACAGCCCCATCTCCCATCTCCCCTCAGTGTGCTGTGATACACACAGCCCCATCTCCCATCTGCCCTCAGTGTTCTGTGATACACACAGCCCCATCTCCCATCTGCCCTCAGTGTTCTGTGATACACACAGCTCCATCTCCCATCTCCCCTCAGTGTGCTGTGATACACACAGCCCCATCTCCCATCTCCCCTCAGTGTGCTGTGATACACACAGCCCCATCTCCCATCTCCCCTCAGTGTGCTGTGATACACACAGCCCCATCTCTCATCTCCCTCAGTGTGCTGTGATACACACAGCCCCATCTCCCATCTGCCCTCAGTGTTCTGTGATACACACAGCCCCATCTCCCATCTGCCCTCAGTGTTCTGTGATACACACAGCCCCATCTCCCATCTGCCCTCAGTGTTCTGTGATACACACAGCCCCATCTCCCATCTCCCCTCAGTGTGCTGTGATACACACAGCCCCATCTCCCATCTGCCCTCAGTGTTCTGTGATACACACAGCCCCATCTCCCATCTGCCCTCAGTGTTCTGTGATACACACAGCCCCATCTCCCATCTCCCCTCAGTGTGCTGTGATACACACAGCCCCATCTCCCATCTCCCCTCAGTGTGCTGTGATACACACAGCCCCATCTCCCATCTCCCCTCAGTGTGCTGTGATACACACAGCCCCATCTCTCATCTCCCTGCAGTGTGCTGTGATACACACAGCCCCATCTCCCATCTGCCCTCAGTGTTCTGTGGTACACACAGCCCCATCTCCCATCTGCCCTCAGTGTTCTGTGATACACACAGCTCCATCTCCCATCTCCCCTCAGTGTGCTGTGATACACACAGCCCCATCTCCCATCTCCCCTCAGTGTGCTGTGATACACACAGCTCCATCTCCCATCTGCCCTCAGTGTGCATGCAACAGACATGATCATGTGATGACTTCAACAAGCCCTGATGTAGCTGTCTAATGGATGCCTACACTGGGAGTTGTAGGCTAATCTGGATGATCTAATCTGTAAGAGTCTGGCTTTTCATGGCTCTACTGTGGTCATTATTATGGTTATTACTTAAGATCTGGGTCATTTCACTAACTAGGAAAGATTGCCTTAAGTTGGTTGTCGTTGCTCTGTGAACACCAGCAGTGTCTCATGTTTCTGTGTCGACTCAAGCTGTAACACAGGAAATGACATTGTCATAAAGATAAATTACCTAGGTCTTGTTCCTGAAAATTAATAATGATCCCGCAGCTACAACATAAAGAGAATGTCTAGGCACATAGACGGCACCCATTAAGTGAAATGTTGACCGAAGGAGCTGTTTGATTTTGTTTGGTAAGTTCCATATCACTGGCATGTTGTCTCCGTCTTAACTTGAAAGATACAGCTAATTTCTAAGAGCTCCCTAGTCTCATTGAGATGTAATACTGGTTCCAAGGAGCTCCTTGGTGGTGCAGAGTCCTGCAGCAAAGCTATGGATTGTCAAGTCATGGCTCTATTTGGACCATAAATGTGCACTAAAAAGACTTGACAGATCATTGTCAAGTCTATAGACTGCCCACTGAGACGTTGACAGGTGGTAGATGCGTGGAATGGGGAAACTCAAAACAGTTTCCTGGCAATTTTCAATACACTAAACTTAGGAAAATATGTTGAACAGTTATATTCTACACAGTAATTGTAATGAATTTAATTTTGTTCTCATTACCTACATACATTTGACATCAATTCATGACTTTTTCAATAAATACAATGAGAGAATATATATTTTATTATTTGTGTAACGTTCTTTTAAAAATCCCTACATGCATTCACACTCAGCGATGTTCGTGTGTACCAACTAATTCCTTAATTTCACACCATAAATATCACGCGAATCGATTTTATGTTGGTAGTCAGCAGAGTTTAAATTGCTCCGATGACGTTATCCGTGACCTGTCAGGTTATTGCTGCAAAACACCTCATTGTCTTCAATCACGCATCACCATGTCTGCGTATAAATGTCATTAAATTGTCACAGCCAAGTGCTAGGTAACACTAACGGCTGATTGACAGTCACCTCTGGTGCATGTGTGACGACCATACATTCAGAGAAGCGCAAAACTGTCATAAACACGTAAAGAATATCACAGGCACTTCTAGGAACACTGCGGTAGGACCACCACGCTGTCAACAAATCAACGACAACAAAGACAAACCTACTTCTCATTGTCTCACCTGCAGTGGTTTCGGTGGATGTAGACCGTGTGAGGTTAGTAGTTAATTTGTCTACCACACAAGCCTAACCGTTCATATACCTACGACAGGGATTAAGGAGTGGTACTGAATGGTAGTCGTACCAAGAAACCATCGTCATGAATTAGCAGTGGTGGTTTTATACAAGAATAATAATTTTGTTCAAATGATATGCTAATACAATCAATTAGAAATATGACGCGACCAAAGACTAACATTTATGTATCGAACTGTTAGAGGATCTATCCCAGCCCTCCCCACTGAAACATTCTTCCGGCCCCAAAAAACAAACAAAAGACACATTAAGCCTAAACACTTCCTCGACCATGTATCCTCAAATTTTGTCCAATAACTAACAACCAACAACACCAGATATTTTATAGTACCTACAGCCCACACTGAACAATTTACGAATTCATTTTTTTGAAAAAAAATAGCCGACTGGAACCAACTTAATGAGTCGCAGGTCCTGGCTGAAACCATAACTGATTTCGGTCGCCTGATCTGCGGCTCAAACACTCAATAACATGCGCACACACACCCCCGTCGTATATAATAGCCAATATTAGCTTCTTATGATGTATCCCATTCAGATTCAGAAATGATGAAATTGTCATAAAAAAAAAATTATTGTCTCTTTTAACATTTTACTTAATAAATTGGGTCAGACAAATTACATTCTTCCAAGAAAACAAGATTAATAATATTAAAGTCTTTATTGTTGTGCATTAATAATGGCAGAACTGAGTGTGAAAGCGATTATACATTTGTTTTTATAACTAGATGTGAATAAAAACTGAACAAGTGCAGGTGCTCGACTGCGTGCTGTTTCCAGTGATGAAATATAATGTCCTCTTCTGTCGTGTTACTCTCAGCCCTGTTAATGTCACTGCAATCCAGGGACAGATCTAGTATTAATGATGATTAATCTATGCATTGTTTGGAATAATTGTGGGTAGAATTGGCTGTGGTCTGTAGCTTCACACATCCATGGCCCCAGAATGGCCATTATGTGGCCCCAGGTGGTCACTTGTAATCTAGGGCCTGCATAATTTATTAGGACTCTGTAGAGTGAGTGTCCAGGAAAGATGTAGAGTGGGGGAGTTTGAAGGTTGACTTGTGGGTGGAGCGTTATAGGTTGTGGGTGGAAGGTCGTGGGTGTGTGGGTGGAGGGTTGTAGAGGTAGATGGTTGTGGGAGGAGGGTTGTAGGTGGAAGGTTGTAGGTAGTGGGTGGAGGGTTGTAGGTTGTAGGTGGAGGGTTGTGGGTTGTAGGTGGAGGGTTATAGGTGGAAGGTTGTAGGTTGTACGTGGAGGGTTGTAGGTGGAGGGTTGTGGGTTGTAGGTGGAGGGTTGTGGGTTGTAGGTGGAGGGTTGTATGTTGTAGGTGGAGGGTTGTATGTTGTAGGTGGAAGGTAATAGGTGGAGGGTTGTAGGTTGACGATTGTAGATGTATAGGTTGTAGGTGGTAGGTTGTTGTTTGTAGGTGGAGGGTTGCAGGTTGTGGGTAGAGAGTTGTGGGTGGGGTGTTATAAGTTGTAGACCTGTGGAGGGTTATAGGTGGTAGGTGAAGCGTCAAAAGTTGTAGGTGGAGGGTAGTGAGTGGAGGGTTATAAGTCGTGGGTGGAGGGTTGTAGATTGTGCATGGAAGGTTGTAGGTTGTGGGTGGAGACTTACAGGCTAAAAATGGAGGATCATAGGTTGTATGTGAAAGTACAGACATTGTCCATGGAGGGCAGAGGGTGGTTGGTTGTAGGTGTAGATTGAGATTTCAATGGAAATCAGAATCACAAGGGAAGATTAAATATATAACCAATTTGTTGGACTGAGAACGCTGTAAAGTACCCAGCAAGTGAAGCATCAGCAGCAGCAGCAGCAGCAGCAGCAGCAGCAGCAGCAGCAGTTGCAGCAGACGTCTTCTTTATGTAGATTGGAGGACATTGCGATTGGTGCGTGTTTGAGAGATCAAGTGCCTGGCCGGCCGGGCAGCAACTGTTGGGAATGCCAACAGAAACAGTGCAGCGGCGAGTGTTTGACGCTGCGTGTATTTGGATTCTGTGTGAGTTCAGTGGCCCCAGACGGGAGACTGGTGCATCTTGATGCTCTGGCAGGAGCCACAGGTGGCATATGAATGTAGCGGGATTGTGTCTCCTGCCCATGTCCCCGTTGGCTTAGATGTAACCGCATTATCCTCGCGTGTCCACCCACTGTCGTAATGACGGACGCTCCGAGGGACTTCTCGCTGATATCAACTGTCAAGAAAAATCACTTACGCATTGTGATGTGGCCCGCCCAGCGTGGTGCCAACCGTGGTGCCGTGGTGCATTTCCACACAAGAAGCACCTCTTGATTCCTTATAAATTGCCCAAGTGTCGGCTGCTGGCTAGTCGTGGCTGTCCCATGTTCCGCTGTCACTCCCACCGCATCAAGTGACAGCTGTTGATCGGTGTGTGCTGGTTTAGGACAGTTCTGGCTGAGGTAGTCGTGTGTTAACAGTTTGTGTGTTGTGATGACGCAGAGTGTGTTAGTTGTGATGAGACAGAGTGTGTTAGTGTGGATTATCTAGATACCTACGTCGAAAAGAAGATACCTTGAAATTTTGGTTCGGCTGCAGGGCATGTCAGTGTGGATCACTCAGATACCTTCTTCACATGAAACAGAAGATACCTTGAAATTGGTCTGTCAAATTAACGAAACGACCTGTATATTATGTCTTTGAAATGTAGTAGATTATGTGTGTTTGTATGTGTGTTTATGTGTGTATGTATGCATGTGTGGAGTATGCATTTTATATCTTACGAGTGATATGTTTCGGGGAATATGATTTGTCAGAAATGCGTCATAGTAAGTTAGTTAGTAATATTATTAACATGTCTAGCTCCATACCACGCGTTTTGTGTAATAAAACAATATTTCAGATAGCGTGGAAGAAAAAGTCGAATTTCTGTTCATCTCGTTTTGATACGCCACATCGTAGAAAAAGACGTAGGTTGTCGCAAGTCGGTTGATTGATGGTTCAAGTGGATGATCGGTGAGCGACCTTTCACCAGATCGCTGTCATCGTCCCAGTTGGCAGTTGTGTGTGGCGCTCAGTGTCGCGTGGATGCGAATTAACAGTGGGGTGGGTAAGAGGCCTGACACGCATGCGTCTACGGCGACAGCGGAGACATTGTTTATCCCTTCGGACGTGGCGTTTACGTCCCATTTTATCTCTTTTGTGTGATCCATGCGTGAGCGTCTGGACTGATGCAGACGGCGGGGGCATTGTTTGCAATTCTTATTTTACACGTACAAGGATTTATTGTACTCGTACCCGCGCTTCGTCTTTCTTATAAATTGTCTTTGGGACATACCGCTTACCTGGAGACGTTTAAATGCAGTCATTCGATTTGACGCCTGTGAGGTTTGTCACGATTATGCGCAGAAATATCTCACGAAGAGCTAACACCAGCAAAATGTCAGAATGCTAAATTGTATGCATTATGATTATGGATGCCCGCGGTGATCTTTAAGTGTGAAGGGTGAGAGTGTATAAATAGCATTTCCACTGTTGTGAAAATCGAGAATTGATTGTCAGTGAATGGATCGCTTGATCTGTTGTCGGTGAGCATCTTTGAGTTGCTGTTTGTATCTGGGAAGTGACCAGTGGTAACCTAGGCAGTTGTAATATGGAATATTGTGGTTTAGGGTGGATTAACCCACTGAAGTGGTGTGTCACATGCAGTGAGGGACTCCATGATATAAAAGTAAAAAGGAAAGGTAGGTTCTCACGTAGCATCCAATCCTTAATGCTGTTGGTAAGTGCTTTACACTTACTTCCCAGCAGACATGTGCAATGCATCATATGGTGTTTTATAAATGCAAAGTAATAAAAGAAAAACTGAGCAGATTCCTCAGAGTATGTATTTAGTATAAAACTGTCCGAGAATGAGCACAACGAGGCAAAACAACCTTGGTGAATAGCAGGTGAAATATGCAGTACACTTCACACAGTCTCGTGTACATAGCCAAACGGTACATACTTTTGGGGGACAGGTCAAATAGGCCGTCTGCCACAAATTAGCACTCTAGTAGACTTGGTTGACGACCCCCCACAGATAGTATTATCTATATAGTAAGAATGTTTATTATCCTGTGGGTGTAGATAATATTTACGGCGTCTGGCGGTAGATTTAGCCGGCGTCAATGGTGGTCGGAGAATCACACCGAACTCAAAGACAGTCTGGTCTGAATGGGCTTGTGACGCACAACGTGAATACACACTGACGTGGTGTGCACGGTGTCGTATTTATTAGACATCTCTATGGTAATTGCATGCTTGTAGTGTGAATAAAAATAACATTACGTGTGTCATGATCACCTTATCGCGTCGTGCATTTATTCATACTGGCCGAGATCTTGTTTGATAAACGTCCGGCTGTCGGTGGATGACGGATAAGGACAGGTGGACACATGCCCTGAGATGTGTTAAATGCCTTGGTCAGATGTTGTCGTGACCAGCGGGGCTAAATGCATCCAGGATTTGCAGCGATTTGTCGATGAGACAATTGCTGGCGTGGTCCCAGAATTATTGTCAAGGTATGATGTCACACGCGGAGTTGTGACACTGACACTGATACATGGTGTTGGCACTGAAATTAATGACATGATGCTGTTCCATAGAACAGATGGGGGAGATGCCATACAAGATTGTTGGTGGTATTACTGCTGAGTGAAACTTTATGCGAATTATCATTGGTTGTACAGATTGCTGATTTTGGCATATACAGTTTCGTGAAAATGTTAAATCTGACGTCTTTAAGTGTATATTGGTAGAAACTCAGGGTAATTAGTTTGCGTGATAGTTTCAGATTTTTGCACAACTGTTGTCGTCAACATAAGTAAGTAAGTAAGTAAGGATATGTTGAGTTAGTTATCTATGTTTTGTTCTTGTTGCTGTTGTCTAAAAGTTAATTGCAGCTTACTTTACAGTGATGTTGGCCATAGGGCATGCAAGTCTCTCCGGCCACCTTATATTTTGTCTGTTTCCATTCATGATCTGGTCCTCTACGACTCAAGTGAGCTATGTAGTCTTTCGCATACGGGTGTAACTGCTACCGCAGAAAGTTCCACTGTATGTTTTATAGTTTTCCACCCAACAAAAACTTGTTTAGAAGGTGGGAACTATTATGCAGATAAGTTATTGTTTTCAAATTATTTGCATATTGAAGTAATTATGACTTTAAATACTCATATTTATGAACAATGTTCAGTTGTGTGTGCTCATGTTAAATATCGCTAAAACAGACCAGAAATGAGAATCACTTGCATGCCCTACCTGTAGACGAATGGTTAGATAAGCTGTTCCATTAACTACTTACACCCCCTCTGCAATGATTGATGTCTACATGCCCCTACTTCCATTTCTCTTCATCGTCCGTCCGTCCGTCCGTCCGTCCGTCCGTCCGTCCGTCCGTCCGTCCGTCCGTCCGTCCGTCCGTCCGTCCGTCCGTCCGTCCGTCCGTCCGTCTGTCCCTGTAACAAATTGTGGAACATTTTACTATTTCCATATGTCATTTTGTATTAAAAACATAATGTTTGTAGTTGGGTAGTTGGATGTCTGTGTATATAAACGGTGCTTCACCTAGTTGTTGGGGGCCCCTGTTGAGTGATTGTCATTTTTGTTGCAGATCAAAAAGTTCGACAGTTTAGAAACAGACGAGGAACGGATAAAGACAGGGAAGGAAATCTATGACCAGTTCATAATGAAGGAGCTACTCTCACAGTCACACGTAAGTATTGCTGCAACTCGCTCTCCACCTATTAAGAATGGCACAAAATTCAATTCATATTCAAAATTTCTAATATTCCTTTTTTTGCTATTCCATACGATTTGAAAATTCGAAGCTGTCTAAATGAATATCGCCCGAATATTTTCCTTCATGTCCTCCACCACAAAATTAGTCCCGGGCGATCTTTAGAAACTATGAAAATGACATCATATAACCGCCAAATTACTCCTAACATATCTTATATACATACACTAGGTTATAACATTACTCAAACAAATAAACTTCACAAAATAAACTCATGCTAGCAAAGCGGTGTCATCGTCGTCGACAGCAGCTACGCGTGTCTTACTGTAATATTGTTGTTGTGTCAAGGGATCTTTTGTTAGCACTGTCAGGTTAAGATTTAAGGTTAAGGTTTGGGGTAAGTTTAGGATTATTTAAAGTTAGCTTAGTGTTACTTAGGGTTACGGTTACTTTATGCTTAGCATAAAACCAGAATTTCTGAAGGTCATTTATGTTAGTGTAGCTGCTGAGCTTCATGTCGCAGCCGTAGACCAGTTCGAGTTTTGTGCGAGTTTGATTTGTTAATTTTATTATTTACAGGCCTTTAAAAGATTTAATTTTGTAACCTGTGTATGTACATAAGATATGTGAGGAGAATTTTTGTGGCTGTAAGAAGAGTAGTTTTCATGGTTAGGTCAGAAAGTAAACAAAAAGATCGATGACGACAACAGCGATGCCAATAACTCCAGCATGGACTTGTGCCCACGGGCCACGGGATGACGCCGCCTCCTGGCGAGACATCTCAACACAGTTCAAAAGTCTAATTAAATTCAAAGCCACTGAATATTTGTATTCGATTCGATATTCGATTTGTATTTGAAATTTCAATTTCGAGAATATTCGATATTTCAGTGAAATTCCATATTCGTCCCATCCTTACGAGCTATGTAGAACTTGCTCTCCCAGTTCATGTGAGTATTGCTGCAAGTCAGGAAGGAGTTATTCTCACCACCATGTGAGTATTGCTGCAACTTACTTTCCAGTAGTTTCTGTCATAAATTGAGGAAGCCCTGACTTCGAAATAGTGTCCCAGTCACTTGTGAGTAACTTGCTTTGCTTTCCAGTTATGTCCAGACTATATCCGAGTCAAATGTAGTTAGTAATGTGGTTTTTAATCCGGTTCAATCAAACACCATCCTGATGTCTTTCTGAAGCATTCAGCCATGTTACGTTGACTGCACAAAGACTAGTCATACACAAATATCCACCACTATCTAGAGTAAGTTACTCATGCAGCTGAATGAAGTGAATTAACTTGGACTTAACGAACTTGTCCACAGTTCAAAATGGCAGCAAAAGGGATCGAACCTGGAATATCTCGATTGAGTGTCAGATGCTCGAACCACTAAGCTACTGCACCCTATCATAAACGATAAGCACTCTCTCTATGTGCAAAAATCACATGATACGAGATGAAGCAAATGTTTACATTGGCGCCACAGATCCAGGTACTGTATCACTTGTGGATGCATCATCCCCAGTTTTGCTCTTTGAAACACTCCTTAAGTGTATCAACTGATGAAGGATTTTTTAATGAGCTCTTTATGTTGGTGAACCATTCCCAGGAGTGTTAATCTCAGCCATGTCCTGGCTCTCTACGTCTCCGTGACTTGACCATGTCACATCTTGGCTTCATTTGCTGTCATATCTACAGCCAGTAGAAAGGTTGTCTGATCTGCTGCCGATAGAATGGATGTATGATCCACTGGCTGTCTGATCTCCAGGATCTCAGCACTGTGTGATATGTCTGACGCACGGGGTCGTTGTCCTTCTGTCTCGAATGGGGTCAGATATTTTTTATTAATTTAAATGTTAAAACACGTCATCTAAACACAATCTGTTTTGAAAGTATTAGTCAAAATGTTTTAAAGTACCACTCAAAATCAACTTATTGAAATGGTAAAACTATTGTTTTATTTTAATGGAGGAAAGAAGGCACGAAATGAGCCGAACCAATTGTACTTTGAACTGTGTTGGTATTTAATATATGAGACGGTAACCAGGAATTTCAAATGCAATTGGTTGGCAGGCTCAGGCATTCACTAGTGTTTTGTATTTGAATATTGAATCTTAACATTTTGAATGGATTCTGTTTAAAAATTGCAACTGCTTATTAAGTATAGTTCTGTTAGTATTAATTCTAGTAGTAAGAAGATATAGGGGTAAGCACAAGTCTGCGAGTATTGCACCAGCAATGTTTTAATTATACTAATAAGGAAATGTAGAAATAAATGTTAATTAATGCAAAATGGACATCCTTTTTATGGCTACCTGCTGCCAGCCAGGTTCATTGTCATACGTAGGTCTGCATGTATCTGAGAATGAGACTGTTCAGTCAGTGGCCTGCGTTGAAGCGTTATTGCATTTTGTGTGCCTCGGCACTGTGACGACTCAGGGAGGGTCTATGTCTGTACGTCACTGCCGTGTGTGTGTGATTAAGTTGTGTAGGCCGGCTGTCTCTGCACAGCCACAAGATGGCTAAATTGAATTGCGCGTGCTGTACTAGTGCTCGAGTGATTGAACCATTGAAATGCATGTCGTGCCGTCGCGACATATTACTATCATCCTCATGCTATGCGCCCGTCACCAGCCTGGCAGGCTTGTGTGACGATGGTCGGTAGGTTTCTCCGCAGGTGGCTAGCTGTCTGGTTATGTCTGTCTGTCTGCCCGCCCGCCCGCCCGCCCGCCCGCCCACCCGCCCGCCCGCCCGCCCGTCCTTGTGTTTCTCTCTGTCTGTCTCTCTGTTTTATGTCTCTGCCTTTCTGTCTCTCTGTCTTGGTCTTTATTTTTCAGTCTGTGTGTTTCTGTGTGTCTCTCTCTCTCTGTCTCTATCTTTGTTTTTTACAGTCTGTGTTTCTGTATCTCTGTCTCTCTCTGTCTCTACCTTTGTTTTTCTGTCTGTGTGTTTCTGTCTCTCTTTCTCTCTCTGTCTGTCTGTTTTGATGTTTCTGTATCTCTGACTGTTTTTATATCTCTCTGTCATCCGATCTCATTGTCTTTCTGTAACTGTCACTCTCTCTCCCTTACCCTTGTGTATGCTTGACCAGATGACACTGCAGATATTTAAATCAGTATCTCTCTCTATATCTCTCTGTGTCTCTGTCCTTACAGCAGTCTTACCTCTGGAGAATGACCCGTAGGTAAATGTGTCAGTGTCATCACTATCTCTCTCGGTCTCTGTCACCCTGTGTTTATCTGTCACCCTGTCTCTGTGTCAACCTGTCTGTCTCTGGTTTCTATGAGTATGTGTCACCTTATCTCTACGTGTCACCTTGTTTCTTAGTTTCTGTCCCTAAGTCACCATATCTATGTGCCATCCTGTCCCTATGTCACCATGTCTATGTGCCACCCTGTCCCTATGTCACCATGTGCCACCCTGTCCCTATGTCACCATGTCTATGTGCCACCTGTCCCTATGTCACCATGTCTATGTGCCACCCTGTCCCTATGTCACCATATCTATGTGCCACCCTGTCCCTATATCACCCACCATGTCTATGTGCCACCCTGTCCCTATGTCACCATGTCTATGTGCCACCTGTCCCTATGTCACCATGTCTATGTGCCACCCTGTCCCTATGTCACCATGTCTATGTGCCACCCTGTCCCTATGTCACCATGTCTATGTGCCACCCCTCCCTATGTCACCATGTCTATGTGCCACCCTGTCCCTATGTCACCATGTCTATGTGCCACCCTGTCCCTATGTCACCATGTCTATGTGCCACCCTGTCCCTATGTCACCATGTCTATGTGCCACCCTGTCCCTATGTCACCATGTCTATGTGCCACCCTGTCCCTATGTCACCATGTCTATGTGCCACCCTGTCTCTATGCCACCGTGCCTCTGTGTGCCACCTGTCAGTGTGTGTCACTGTATGTCACCGTGTCTGTCACAGATGTACTCGAAGGAGGCCGTGGACCACGTGCAGGAAGCGCTCACAAAGTCTCAAAAGGACGGTCACTTGCCAAACAACATATTCGAGGTAGGTTTGTGATCACTGCCACTGCCAGGCTGCACTTCAAAACCTGTGTTGTTGTGTTATAAAACAACACATGATTGGACAGCTCCTAGATGGTGATCAGTCCGGTGATAAACTTGCTAATTTCAAGGGTCCATCAGGTTGTTTGCAGCGGCCATTTTAAATTGGCCAGAACTGCATTGGACAGACGTGCTCCCTTCTGTAGTCAAAATTACCAGTAGCCATGGCACGCTGGCTTTCATATTGGGATAGACCATAAATTGGACAATGTTATTGGTTAACCAGAAAAAATGTGCTTACATGTGATTGGTCAAAATGTTGGACTTAAGTCACTTGTTCGTCCAAGTTCACACCACTTAATTTGAATGTTGTAACTGATAGGTTACTGGTCAATGTACTCCCAAGTATTTATATTAGTCATATTTTTAGTGCCAATATCCTTAACAAATCGATGCCTGGTTTGTTAATTTGATGTTGGTCTTGTAATAATGAAAGTATTTGCAGTTTGCTTCAGTGAATAATTGTGACAGTTGTCGACTGATTTTCGGATGCATTGTGCAATTTCGTATGAACTGTGATTACCTGTGAAGTAAATAACTGTGATATCAATGACTGAATATCTGTATCAGTGTGTTGTGGATATCTGTATCAGTGTGTTGTGGATATCTGTATCAATGTGTTGTGTGAGACTGCCTTGCTAATAGATTCATGTAGTTAGTGTGATTGAAATATTACACATTGTAACGGTGATCACTTCATAACAATCCATCAAGTCATAAGTAGTAATATTAATAATATGTATGATACTATTTACGAATGTATTATACACATATTGCATATTCTATATGTGGTTTCAATCAATATGTCATGTAAGCTATTTTTAACAAGGGAAGTGTTATATTTCTTGAAATGTTCATATTTGTGTAATATGTTAGTTCTCAGTTTACATGTAATGACTCGTACAAATGTTCATGTCAACATGACATCTCTATTAGAGCCAACGTCACGCGGTCGCTCTAATGAGGTTGTCACTCCTTCATGCCGGCCGTATGTTTTCTGTTTTCAGCCATATATTACAGAAATTAAAAAATCTTTACGAGGTCCATTATTTAAAAAATTCTTAGCAAGGTAGGTTGGTTACATTGCATCATTGCACCGAATGCCTTTTTGATGGCTTCCTCTGAACTCTGACAAGTTTGCAATTCGCTGCTGTGAAACCTGTTCTTGCATTTTTCGTCTGCCTGTGAGGTTTACTTTATTTTGGCACTTGCTAAATTTCACCAAAATTTTGATGTGTTTAAAATTCAGACGAATGGGTCGATAACGGCCATGCAAAGTTGCAAACTTGGCAGCCAGGGGGCGCAGTCATCCATGCTTCTTTAACACCGCTAACACCTTTGTACTTATCTTGTCTGACACACAGCTCTATATCGAAGAAATCTGTAACTCCCTAAAGGGTGAACTGTTTGATAAGTTTATAGAGAGGTATGTTCTGGTTTGGTAATTAGCATGACGGTTATGTTGTGTTTATGTTTGTGGTGGGTTAGGTTCGTTGTCGCGAATTCGTTAGGTCGTAGCTGTTTTCGGTGCTTGTTTCGTGTCAGACAAACACACACCACTACGTTGCCCTCCGACCTCATTTGCAGATCTTTGCCACTTTCTACTGTTCTCTGTGTGGTGTATTACGTGATGCTGTTGTTATATGCAAAAAAATTAAATAGCGTTATTTGTTTTTGATGCTAAAAACATGCGACCAAAATTTAGGTTATGATATTTATTTTCGTCATCGCTCGAATATCATAATTCTTTCTGATGTAACAATCAGTGTTTATAACAAATGCAAAAACTTTGTATCTGTGTCCAGCAAATTTTAAGTTGTCATTAAGTTCATGGCACATGGTGCTGCCATCTACCAGATCATAAGAGTATTACAGTAGTGCCCCCTGTCTGGTTTTGTTGACAACATCGTGTTAAAATACCACATTACCGAGAATACCTACTGCTGCTGCTTAGTTTCTTCTGGTAGTGTATTTGTGTTTGCATCTTTTAAAGTTACACCAGCTGCATGGTTGGCCAATTTTGATTAGCAGAATATGGTTGTAGTTTTTATTTTTGTAACAAAAACAGTGCAATGAAAATTTACGTTATGATAGTAAGTCTATATATGTTTGTGTTTGATATACGATACGTTTGGCAGTAAAGATTCACATTCTACACTGGACAGACGTGTCACGCTGTGTTGAGTGGTTATGTGTCGTACTATGAGTGTACTGTGAGGTGTATAGTGTGAGTTGTCAGTCAACCAACTGTATCCTAGGGTTCTTTATCAAGGGTCTATGTGTGTAAGTTCGAAACGGCAGCAAGACGTTTCGAACCCGGAATTTCTCTATTGAGAATCCGGCGCTGTAAACAATAAACCACGTTGTTTCGACGGAGAAAAATAGTGGTCTATACCCAGTGTTGATCACGAGTAGGAGTCGACCGGTTCTGGCCGCGGAAAGGCCTGGCACCCTGTAGCCAGAAAAACATGTTGGTGCAAACATGTCAGTGTGTTAACGCATTAACACACCGTGTGTGTGTGTGTGTGCGTTCTGCGTCACCCACAATTGTCCCATCTATCATAATTATCATTCGTAATCATTTTGTGCTGCCAGCACTGGAACGCAATGGAACTGGCGGCTGTATGTGACTGCTTCAGCCCAGTGCTGTGCCTGCTCAAGTGAGGCAGTTTCCTGTCTACTTGTGCGTAGTGTTGCGTGGACGAAGATTACGGGTTCACGTTGCTGCGGCTGACATTCCTACAATTGGAGCCAGTTGTCGAAACTGAATGTGCATTCGAGCGGGTGACCGAAAAACATGGACGTGATCTCGCTACCGAGAAACACGGGCATAATTATGCACCACCTGGTGACAAATACACTCTTGCGGATGTGTTGTTATCAACTTGTGTGGGCTGGGTATAATAGTTACGGAAATGTGACGGTAAAAATTCCCCTGATTATTCCGTTGACATGTGATATTCGGCCTTTCTTTCCCGGTTAATGGATTTGGTTGTTTTTGCAGTTTTCGTGTTTGTGAAATTCTGTTTGTATTTGTGTTTTGCATTTGTTTTGTATGTTATAGTGGTCCTGTATATTGTTGTCATTATCTAATATTCATTTGTTTGTCCCTGTAGTTAGTCCTATATGGTGTACTAGTTTTGTACGTTGTCATAGCGACGGTCCAATGTATTGTTCTTGCGGTCCAACATTAATTTGTTGCTTTGGCGTTGTATTGGTCCTGTTTGTTGTCCAGTCGGTCCACTTATTCATTTAATTGGTCCCGTGTTGTTTTACTGGTCCTGTGTTGGTCCTCGCATTAAGCCTCCGTGCTTGTGTCTGCATATTATTGTGGTCCTACGTTGCATTCTTGTGCACACTGAAGGTCTGTATAGCAAAACAATGCCTTTTATCATCATTTTGGACTACCGCTCATACTGAGAACCTAAACGCAATTTTTTGGGGTCAAAAACAACATTTACTATTGTGAAATGCTATTTTAAAATAACTGCATTTAAACTGTGTAAGAGGTGTAATTACTACATCGTTTGTCCCAGTAGCACACTATTTCCCAATCAGTTGATGTTGTTGTGCTTTGACATGTGTAACTGGGGAAACTGTTAGAGCAGTAAGCCAAAATTTATGATGTCCGTATATTTATTGTAAACTTCGAACATGTTCAAATTCTGTGATGTTGTGATTTTGTTTTATAAATGATGTGATTGTTTTCAGCTGGAAACACAACACACATGACTCGCCATAACTATGTTGATTTGTTTGGTTTCAGTGAGAAATATACGAGGTTTTGCCAATGGAAAAATTTAGAACTAAATATTCAGGTGAGTGGGAATGTTTCTGAGGTGTACAGAATGTATGGGCCACCAATGTTGGTTGTTATTGTTAATCCTGTGGTGGCCCAGAATAGCCATCGCTCTTTCTCTCAAATACTGGACGGGGCCCTTTGCAGGGCATTTAAAGTCCAACGAGAATTTGTGAGTTCACTACAGGTTACACATTTACACCCTGTGTGGGATCTTTTACTTCCCCTGGCGTAGACTCCAGATAGAATGGACCATCGGCTTTTAGTGTCTCTTCCGAAAGACACAGGCAAATGTGGGGTGAACAAAATTGCCTAAGTTTTGAAACGACGGCAGGTGGGATTGAACCACTGTCCCCTCGATTGACAGTCCAGCACTCTGTCACATGACCACCGCTTCCCACGCTCACTTAGTGTATTTCTTCCCCAGTTTTAAGGATTGGCTTTTTCAGATATGTGGCTTAGGGTTTCCCATCTAACAAAATTAATATTGGCCGTCTACATATCAAGATTGACCTTCTATATATTATAGGATTCACATGGATTGGTCTTCCTGATCTCCTTGTCTCACAATTGGCCTTCCCCATCACATAGCACTGGCCATTTATCAAGATTGGCTTTCTCATCTCCAAATTGGCCATCCACATCTCTTAACACTGTCCTTGACCATTTCTCAAGATTGTCCTTCCGTATTTCTTAGCAGTGGCCGTCTTTGTCTCAAGATTGACCATCCTCATATCTTAGAATTCCATTGGGGCCATATGCTATAAGACCTAGAGTTATCTGTCACCAAACGAGTGACAGATACAAATGACACTGAAGCCGCCATTGACACATGGGTACAGGCCGCCATTGACATATGGGTACAGGCCGCCATTGACATATGGGTACAGGCCGCCATTGACAACTGGGTACAGAGCCCACAGTGATCATGGTGGATTAAGATGAGTTAACTCACTTTCTCATCACAACGGCCGCGGTCTTGCCGAAGTGTCAGAACCAGTCGTGTGTTATTAGGACCAGTATAGTCATTTGCACCACACCTGGCTGTGATGACACATCGATGTAACGTGTTGACTGATATAACATGTCGGTGTATACAACACTACATGAAACAGATGTGTTTTTGGCATAAACATGACCTAGCAACATAGCTTCATGCACATACCCCACTGTCCATCATTCTGACCTGTAACACCTGTTGTGGGCAGGTAGAAATATCGGTTGACAAGTAAATTAAAATGGATGGAGCCAAAAAACGTCTTCCAAAATTGTAGATGTTGTCATAAAACATTTTAAATCATTCAGTGTGTTGAGAGTATTCCTTTATTCCCTTAATATTTCTATCCCATTATTCCCTTAATATTTTTATCCCTTTATCCCCTTAATATTTATATCCCATTATAACCTTAATATTTCTATCCCTTTATCCCCTTATTATTTCTATCCCTTTATTCCCTTAATATTTCTATGCCCGGGCTTTGTATCATGAACAGCATCTGTTATACTTATAGACACATAAAGTGGTAAGCCTTGCTTGAGCCAGTATGGAGTATATGTGTACCGTAATTGTCCTAATAAACGCACATGGCCTAATAAGAGTAGACCCTGTTTTATTAGCAGCTGACATTAATCAACATCTCCAAGATCAATCTTAAGCCGTGACTTTCAGATTCACAGTTTATTGTAATTTACTTTATACGGATGTGACATTAAATTCAAAGCTCAATGGTGGTAATCTATGTACAATATTTGACTCATAACTTGCTTTACATTTGTTGTAAAAATGGTCAATCAAAAGAAGAAAATTATCGAATATATTTATTATTAGTGAACAATAAATGTTTATTGTACGATATTGCAAAATGTGTGAATTTCGCCATCTAAAAATAACTCGCCAGATAAAAAATGGACATAATTTGGGTGCGTAAATGTGTTGTCACCAAGTATGAAAAAATTGAATTGAAACTGAAGTAGTGCCATCTAGTGTGAAACCATTGAATCATTTTGAGAAAAACCAAAATGGAGTAAAGATATTAGAAGCATACTTTGTTTGTGAAGTATCTGCAGACATGCTGTGTCTGATAGGATGGATGTGGTAGAGCTGCGTGTAATTATAATGGCGCTGATATTACTATCGTGCCAGACACGTATTTGTGATCCCTCTACAAGGTGTCATATCCCATTCCATCTTCTGGACACGGCTGTGGCACGGCTTAATGCTGGCCCCAGGCACGTCTGTCTGTACTAATATAGTTATCTAAGACATCACGTAAGACGGGGCTGGAGCATCCACTGTCAACACTGTGCCCTGAATGCATCCGATGCATCATCAAATTTGACGCCCCAGCACTGCGATGATGTATCTGCTGCGAGACAGTCTACACATGTCAGTCCACAGCACACACCTCTCGTAAGACTTAACACGGCTTCATCAACACGGTTAACACACTGCAAATGCAGCGCTTTGATCGCTAAATGTGTAGTGTGCGAACGGTTTATGGAGTCGATTAAATAAAACATGTGTACGTGTTCGTTTAAACGGCCGAAAGAATTGATTTTCATTGTCACATGTCGTAGTGTCTGGTCATTTGAAGCTGGTTGCCGGTTAGATTTCAAACATACTGGATTTGTCAGTGATATTGGTTTTGAAAAATCCAGGATTTTTTTTAATATCAACGCATTTGTATGCATGATACGTGCATTCACATGAGGATTCCAGTTTTTAGAATCACATGATTTCATTCTGGATACTGCAGAATGTACACTTTATTATACTTAGTTTGCTGATGCCAGAAATACACATGAAAGCGTGGGCGCATGTGCACACATGCACGCACACATGCACCCACACACATACACACACACAGTGCTGCACAAATAAGGTGTCATAGTAGATGGTATGTAGGTTTGAAACAAATTTAAAATGATATGGTCAAAAAATTAACTAAGAATAAGAAGGGCGCTTTTAGGAGTGGCAGAGTTATGTCTCAACAGTTGCCCACTGGCTATTGTCCTGTCTCATGTCCCACAATGCATCATTGCTCCCGTTTGTTCAGGCACTAGTCACACATCCAGCTTTACTAAATGTCAGTTGTGTCCTTTTTCTAGCGTTTATAGACATACTGAGGTGAACCACCTTCCAATCACTTTCTGCTATTCTTGTTTTGTTCGTCAGGTAGTTTTTTCAAACGCTAAGGGAATGGACCCATTGAATGGCTGAGGCAGTTAAAGGCAAGAGGTTTAGTGAGCCTCTGTCCTCTCTGCTGAGGCTCTCATTAAGTCATAAGTTGAGCGAGCCTCTGTCCTCTCTGCTGAGGCTCTCATTAAGTCATGAGTTGAGCGAGCCTCTGTCCTCTCTACTGAGGCTCTCATTAAGTCATAAGTTGAGCGAGCCTCTGTCCTCTCTACTGAGGCTCTCATTAAGTCATAAGTTGAGCGAGCCTCTGTCCTCTCTGCTGAGGCTCTCATTAAGTCATAAGTTGAGCGAGCCTCTGTCCTCTCTGCTGAGGCTCTCATTAAGTCATAAGTTGAGCGAGCCTCTGTCCTCTCTACTGAGGCTCTCATTAAGTCATAAGTTGAGCGAGCCTCTGTCCTCTCTACTGAGGCTCTCATTAAGTCATAAGTTGAGCGAGCCTCTGTCCTCTCTGCGGAGGCTCTCATTAAGTCATGAGTTGAGCGAGCCTCTGTCTGCTCTGCTAAGGCTCTCATTAAGTCATGAGTTGAGCGAGCCTCTGTCCTCTCTACTGAGGCTCTCATTAAGTCATAAGTTGAGCGAGCCTCTGTCCTCTCTGCTAAGGCTCTCATTAAGTCATGAGTTGAGCGAGCCTCTGTCTGCTCTGCTAAGGCTCTCATTAAGTCATGAGTTGAGCGAGCCTCTGTCTGCTCTGCTAAGGCTCTCATTAAGTCATAACACTGTGGCAAGATTATTGATGGAACTATGGAAATTATCAGCAGGCTACAGTAATTAGCCAACTGCTGCTAATTAACTACAATTAACTTGAAGGGCAAGACTTCAGCTGGAGTGACCGCCTCCCTCCAATTGATTCCTCACTCGCAACGTTGTTTCGATTGATAGATTTTGTCAATAAAGGTTGGTTCAGGCTTCCCTCAGAACTGCCAGTTTTGTGTATTTGATGGTTGTTTCTGTCGTGTAATATTTTTGAGGGAAATATGTAAGATTATCAAACAATGAAAATACATTTACTTAAAAGAATGTTACTGACAACAACATCCAGAATAAATATTTGCTAAATGTTCCCAAAACGGGTGCCACCCGATTGAACACTTGCCACTTGTTGACAAACTCAAAGGAAGAAAAATTAAATAAAACTGGTGGGAATCACAGATTTCATACAGGCAACCTAATGAACCTATCTGTCTAACAGGCTCAAGCTGTTGCAGCAAACATCTGCTTGGGTGTGGCAAAACGTGGATGCATTTAGTGCAATAGTTCATTGCCAGGGTTTTAGTGAATAGATGGTCCTGTTTGTGATTGACCACGGCCATTCCAGGCCTGGACAGAGCGGCCAGCATGACCGTTCCAGCACTGGACATAGCGGTCAGCCGCGACCGTACCAGGACCTAATCGATTACTTACCTACTGCCTGTCATGCCTAGTGGTGTTTAGGGCAGTGATGAAGTTCCTCCACGCCAGTCTATCCCTTGTCAGTCTCTCGATGGTGCCCCAACTGTGTCCTGTCTCCTTCATCGCCCATTTGCACTGTTCTGGTGATAGATGTGTCTTTCTGTAGCATGTGGCCAGTCCTCCACTTCCATCGTCTTCTGGTGATAATGGTTCACATGCTTTCCTGATTGGTCTCTTCCAGTAGTTGCTCACTGGAGATTCTGGGTCGGAATATCCTCAGGATTCTCCGGAGACTGGTTATATGGAAAGAAGATAGTCTGGATATGTCTAGTTCTGTCATATGCAAGCGTTTAGATCCGTGAAGAAGGATGGTTACTATTACTACAGAATACTATATCGCTCTCTGATTCGTTTCTTCATACACTTGCTACACAATCAGTTAAGAACAGTATATTAAAAACGAGGACCAGATAATTGATTCAATACGGAGCTACGCTCAACAGATCTGTCGTCCATCCTGTCTCTCTGGGGTGACGACTGTCTCCTTGCTGTCAGCAGTCTCACCTTATGCTACAGCGTCTCTAGGTTCATTCTGTGCAATGTGATGCTTGCATCGTGCTGGCGTTTGACTGGAAGTCCTAGTTGAGGGTCATGTTTTAGAGAGCGTGGCATGCCTTCGCTACGTTGCCTCACGTCTTGGGTTCCGTCTCATCTGCACTCGTTTTCAACCACGGGAAGTTGCTCTCATCTTTCTCCCTCATGGCCGTAGTGAGGCAGACATTGATAGGTTGCACTTGTCCTTGTACTCCTGTCACCCCTATTGTTCCCCCTGGACACTTCCCCCTGGACACTCCCCCTGGACACTTCCCCCTGGACACTTCCCCTGGACACTTCCCCCTGGACACTTCCCCTGGACACTTCCCCCTGGACACTTCCCCTGGACACTTCCCCTGGACACTTCCCCCTGGACACTTCCCCCTGGACACTTCCCCTGGACACTTCCCCTGGACACTTCCCCTGGACACTTCCCCCTGGACACTTCCCCTGGACACTTCCCCTGGACACTTCCCCTGGACACTTCCCCTGGACACTTCCCCTGGACACTTCCCCTGGACACTTCCTGACACTTCCCTGGACACTTCCCCTGGACACTTCCCCTGGACACTTCCCCCTGGACACTTCCCCTGGACACTTCCCCTGGACACTTCCCCTGGACACTTCCCCTGGACACTTCCCCTGGACACTTCCATCCCTGGACACTTCCCCTGGACACTTCCCCTGGACACTTCCCCTGGACACTTCCCCTGGACACTTCCCCCTGGACACTTCCCCTGGACACTTCCCCTGGACACTTCCCCCTGGACACTTCCCCCTGGACACTTCCCCCTGGACACTTCCCCTGGACACTTCCCCTGGACACTTCCCCTGGACACTTCCCCTGGACACTTCCCCCTGGACACTTCCCCCTGGACACTTCCCCTGGACACTTCCCCTGGACACTTCCCCTGGACACTTCCCCCTGGACACTTCCCCTGGACACTTCCCCTGGACACTTCCCCCTGGACACTTCCCCTGGACACTTCCCCCTGGACACTTCCCCTGGACACTTCCCCTGGACACTTCCCCTGGACACTTCCCCTGGACACTTCCCTGACACTCCCGGACACTTCCCCTGGACACTTCCCCTGGACACTTCCCCCTGGACACTTCCCCATGGACACTTCCCCATGGACACTTCCCCATGGACACTTCCCCATGGACACTTCCCCCATTGCAGTTAAAAGACACACATTTTCCCAGGTCTGTGTAGGATCAGATTTGTAACAGTGAGTGTCAATGACATATAAAAAGAATTGTCTGCTCAGCACAAATTACCACCCGTCTAAAACCAACTGTGCCTGTCTGAAAGATGGGTGGCTGGGTGAAAGGATAAATATGTAGTTCTCTGGGAAACCTTGCTATAGTCAGTGGAGACACTAACCCTTCCACAGTTTGACCTCAGTGTGCCAGAACATGTTTAAATCATGTCCTAACATTTCAACATTCATCATATCAATATCAGCTTTTAATGTCTAGTTATTTAGATGTTTACTATTATACTACTATATGATTATAATAATTATTTATTTTAAAATTAATAGCATGTAATTATGAGTATTAATTTGTTTAAATTTTACATTTTTATTTAAGTTATTTGCTTTACAACTATTGCTACCCCATGTCTGATTATATATATATATATATATATATATATATATATATATATATATATATATATATATTATACAAAAGCCATAGTCACTATTGTTATAACAAGGTTGTCATTCACTTGCCTACGTGAGCTAATGATAGCTGTCATTCGGTGTAAGTAATCGATAGTGTTTACAAAAAACATGTACAAGTATCAGGCAGAAAACTTACTTCGGTCATGGTTTATAACTTTACACACTGGGACAAAAGCGATGCCCCCAATACACACATGGACATTTGATATAGGAAGCAAAGGAAATTAAATACGTTGTGTTGGGGTAGTTAAATATGAGGTCCTAAATAAGTTACAGACATGGAACCAAGTGAATTAAATGCGAGATGTCAATCATGTTTAATATGAGACCAGTTAAGATTGGGTGTGAAACAAGTTAAATATGGGGTGCAGGGCAAGTTAAACATGGGGTGCAGGGCAAGTTAAATATGGGGTGCAGGGCAAGTTAAATATGGGGTGCAGGGCAAGTTAAATATGGGGTGCAGGGCAAGTTAAACATGGGGTGCCAAGGAAGGTAAATATCTGGTGCCAACCAAGCTAACTATGGGATGCTAGTCAAGATAAATATGGGGTGTGGGTGATTTGAATATGGGATATGAAACAAATTAAAATTGGGTGTGAAACATGTTACATATGGGGTGCAGAGTTAGTTAAATATGGGGTGCCAAGAAAGTTACATATGGGGTGCCATGTTATTGAGTGTGAAACTAGTTATAATATGTCGTGGAGCATTTTAAATATGGGGTGCAAAGGAAGTTGATTATGGGGTGTAATGCAATTTACATGGGTTCAAAAGAAGTTAAATAGCAGGTGTCGTCAAGTTAAATAGTGGATGCCAAATTATGGTGCCTGAAAGAAGTTACAACTGGGTGTGAAGGTGAAGGTGAAGGTGAAGGTGAAGGTGAAGGTGAAGGTGAAGGTGAAGGTGAAGCCTGTCAAGTACCGGAACCAAATAAGTGAAATATACCAAGTCAACAAGTTGGTTTAATTGCTAGTTTGATATTTCACTGTTATCATGTTAAGTATTAGTTTTGCCAGTTGTATAAAATGTAGTATTTGTGTCATATTTTGTGACAGTTGTATAAAATGTGGGTTTCTCTCTGTTGCAGTTAACAATGAATGACTTCAGTGTACATAGAATTATAGGCCGAGGCGGCTTTGGAGAAGTCTACGGCTGTAGGAAGGCAGACACAGGCAAAATGTAAGTTGACTCTACTTGGATATAATCATTTCCATGTAGACCTAATCCATATCAGTTCTGTCCATATGTTGTGTAGTGAGAAATAGACAGTCTGAGATAAACAATGTCATAATAAAAAATATATATATATAATAATGTTTTACTAAATTATTCATTACTGTTATCAATACATATACACATATTATTGTTACAAAATTATTCATAAACAAATTGTTAATTGTTTTTAACATTTACTAAACTATTAATCACAACCATAAGTATACATTCATTTATCAATAATATATTATTATGGAATTATTTGCTAGATTGATTATTATTTATGTATTTTTGTGACTAATAGGTAGTTTATTTATTTATTTAGTTCCTTCATTTTAGAAATGCTATATTATTTAATACCGTATAAATTTTAGTTATTTATATACATGTTACATACACATATATTTTATTTTAAAATGTTAGTATTGTTCTTATTGTATAAAATTATCCTGTTAATGTATTTTAATGGTAATATGTGGTGAAGCACCACAAACAATTATAAATATAGCACTATATGAAATAAAATATGACTAAAATATTATATTATATACAAGTGTCATGATAGTGATGTGAACAGCTAAAATCCCCTCCCTAGTATCAGCCGCACACATGTCCTGGGGATACTGGCCCCCAATTTACCAACTGGCAATGTATTTAATATATGGTGGTAGACTGGGCAGATGGGTCTATGTCTGATCTTTATGGTCTGTCTTCTATTTGTGGTAGACGGATTCGAGTTAAGTAGGGAGTGTGTTGAAGTTTGTGTGGGATGTGTTGATACGTGTGGGATGTGTTGATACGTGTGGGATGTGTTGATACGTGTGGGATATGTTGAGACGTGTGTGGGATGTGTTGATGCACGTGTGGAATGTTTTGAGATGTGTGGGATGTGTTGAGACGTGTGGGATGTGTTCATGCATGTGTGGGATGTGTTGAGACGTGTGGAATGTGTTGAGATGTGTGGGATGTGTTGAGGCATGTGTGGGATGTGTTGAGGCATGTGTGTGATGTGTTGAGACATGTGGGATGTGTTGAGACGTGTGGGATGTGTTGAGGCATGTGTGTGATGTGTTGAGACGTGTGGGATGTGTTTAGGCTTGTGTGTGATGTGTTGAGACCGTGTGGGATGTGTTGAGGCTTATGTATGATGTGTTGAGATGTTTGGGGTGTGTAGAGGCTTGTGTGTGATGTGTTGAGACGTGTGGGGTGTGTTGAGATGTGTGGGAAGTGTTTAGGCTTGTGTATGATATGTTGAGACATGTGGGACGTGTTGAGACTTATGTGTGATGTGTTGAGGCGTGTGGGATGTGTTGAGATGTGTGGGATGTGTTGAGATGTGTGGGATATGTTGAGACTTGTGTGTGATGTGTTGAGACATGTGGGATGTGTTGAGGCTTGTGTGTGATGTGTTGATATGTGTAGGATGTGTTGAAATGTGTGTGATGTGTTTAGGCTTGTGTGTGATGTGTTGAGACATGTGGGATGTATTGAGACATGTGGGATGTGTTGAGATGTGTTGAGACGTGTGGGATGTGTTGAGACGTGTGGGATGTGTTGAGACGTGTGGGATGTGTCGAGATGTGTGGAATGTGTTGTGACATGTGGAAAGTGTTAGGATGTGTGGGATGTGTTAAGTCATGTGAGTGGTGTGTTAAGTCATGTGAGTGGTGTGTTCAGGTATGCAATGAAATGTCTGGACAAGAAGCGGATCAAGATGAAGGGGGGAGAGACGTTAGCACTGAACGAGAGAATCATGCTGTCACTAGTCAGCACAGGGGTGAGTAATGCTCAGTACTTTTAAATGTATCTGATGACCTGAAATGGACTACAAACACACATGTGACACCATTTTCACCCACTTTCAAGGCATAACTAATAATGTCTATGGTTTTGGAAGACCTTTTTTTGCTCCTTCAGTTTTTTACCCATTCATCCGTTTTTACCTGTCCAAATGACGGGTGGACGGGTCTCTACATAAAGCTATTTTTGGAATGGCAGGTCATGTCACATATGTGCGTCTGTGTCACATGTGTATGTCTGCGTCATTGTGACACAGAGGTGCTGGTACAGTCAGCCAGGCCAATGACGTTAACACTCGGTGTCTGTCCACCAGTGGTTGTGTGACATGTGTGGTTAGAGGTTATTACCAGGCAACTCTAAATATTCGCAACCTTAGCAGGGGTATCACAGTAATCTGATGACTGCACTTGTCGACTCGATGCAACCGTACCATTGCCGACTGCACGCAGTGAGGTGGCATTTACCTTGTGCTGACCCCTGGTGGGTGGTTCAGGAGGTAGTCTGGTCGTCGTGTTTTAATCAATGGAATGTCAAGGTTGATGACATGCAGTAAACGACCAAGTGATAATGTCTTGTCTTAACATCCACCTGACTGACCTATTGGGAGACTTCCTACCAGTGAGCATCCAATGAGAACATTTAATTTTATGTTTTCGTTAGCATTGAACGACCTATTGCATGACTTCATTGTCATATTAGTGAATTACCAGCAAGAACGTTTAGTTTGACATTTCCGTTGAACAATGTGCTGACCCCTGGTGTGTATTTTTTGCAGGAGGGCAGTCCGTTCATCGTGTGTATGACATATGCGTTCCAAACGCCCGAGAAGCTCTGCTTCATCCTTGACCTCATGAACGGTGGTGACCTCCACTATCACCTGTCTCAGCACGGTGTCTTCCTTGAGAAGGAGGTTCGCTTCTACGCGGCCGAAGTGATCCTCGGCCTCGAGCACATGCACAATCGCTTCGTCGTCTATCGGGACTTGAAGGTCAGTTGGCTCGCACAATTTTCCTTACAATACAATACAATACAATACGATAGCGTTTAATGGCCCCTAAAGGGAAATTCAACTGGTAGAAATTTACATTAACGTAAATAACGATATTGGTTTCTTTATATAACAATGTTAATAATAGTAATGGTGGTCGTAACCAGAAATGTTCCACAGTTCGTACTCATTTCCCCATTGTAGTACCCCCGCCCCCCCACCTCCCTCCCCGATCTTGCTTTGACCCACTTGATGGAAGTTGGCAGGAAACTATTGCAATATCGGTTTGTGGATGCTTTTCTAGACAGCCACATTTAGTTAGCACAGAATAAAACTCGTGCAGTGGATGAGATGTGTCTTTTAAAATGTCTGTTGGTAGGATTCTTTGTTTAATTGACCTGTCCAGTTTGTCACTTTTTGCCTAGAACCAATGTCCGTCAACCCATTCAAAATGGCTGCTGGACACATGAAGTGTTCCGACATTTTGTTGTGTGTTTTGTTAAAACCCTAACTCTCAATTTTTTTATTTATGACAAAGACATCAGGAAAGGTTGTTTGCAAGAAAGGCATGTTGGTAGGATACATCACTAGGCAATAGTAATGTTATGTAAGGTTGGCTATGTCAACAGTTGTGAAGAGAAGCACGATAGAGGTGATGCACATAATTTGATTGTAATGTCAGCAATGTAATGCTGGGAAACTTCGACACATTGGCTTTGTGAATTTTTTATGAAAGTTTAATGTATTTGATAAAATATTTTACCCCAAGTCTGCGACATGCATAGAAGATTTTTACATAAACATTGGTGGTGTTTGCATTTTTGCGGAACATTTCCTTCTTCTACGGTATTGAAATTGTACTGTTACTAAAAATGGTAATGCCAATCAAATAAGGTACGAGTCACGCCATGTTATGACAATGACACATAGATGTCACTCATTGTTAGCCATTGTCACAATATCAACATGTTGTCACAATGCCCACCAGCGTTGTCACAAGCAAATCACTCATTGTCACAGTGCCCATCAACATTGCCACATTGCCCACCCGCGTTGTCACAAGCAAATCACTTGTTGTCACAGTGCACATCAACAGTGTGACATTGCATGCCATTGCTGTGACAATGAGGTAGCAGACATTCGTGACATGCTTTTGACTGTTTCAGCCTGCAAACATTCTCCTTGACGAGAATGGACACGTACGGATATCTGACCTCGGCCTCGCGTGTGACTACTCAAAGAAGAAGCCACATGCCAGCGTGTGAGTGGGTTGTTGGGGGTGGGTGGGTTGGCCTATGAGGTGGTGGTTCTATGACTTGCTAAATAGCAGGGCCTTGTCTAGGATCTCTCCACTGTGAAGCTAAGCTGGCTGCATAATTTATCTGAATTCTAAACACTTGTCTGGTTTATCTGAACAGGGTTAAGAATTCGTCAGTTTTTTACTTGTCCCGAGGGACAGAAAAAATTACACCTATCCGTAGAGCAATTCACTTGTCCCACATTACATTTCAAAACTTATTTATCTGTAATTAATTAACACTATTTCCAGATGAATAGTGTGTGCTGATAACTCTGACACAGACAATGCTAGACTTGGTAGGTTTAGCTGAGATGAACCGTGTTACCCTACACCCTAGCTAAGGTGTCCCATGAACAACACGTAACAATTTCACTTGTCCAGAAGCAAATGCAGTTGTTGCGGACAAGCGGAATTTTGAATGCTTCAATTCATTAAGAAACTGTAAGGATTTAAAAAATCATTTCATATATTTCTATGTCTACATTCCGTTGCAAATGTGTTTTATTAATCACTTATAACCCAGACAACATATCGAAAAAACCTCTGAATGCAGAGTTTCTAGTTCGTGCTCCCCCTATGCCGTCCATGGACATGAATATTCGGCTCAGTCCGCCAGACTTCAGTTTTATCTCACAAGTTCGATGCGTTTAAAGTCAACAGTCATTGTGTGGTCATATATTCATGATAATTGGGCTGCATACGTAATCAGCTACATGAAAGTAAGTTCACAGTGATTCACATAAACAGTTGTGTGTCAGCTTATTGTTGTGCAGATAATACACAAGTTATGCTTAAGTTAACACTGGAGTAGAGGAAGTACGTGTTGGAAATGGTCATGTTTTGATACAACGTCTGGAATGTGTACAGAGATTAGACATAATCCCACTGCCACTGGTGGTAACATGAGTGGCTGTTACAGGGTGTAACAGTAACATGAGGTGTTGTGTTACAGAGGCACCCATGGTTACATGGCCCCGGAGGTGTTGTCGAAGGGCACGGCCTACGACTCAAGTGCTGACTGGTTCTCATTCGGCTGTATGCTCTACAAGCTGCTGAAAGGGTCAGTTCCTACACAGACAAATACGTGTATGCACACACGCACACACACGCACAAACACGCACACGTGTGCACACACACAGACATAAACTCACACAAACATGCATGCACACACACACACGCTCTGCAAACACACATACGCATGCACACGCACGCATACACGCATGCACTCACACACTCGCACACGCACACGCACACACACACACAGAACACAGGTTCAGTAGAGTCCAAACATCTTTTGACACACATGCATTCACACATACATAAAATCTACTTGATTGTTTTATGAGGTATTTAAAATTTATGTGCGTTCACATTTTTACCAGACCTAACAGTGTAGATATGTATGCCCACATACAGTCCCATTGTGTGTGTACAATACATGTATGCATGCATGCACGCGTGCACGCACACACACACACACACACACACACACACATGTGTAAGAGAAACGTACAATTGACATATAAACGCTATGGTTCATTTCTGTACATTTTGTTCATAAGCGGACTTATCATGGAAAACTTACACATATATAAATACGGTATATATTAATAATGTGTTTTGATGTTGTTTATTTCTCGATATGACCTCTGACCTCATATAACCCTTTCCCATGTTCCAGACACAGTCCATTCAGGCAACATAAGACGAAGGACAAGCACGAAATCGACAGAATGACAATGACCATGGTACGTGTATCTAGCCAAGGACCTGCTTCCTAGTCCCTGTGTGCATCTCACAGAGGTGCAGGTTGCTATTGGCAACACTGTAGAAAACGTGCAGTATTAATTTCCATCTTCAGAGTTTTGGAAATCTTACTAATGTATGAAGAACTTACTAATATTTGTTACTCAACATTTGTTGTTGCTGTGGTGTTCTGTTAAGTTAAAAATAGAATTCTGTTGAATATCCACCATGTTATTGTGAAGCACATTGCACTGAGGTATTTAAAAGCAAGATTTATACTGGAAATATGGAGTCTGCCATGCAGGAAAATATAGGCTACCTGCATTGGACTTAATTTGATAGGTTTTATCTGGATCTGCCCAGTATTGGAAGTGTTTGACTGCTATAAGTTTGTGTTGATTGTTTTCTTACTAGTTTTCTGCACAAGAAAATACCAACTTTGTATAAACAATCTTTTTTGAAATAAATATGTATTACAACAGGCTACAGTTATAAATTTTCTAATACAAAAATTAAATTTTCTTCAGGAAATCACTACAAGGTTTTAAATTTGGACTAAAGCTAAAGCAAATATATTGGCAGAAAGGTCGCAAAATAAATCGTGGGGAAAATATCAAAACGTCAACAAATATGCAGCTAATTTTTAAACAGTATTGTTGATTTATCACCCACAAGATGATTATAATTTGTGTGAAGACTTTATCTTGGTATTGGCTGAAGATAAAATCAGTGACTTTATTTGGATCTCAAACTCAGCAACTCGGAAATCTATTGTGCTCTAAAAAGTATAAACTCTGTGTGCGTGGGTGCGTGTGTGTACGTGTATGTGTCTGCATGGGTGTGCATGCATGCGTGAACATAATTTTATATATCATTGTGACGATCACTGAAAGAATAATGGCACTGTCAAAGTCTGGCCTAAGATATATCCCTGTTTTTCTGAGTAGATGTTTGCTGATGCGGGGCTATGCCAGATCAGACTAATGACAGTCGTCATTTTCATGATAAAGCCTTACGATTTGTAGAAATGTGGAATTTTGTTTAATTAAACTGTTAAATGACAATAATATTTAATGACCTGGCAAATAAAATATTAACTGGTTGATTAAAATTATATAAAATCGTGTATAGTGTTAATGAAATGACAAACCAGATGTATGTAGCTTTAGCTTCCGAGTCCAGATGACAATTTAAATGTTTTAACAACTACCGGTAGAGACCAATTACATTTAAAATTGATTTTTTGAAGTTAAGAACAATCCTGCTGAGCTGAGTATTATTTTAAATAAAAATTTTGATTAGTAGTTTCGGTGGTCAAACTTACTTAAAATCAACGAGTGAAGATGGAAATATAGATGCATCAATTAGTAGGCTACATTTTTGCGTTTCTAATTTTTTTGCATCTTGTTTCAAAACTACCACACCTAATTTTGTGTCTGTTTTGTTGCCATTGCAACATCCGCATGGAATGACTTTTTAATGTCCTCTGTCTATACCATGTCAGATGACCAGCAAGTGTGTGTGTTTATTTGCCCGCCAAGATGACATTGTAACTTTCAGATAATCCATTTGCAAGTGACAACATCATAGGACATTTTATGATTACACCTTGTAGCCATGGTAACAGATAGTGTTGTTACTATTGTTGTTACAGTTGCAGACATATGTAGTTAGTAATTAGTTAAAACTGGAAATGTTCTTCAGTGCGACTCACCAGATGATGTTTTCTGTCTGAACGAACGTTTTCTGGTGTTCAACGACTTGTAGACTTGTATGCTTTCACTTTCGCATTGTACTTTCTGGAAGTCTCATGGCAACACTTATATTTATTATATATAATTATATGTATGCATTTCACTTGAATTTGTTTGTATATGCGTACGTTACACATGCATTTCCGCCTGATGTATGATTTTAAATTGGGCTATGTTTTGCGAGAGTCGGTTGATTTAGCATGAGTGAGTAACACTTTGTTGTTTCTTCTCTACCTGGGGCTTCTCTCTCGCCTCTCCAGACACAGGTTTGTCTTCTTTGCTGTATACTTTGATTGTCTTAGTCTAGAGCATGTTAGTTGGCTGTCGTACCCTTCGCCTTTCCCGTGCCTCGTTATCGCATCTTTCCCTTCACCCGTCATCGTTTTCCGCCATCCCTTTGTCATGATTTCCCACATTTTGCCCCACCTCATCGTCACGGTTTTTCCTCACTGTTATCATTTGTCGTATCCTTTTGTTGTGTTTTACCCCCGTCTTGTTGTCATGGTTGAGTCATGGTTTGTGGCATTAGTTTGGCATTGACACTGTGATGTGTTTGTGGGGTGGTTTCCCGTGTAAATGGTGTGCCATGAATTATAACTGGGTGTCAGAAGTGTGACGGTTTTGATCATGTATATTGTCATACAAATTAACCATGGTCCAAGCTCGCAACGAGAACAAGTATCAGTTCTTACACTTGTGCAATTTGACCACTGTTGAGTTTCTCGTCTTGTCAATGTGGTGACAGTGTTACTTGTCATAGCACTGTCATCCTAATGTCACCGTCGCTTCAGTCTTGTGTTTGTCCAAGTAGTCCTCACCTTCGTACTTGTGCTGTCCTCATCTGTTTGTCAGAGCCATCACAATATCACCTTCATCCCGACGTTACCATCGTCAGTGTCAGTGTCAGTGTCATCAGTTTCAACCTCATCACAATGTCACATCATCTGTATGGTAGTATCATCCCGATGTCACCTTCATCTGTATATCTGTGTCACCATAATGTGGCCCTCGTCCACAATGTAACCCTCGTCCGTGCATCAGAGTTGCCACAATGTCACCCTGTCCTAAAGTCACATGACCCACACTGTTGGTGACAGTCATTCACAAGGCATGTGTCAGTTGATTGTTGTTGTAATTTGTGATTCTCTTGGTCTGTTTACGTGTCTACATTTTTATGGCAAGTTGGTTTGTTCCGCATGACTGATTCCACCCCACCTCACGAGTCATGTGTCACATGACCAGTTACATGTCACATGACCATGCAGACTACGTACATGTCATGTCCAAGATTGTCACATGCATGGTTGCGTGTTTTGTTCCACATGACAAGTTCAGTTTCATATGACCTTATGTTCTGCATGACTGGTTCTATTCGACATGACTCATTCTATTCCACATGACTGGTTCTGTTCTACTGATCTGACCAGTTACATGTCACATGACTAGTTATGTGTCACATGATGGCTTGTGTATTCCGCATAACGGGTTCAGTTTTGTGTAACTAGTTATGTTCTGCATGACTGGTTCTGTCCCATGTGACCAGCAATATGTCACATGACCTGTTTAGTTCCAGGTAAATAAATGGCTGCTTTTGACACAAACCAGATAATAAAACAAAATACAATTAGCTGTTTAGTGACTTGGAACCTTCTTGCAAACTGCCTTGTATAAGTCGAACTATGTCACTTCTGTATGAAAAATTAGCAAATGTGCTGTTTGTGTGCATGAATGTGAATTTTAAGTTTGTGTGTGTGAGCTGTTTGTGCATACATCATAGGTTTGTGTGCATGTGTGTTAGATATGCATTTGGATGTCGCATGACTGTCCTGGAATGATCAGGTAGTTGACAAAGTCACCACAGGAAGACTACAGTGATGTACCAGGTGGTCATGTTCCACTCGAGGGCTGTGGGGACAATAATAATGAATTTTACTGTATTTTATAGTATATCCTAGTCCTACTTACCATATGTTAGGTTATATTGCTCTTAATAAAGATTTCCTCATAGGTATCTATATATATATTATATATCTATGATCTGACGTACCATTACTTGTTGATGCTGTAGTTTTCTTTTTAGTCAGAAAGTAAAAACTAAGCTGGAAATGTTTGTTGAAAGAATATGTCACAACAGGAAATTACTACCAGTTTTGGAATCAGGAATACAAGTAACCTGCAGTCTAAATAATCCCTCTTGATGTATTTCTCAACCAACTTTATTCCTGTCTTTCGTTACATTTTGATAGTTTTAGCTGTTTTCGTCAGACTTGGGGCACTAGATGGCGACATGGTAGTCATTTTGACCAAAACATCACGTGGAAACATTGTGAAAGTAAACAAAGTGGTGTTGACTGAGAAATATAAGAAGTGAAATAGAAACCTATAAGTCAACCAGTGATGGTGTGTTACAGCGTGACATTTGTAAAACTGTGTAAAATACGTAAACAATCCTAAATTACAGTAAAAATTCCTGAGATTGATTTTCCAAGGAGTCATTTCATACATATAAAAATAAAAATTCTAGGGCCTCCATCTTAGTCAAGTAATGTGACATCTTGAGGTGAAGCACGTGTCATAATTAGACAACTGTAAATGCTTGTGAGTACAGTAAGCACCAAGCTTAATGAATCACTTGGGATCATGCAGTTTATTTATTATATCCAAAATTCATTATATCTGAATTTGACCAGCTCCGTCTTTCTGAAAATATGTTTGAAATTGGTGATAACGAAAGTTTCAATCAAATGTTTAATCTGAGTAGTGATAAACGTCTGACGTAAAATTAGACAAATAGGACCCGATAAAAAAATGTTAATGTCTGTTTATTGTATCCGAAGATATTCCAAAGATTCTGGCCACTGGTACCAAAGTCATGTTACAAGTTTGTTTTACATAATTTATTTGGAATTATAAAATTAGGACAAGTAATTTTATCATGAATTTTGTTATAACCAAATTGATTATATCTGAGGTTTGTTGTGTGTGTGTGTAGTGTGTGTGTGTGTGTGTGTGTGTGTGCGTGCGTGCGTGCGTGCGTGCGTGCGTGCGTGCATATGTATATATATATATATATATATATATATATATATATATATATATCTGTGTAGCATGCAGTATCATACTCACATAATTTATTCAGAAATTAAATAAAAAATCTGGATCATGTAATTTATTCATTATAAGTGAGAATTTGTTATAAGCAAATTCATTACATCTGAGGTTTACTGTGCATGTACATATATATATATATATATATACATATAATGTATACATAATGCATCTGTGACGACATGTAGCATTAGTGTGGTGTTGTTATAGACAAGTGTTGACTGACCCGTTGTTTCTGTCTCAGAATGTTGAGTTTCCTGACTCGATGTCACCAGAGATGAGGTCTCTGCTCGAAGGTCTGCTCAAGCGCAACGTAGAGGAACGACTCGGCAGCCGGGGACGAGGGTACGTGTTGCTATGGCAACGGTTGCCACGACTACAGACATGTTCAGAATTACCCGTCAATGTTTTACACTGGTGCCCAATTTTTTCAACCACATCACTTGCCTTGATTACCCAGGCTACATGAGGTGGCAGCACTATAGCCCCTAACAAACGCCTGGGGAACTAATGCTCTGTCAATGTTGCCACTAGGGCGGCCTTACCCCAGAATGGGTAGAGACGTTAATTGGCTCTCAGGCTATTTGAAGAAAAACACTAAAATAAACGTATGCTTTTATAAGATAATACTATACTATTAAAAGTATTCAACATTAAAACTTTGAAAATAGTCGCTATTCAACATTAAACCTACATTCATAGAAAAATTAACATAACTACAAATTATGAAGCAGGAATTATGGCAGGATTAGCCACAATAATAGCCAGGCTCTGTGAGGTGGCAGTTCTAGATCCTCACACAGATAACATTCAACGGCAGACTAAGTCACCCAGCTGTCTTCTCTGTGAAGTTATGCAGCCGAGCAAGAATCGATTAAGCGAGACTACCTTGTCATCAGATATTTGTTGAAGTTGCCACCTCAGAAACTATTTGTCGGACCCTAAAATTAAACTAATGTTCTGAACGGGAAACAGTGGCGTTTAAGTAGGCACCCTGTTTAGACCTGATGGAAGTCATTCATCAACTAACTAACTACCTGGGCATGTGCTGTTTTAGGGCCCTAGAAGTGAAAGAACATCCCTTCTTCAAGGGCATTGACTGGAACCAGGTGTACGTACAGAAGTACCCTCCACCCCTCATCCCTCCTCGAGGGGAAGTCAACGCAGCCGATGCCTTCGACATCGGCTCATTTGATGAGGAGGACACTAAGGGCATCAAGGCGAGTGACAGGTAGCAGGGTTAACACCCCTGGCAGATGGGGAGGGTGGATAGCAGGGTTAACACCCCTGGCAGATGGGGAGGGTGGATAGCAGGGTTAACACCCATGGCAGATGGGGAGGGTGGATAGCAGGGTTAACACCCCTGGCAGATGGGGAGGGTGGATAGCAGGGTTAACACCCCTGGCAGATGGGGAGGATGGATAGCAGGGTTAACACCCCTGGCAGATGGGGAGGGTGGATAGCAGGGTTAACACCCCTGGCAGATGGGGAGGGTGGATAGCAGGGTTAACACCCCTGGCAGATGGGGAGGGTGGATAGCAGGGTTAACACCCCTGGCAGTTGGGAAGGATGGATACCAGGGTTAACACCCCTGGCAGATGGGAAGGGTGGATACCAGGGTTAACCCCCCTGGCAGATGGGAAGGGTGGATACCAGGGTTAACACCCCTGGCAGATGGGAAGGGTGGTGATATCATGGTTAACTCCCCTGAAGTGTGGATCAGATGGTTAACACCCCAGAAAGATGAGAAGGGTGGATAGTAAGGTTAACATGGGAAGAATGGATAGCAGGGTTAGCACCCCGGACAGATGGGAAAGGTGAATAGCAGGATTAGCATCCCAGAATTATGAGAAGGGTGGATAGCAGGGTTACCTCCCCGGAAAGAAGGGAAGGGTGGGTATCAGGATAGATCACCCCAGAGAGATAGGAAATGACGATAGTGACGCAGATTAATAGGAAGGGTGGATAACAATTTTAGCACCTCATGAAAATTGGCAGGGCAGATAATACGGTTATATAGGGTCACCCCATAATAATGGGAAGGTAGATAGTTGATGACCAGGTAAATTTAATGTTTACAGTGTTTTCTTACATGATATTTTTGTTAAAATGACACTGAAAACTGCATATTTAATTTAACAGCATGACTCGGTAAAGGTTAGTGAACTTGTTATGTGTGACCTAATTTTATAGTTCACTAAACTTGTCATGTATGACCTAATTTTAGAGTTCACTGAACTTGTTATGTGTGACATAACTAATTATATGGTACAACAAACTTGTCACGCATAACAAATCTGATGATCTCACGGTTCAGTGAACATATCACATCTGACTGTCCTTACGACATAACAATCCACTAAGCATATCACGCAAGACCAATCTGGAGATGTAAATGGTCCACAGTTGGGCGAGGCAGACCAGGACCTGTACAAGAACTTCCCGCTGGTCGTATCAGAGAGGTGGCAGCAAGAGGTGGCCGAGACGGTCTTTGACATGATCAATCAGGAGACGGACAAGATCGAACAGAAGCGGAAACAGAAGCCTCGCATTGACGACATGGAGGAAAATTGTAAGAGCACACAATGGTCTTTAACCCCTACACCCCAATAAACTCACCATGGTCCATTTCATTAGTTCTCGAATAGCAGACAGATAATGCTGAACATGAAATCTTCTATTAGTGTGAAATTTTAGCTTAACAATCATTTTAAAGGACATTTTAGATATATAATATTTATTTATATATTTATTAGTTTAACATACCCGGTGGGGTAATTATTTTTAAATAGATTATTTTTATTTTGAAGGACATCTTAGAGATATCATTTATTAGATAAAATTAATATTTTTTAATTGACAATTTATCGTGTTAAAGAAAATCATATAAATGTTTTTTATATATACACACATATATATATATATATGTACATATATATTTATATATATATATATATATATATATATATTGTATTTTATTGTATGTAGACATTATGTGACTCAAACGCCAGCACACATTTCTATCTGACATGTAATGTACGTTGCATGTTGAAAATGGCAGGTAAAGCTTTATCATTAAATGAAGCTTTCACTTACATATTTAAACACATTTGAGTGCCAATGAGCTGTCTGTTCCAGCCGTACCAACGGACTGTATTGTGGAGGGCGAGGTGCTCAAGCTGGGCGGGCCCTTCCTGCAGACGTGGCAGAAGAAACACCTCAAGCTGTACCCGAACCGACTAGAGTTCTATCATAAGACCCGAGACGGCCAGGTCGTCAAGGGCAAGGGCGTCGAGGTAGGTCCTGACCCTTGACCTCATTCCTGGCAACGCGTCGGGAACATGCATTTGTTGCTTGTCTTTAGTTTGTACTGTTGAATTATATGCTATTCAAGATTATTATATAATTGTTATCTTGGTGCAGATGGATTCCACTTGAGATTGATTTTTGTCATTTGATATTACGTTCTTATGACTACAACGTGCCTGGCAGTTTCTGTTGAGTTAGTCTATGAAAGTCAGGACAATGTTAGCAAGTTTGAAAGATTCCACCTGCAGCACGTTCAAATGGTAAACAAAACATCCAGTTTCAAAACAAAATTGATTGGCAATAATACCGAGGCGAGCAGAGTTAGCCGCAATACCTTTTGATGTTTAAGTTTCCCACGTTCTAGACAGCAGATGTCCCGTTACAAATTTCAACTTAGCTAATTTTGGGTAGAGGAGCTGGCACCCTCCCTGTAAAAGTGGCTACTAAGCACGTTTGTGTAAGCAGCCAGTGTTTGTATTCAACAGTGTCACTTCAGTAAGTGAGCCTGTCCGCCTTTGACCGTCTCCCGTCGTCACTTGGTCAAGTTCAGGAATAAAAGGCTCCTCTGAATAAATGAGTCTTCACAAGTCTTAAGGTGGTGTTTAGTTACCATGGCGACATGTAAACTGAGTCTTTCTTTCCAGTTGATCTCGATGATGGACATCAAAGAAGTGATCCCGGAATTCCAGAAGCTCAACAAGACAGAGAACTGTATAGTGTTTCACCTGAAGAGTGACGTCAAAGTGGCTATTACCTCTCCCGTGAGTCCGCAGTCGTCATTACCTTCCCCACTCAGCCAAAACCTGTTTTAATTTAAACCCACTGCCATCTTTTTAGAAGTTTCCAATTGATATTATCTGAAGAAAGAAAAAGTGAAGTTTGCATGGTCAGTGTTTCTAATGTGTTTTTGCAATGGTCCACATGGTTGCGCCACTTCACAATAAAGCAGTATATTTTGGGCTGGTTGGGCTTGTCTAATGTGTGAAAGGAGGTTGTATTTGCATTGTTTTTAATTCTGGAATGTTGCAGTTTTTACATGTGTAAATCCATTGTTTTGTGGACATTTTGCTGGTTAACATTTATCGGCTTAGGGATAAATAAATATATTAACAGTGCATTTAAAAAATACCCAATCTAGCTAAAATATCTCCCTTGATACTCCCCTCCCCTCCCCTCCCCTCCCCTCCCCCTCCCCTCCCCTCCCCTCCCCTCCCCTCCCCCTCCTCCCTCCCCTCCTCCCCTCCCCTCCCCTCCCTCCCCTCCCCTCCCCTCCCCTCCTCTCTTTCCCCTCTTTGGCCTCTATCTCCCTGTCTCGCCACCTCTCTCCCCTTCTATCCTTCTCCCTCACTCCCCCCTGCCTCCGCTAGCTGCCATATGCAGTGCCGCGACTGACCCGTGTGCAGTGCCGTGACGCGACTGACCTGGTGTGCTGTTGTAGGACCGGGTGCTGATCAACCAGTGGAAGGACGAGGTGGTCAGTGCATTCAGACAGTCGGCTCAGATCATGGCGAACATGAACAAGAAGGTACGCAACAAGTACGGCGCGGACTTTGGCATCGACAGCGGCCGGGACGATATGTTGCCGTTCGAACAGGGAAACAGTATCGGCAGTTAAGAGCCGGTGGCCTTGACCTTCAGGCTTGTCACCGTTGCCAACGACAACAAAGCGGATTGGCTACGCAGCAAGTGTGGCGTCGTCGACGTCAGTGACATCGCGTCCAGCCACGTGACCCAAGAGAGAGAGAGAGAGAGCGAGTGAGCGAGAGTGCGCAGGAACCGAGGTGGCTGGATGTAGATGGCGCCAGTGCATGCATTATGTCGATTCTGTCGCGACGCACACTCTGCAGCGACAGGACACTTGTATTAAATATGCCACATGGAGCTCTAGTCACACACAACCTTCGTAGCTTGATTCGGCTGCAGGACTTGCAAAATGTAGTCAATGTGTTTAGGCCCGTCTCTGCATTGAAGCGCGGAAGGTGGCCGTCGCTGTGAAATTCGGCTAATGCCTTCACCACAAGTCTTGCCCCAGACACGGGAGAGCTCGAACCACGAGGCAGTGATCGTCGATGGATCGCGACGCTGGACACGTCATTGATAATCCGATGAGATGATCGTGTCAAAGTCATTGCTGTGGGAACGCCTCTCGGAGGACGCAAGACGTGTCGCACGGAGAGGTGGCGTCATCTTGTGGTCAACTGACAGAGGGTGAATAGTGCATAATAATGACATGTGACGTTAAAAGTGGGGCGGGGGTAGGATCTTATGGTGCTGCCGGCGAATACACACGCAACTGGGACGGCAGACAATGTCTCAAACATGTACATAGAAGGGGGCGTCAAGAAAGGGCTCGACATTGGTGGGGTAATTTATGATCTGACTATATGAGTACGCGTATTTATTCCAGTTGTAGGTAGCGGCGTCAAAGTCGCGTTTCGTGGTTCAATATTTTCTAATGGTATCTTGTTGTGTGAGGTTGCTGTGATTCTACTCTGTGCAGCACATCATCGTCGTCGATGACGAATGACACAAAAACGACTTGAGTCATGTTCATAATGTGTAGAAAATAACAAACTACCGGAAGGAGGTTTTCAATTCGGAAACTGTTCTGTCTCGAAGTTTGGAACAAAATGTAAATGTGTTCATGTTTGCGTGAACATTCAGTACTAGTACAACAGATCAACCCAGAATTGTTGCAGGCAAGCAGTTGGTGATTATAGCGAGGTGTAGCACCATATTTGGGCATCAGAATCATTACCGACGTGTGTGATCTGTCTCTTGATATATGCCTTGTTTCTGCTTATTTTATTTACATAAAGTCGCGGGTCTGTGTAATCCTTCCTGTGATTTCTCTACGGAATTCTTCACTTGAAATCATGTAAATAAAATTTTGGAGATGGCATGTGAGGCAGCATTTAAGATTTCAACATGACCGAGTAAATTGTATTCACTATTTGTGAAACACAGATTGATTAAATTAAACAGATTTACGTGTCGGAAGTCTGATCGAACACAATTAGTTATGATTTATTGTTTTATGCAGATTGCCGAATGGACGTTAAGATTGTTATTTTGAAGTTTACACTTTGTTGAACAGGAAATCTGTTGTTAGGCAGGCCACGGTGGAAGTGTATATTTGTTTGTCTTGCCTCTGATGGAACTGTGTTGATTTTGTTACGATATATTACTGCGATATCATGCTCACTAGATGGCGCTACTGGCATCTTTATTGGCTTGTTATGGGGAGAATGATGTCCATAAACCAGTTTCATTCCTGACAACTTTGTGTGTCACACCCACAAAGTAGTTGCATTCTGTTGAATAATAATGTAAACAGAAACATAAAATTATTAAGCCAAAAGTTAGCGGTTATTTAAAAACAATACTGCAATCATGTGACTGTGGGAACATTTCTGTGTTAAAAATATTATTGTAGTTTCATGTGTTGATAGTTGTTTGTAATTCAAAAGTGTAATACCTTCCTGAATACACGCAGTCGCAGTTGAACAGTTTAAGTGATGCCATCTAGTGAGTACGATATACTTCAAGGTCACCTTGAGTGCTATGCATTTTCTTGCCACCACGTGGTGCTGCAACTGAGACAAATACCACTGAGAAATTATGATTGACTAAAGTCGGCTGGCATCGATGATAGCATTGGTTCTTTGGGTTGATGCCCACGGGTCACGTGCTCAATGGCAACTGTCGCCAGAAATTTTGAAAACAACATCGGTGCTTTTCTCATTTGATGGGTGCAGCCAGTACTTGTATGCTGAACAACTCGATTAAGACACACAGCAAGCGTTTGGTAATAATAGTTTAAACAGAACTCTTTGGAAACATCAGTTGACGTGATGAACCATGATATTTACCATGCACGACTGCAAATTTGCGGTGCTGATTTCGGTAGGCGCGAAACATTCCTGGTCGCATAATAAAATACATTGTTCGTTGCAGGCACTGACGAGGTAGATGCTTGTGGTTTGAATATAGCACCTTCGTCATGGTTTCACTTATTCGTTAATCGACAACCTAGCGGAACTGATCGTGCCGGAGTTTTGCAGAGCTGCGGTATGCCTTGTCATTTTCTTTGTCAAATTTAACGGTGTTGTATTTTATTCGTCGCCAGCAGGAGAACTACGAAATGTTGCGCGGCGGTTTCATGGACGGATTCGTTTTTCTAACTGGCAGAGCCATGTTTCCACGTGCCCATTATAATAGTAAAGGATGTTTTGGTGTCTGTAGTTGCGTCTGAGTCTCGTATCATTTCTGTATCGACGCCGACAGAAAACCAGCGCGCGCATGACGTTGAGCGTTGCCGTAGCTACGGAACGTAATACGTCGGCCGAATAATAATTAATTATATCGTGTTTATTATTTGTAACTGAATTTCAGTGGTCGATATGTAGGCGCGCGGTTTTGTGTGCCTGAAGCAAATTCGGTCTTGTAGCCCGGGAGTTGAGATCTCGGCGGACATGTTTTAGTTTTATCAACGGCGCGTTGTGTGCAGTCTCGCTACACTGTACAGGATGTATTCCTTTTCTTTTCGCTGTAAAAAGCTTCATGTTTTTATGTTACTCGCGACTTCCCGTAATGGATGGCCGCGTGGCGCGTCGTCGTTCTTAATATTAGTTTGTGTAATATATAAATAACGCGTTTATTTAAGTGATATTTCCTATTGTAAAGTATGTCATAAACGAGTCAGTATCTAACAGCCATCTTGCTTGTTTGCGTTATTTGTGCTCACCAGTTATGATGTGCATGCGTGCGTGTGTGCATTCGTGCGTGCGTGCGTGGGTAAATGAATGGTTCGTCCGACCCCCATGAAAGATAAAGGAAAGCATGGCACGGCAATCTTGCATGTCGCATAGATGACATAGCAAGAAAACGAATAAGAAAAAAACTACTGCCATTGTGCACGATGAATAAAAATTGATTGAAACATTCTAAAGACCCCTAGGGTCCTCCAGGTCACAAAGACTGGTAATTTAGAAAAAAGATTCCCTATTAAAAAAAGTTCAGTAATTTGTTTTTCAGATTTTGCATGGACGCATCTAAGGATAGTGTCACAAAAAATTGCAATTGACTGGTCATTGTTGTAAGGTCATCTCAGGGCCTCCCAAAAAGCTACATCTTCAGATGTTGCCTGTTTCTGCTTGCACTTGCAGCAGCTGACTGAGTGCTGACTGTTTCTGCTTGCACTTGCTGACTGAGAGCTGACTGTTTCTGCGTGCACTTGCAGCTGCTGACTGAGTGCTGACTGTTTCTGCTTGCACCTGTAGCAGCTGACTGAGTGCTGACTGTTTCTGCTTGCAGCTGCTGACTGAGTGCTGACTGTTTCTGCTTGCACCTGTAGCAGCTGACTGAGTGCTGACTGTTTCTGCTTGCACCTGCAGCAGCTGACTGAGTGCTGACTGTTTCTGCTTGCACCTGCAGCAGCTGACTGAGTGCTGACTGTTTCTGCTTGCACCTGCAGCAGCTGACTGAGTGCTGACTGTTTCTGCTTGCACCTGCAGCAGCTGACTGAGTGCTGACTGTTTCTGCTTGCACCTGCAGCAGCTGACTGAGTGCTGACTGTTTCTGCTTGCACCTGCAGCAGCTGACTGAGTGCTGACTGTTTCTGCTTGCACCTGCAGCAGCTGACTGAGTGCTGATGAATGAACATTCGTATGAATAACCATAGAAAATACCAATTAGGTGATTACAGTGAAGAGACTATGCAGTGACCGTGACTCACCAAAATACATGTCAAACTCACAATATATAGTCCAAAGGATTTGAGGGCCACTTGACCTGTTTGTACTGATAAAATGTGTTCTTCAAACAAGGAGGGGGGCGACGCAGAGGGAACGATGTAGAGCTCATTAACGAACCGTGTAGATTGTAAACAACACAAAACAGAATACTTTTATGCAGAACGCAAGCACACGCGCGAGCATAGGCACACCCCCACTCCCCCTTGGCCCCCGGCCCCACACCCACACTCACTCCCCATAGCACTTCGCCCACTTCTATGACAAATCAATGCAGCAGTACTTAAACAATTGAAAACTTCCTTCCGCGGTGCACAGTCACACGCCAGCCATTATCTTCGGCAATCCCGTTAAGCCATGTTATAGCTCGCCTCGGACATGCAGAGACAGATCCGTGCTGACGTCACATGCGGCTAGCGTGGCACTGGTCTGTGCTCAACATATCGCGGTGCCGGTGTAGACCAACGATCTCAAGACAATGACACAGCGCACCTGGCGGCGTCCGCGGAAACGACTGTTCACTGAACCGTGACGACTACAACGAGCCGTCAACTTGGCTGGATCATGTTGCCGTTTCCACGCAATGCGCTTCGGTCTATTTAGGGTCGGATCTTGACGATATCGCGGAGACGGATTGGATATATGTTCCCCTAGGAGTCACCGAGGTAAGTGTCGCTGTGAAACTCGCTTTATGTCGGTCTTTGCAGCCAGTGAAACTTTTGGTGTTTTCATGTAACTATAGCGTTCTGATGTCACGCTTGAGTAGGCGTGTTGGTGTGGTGTTCAAAGGCTGGCACACGTCGGCTTGGAGACCGCTCGCGTGTTATGATCGAATTAGATTGCTCTCAACGGGCAGTCAAAGTATTCACATGACGCCAACTTCAAAACGGAAGCTGCAGTTGTTTTGTATGTTATGTAAGATATCGTATATTCAAATCATAGTTAACATTCAAATGGTTGTTGGTGTGTTTGCGTGATACGTATATGTAAGATTGTGTTTTGTCGTGTACACAGTGCAGTGATAACATTCCACCTTCGTCTTCGCGTCTCATTCAGCGCCAAGTCCGTGTCATAAAGGCATATCTAGGTATGTCCTGTAATCTAGCACTCTAACGCGACGGTAGGTTCTACCAGTGGCACAGTCGTGCCTTTACTGATATACTGAATACCAGGCGCCGTGATAATTCATAACGAACATAATATTATATATATATATATATATATATATATATATATATTATATATATATATATATATATATATATATATATATATATATATATATATATATATATATATTAATATGCAACAATGTAAACAATGCCGATGATACCAGATGTTGTAACAATTTTATGTGTTAAATTTAGCTCAAGGTTGTGTAATATAGACGCAGCTTGCGTGACATTATTAACAGGAAATTCAATGACTCGATAGTCACGAGTGCGGTAACACAGCTACAGCGATATAACACAGTGGAACATTCCAAGGAGCTGTAGTTACACCTCCTCAAGTACTTCCTATAGGCCTACGGACGTCCGTTGTATTGCCAATATACAGTACTTCATAATCCAAACGTGTTGTTTGCATTTCGCATACGAACAAAACTAGCACTGGGCATATATCCATATTTGGTTAGTCAATTCAATTGCAACTGGTCGGGCGGTATATAGGCCTACCTTCAATATATTTATAAATTATATGAATTACATTACTGTGCTCAGAATTGGTCGAGCAGTAATTTGTAACAGGAAGTTAAACATCAAAGGACATTGCGGTTAACTCTGCCCGGCTCTGCATTATTACCAATCAATTTAGTTTAGTTTATCATTTGAAGGTGTTGCAGGTGGAATCTTTCAAATTGCGAACATTATTCCGACCTTAATAAAGTAACTAATCACAAACTGGCAGGCAGTAAACCTTCAACATGTATGTTGTATTCATAAGAACGTAATGTTAAATAAAAATAATAACCATAGGAGCTGGCAGCCTCGCTTTAATCATAAAGGGAGAACCGGCAAGATCCTTTAAAACCGTGAAATCAGCCGGCGTCTGTTTGGGAACTGGCACAGCAATGCGGACAATGGAAAGACGAGGCGCCCGGATTGAGTTAATATTTCTCTGGTACGCCTGTATCGCTGTTTCTCGTTGTGTATTTGTGTGTTGGTCGGGGTCACCGTCTACATTGTGCGGCACTTAACTGTGAGCGCGTCAGCCGTCGAAGCGTTGATACGCTTTAATCCGGACCGGGCGTATTGACTCATAGCCGCGTCATCGAGGCCTGGAATAGATTGCAAGACCGCTGTAGGACACTTGATTTACCCATTAGTGGTAATGTTAACGTTAAGTCATATAGACTTGAAAATATATGAAATTTCTTCATGACCACTACCATCATGTTATTGACATGCTAATTAAGTGTCGTTAAAACCACAGGCATCCAGCTTGTTAAAGTTGCGTGTATTCACTCTGGCCGTCGATAATAATCAAATCAGCCACGTAGATCTGCACCCACGTGTGCCACATTACTAGTTTATGTGCGTGAATAAAGCGGCTCCACATCACTGCAATAACACCCTTCCAAGCATGTTTAGCTTCATTGCTGGTTCATTATAGGTCAAACCTGCTAATATGCCTGACCAATTCCAATTGTTTCGAATATCATATTTCTCTAGGACGTATCTGTGTTTGTGCAAGACAATTATAAACTAGTTAACAGTGCATTGGTGTCTACAAGCGTAACTTCTTGAGCAGTTCATCCAAAGAATTTATTTTGCCTACAAATACAATACATAATATTATAAACTATGTATTAGACAAGATGTGGACACTTCCTTTAAGATATGTAATATCGTTAGTACAGGAGCCACCCACATATCTGATAACTGCAGTAATGGTAAATGACGTTCTGTGAAAAATTCGTGAACTTTTAATACCTCAGGCTCCCACAAACTTCTTTCAAACCTTACACCCGTCCATTTCTACTTGAACCACCCATGGCTTGCCCCTGATTACATCACCAAGCAAAATTACAACTGTATTAATACGCAGAAATGCACCGAGTGACAGCTGTCGTAATTTGACTGCTCTGATGCCACGCTGCACGAAAACATCATTTATAATCACTCCACACTACATATGTGCTCACAGAAATTCAGACAACCTGCATTATGCTGCTTTTAAAGGGTACTCTTTGGTCGAACGTGGAATGGCGGATGAGCACCTTATTGTGGTCTTACATCAGCAAGTCACATGCTCTTCTGATCGGCTGATAATTCCGACCGGCAAGGACATGATCACTCTTGTCCGTGATTTAATCGTTCCTACGATCTTAATTCCCATACACACAAGACTGCAACTCGCATGGCATTAGTGCGGGCAATCGATTCGTTAATAGGTGTTTAATTATTAAGTAGCCAATCAGAAACACAGTGTCAATTGCAGTTGGTCGCACGTAACTAAGATCGTATCGATTGCGTAAGCGATCGCTACTTCTCGTTGCCGCGTGTCAACTCTGTCAACTCTGTCAATCGATATCTTTGTCCCAGCCTCTTCTCGCGAGAAACATTCACCTTCTTGTGAACAGTTGCTTACGCCTGTAATAAAACCTGTTCATCTAGTTCTGACTTACTTTTTGTTCCTAAAGTCAATACTGATATCGGAAGTAGGACTTGTTCTGTAATAATAATAACACAAGTTTTATTAGCAACTCAACTGAGTTGGATTGACATTACAATAGGTTACAATTAACTCAGCAAAACAGCATACAAATACAATAGAAATACATTTGATACCGCAAATCATACCATATTAATAGCCTTTTTACTGACAGTTGTATAAAGCCCACGGTATAAAGACGTTACGGTTAGCTGTACCTAATAGGCTTCCAAGTAGTGTTAGACCAGTTGAAGATATTGCTAAATTCAGCCGTCATTTAAACACATATCTTCAGAACCTTGCCGGCCACCATAGCTTCCAGGTGTATCAATCAATCTGTTGACAACTGGAATTGTTTATTAACTCTGATATCGATTAACCCTTCTGTATAGATGCGCCTCTGAGCTTGGTTTCCAAGGATTTAGACGCAATGAAAGTTATCTTATTATTAGTATTATTACTAGAACAAACTTTAAGCAGATAATGTCATATCATATTATTGTCTTTATTCCCCTAGACGGTTTTGAACTCGACCAGGCCCCAGACTTTCAGGGATTAATCTGTGACCCCGCTATTATATATATATATATATATATATATATATATATATATATATATATATATATATATATATATACCTCTAACATGTCAATATTATCACTTTGCATGGGGTAAATCAGTTGTTCGGAACGTAAAACGTAATGAGGGCGGAGTGTTAAGACGTAAACACACCGTTACGGTCGCAGGATCAGTGCGCACTGAATCCTACGGGAAGAACCGGCCTATGTAAGTTAGGTTATTTGGAATATACGAAGTAAATGCTGACAAAAATAACGGACAGGCACCTTCCAGTGGGTGAATGTCGGGCGTAATATAATCGTTTATTGTAAAGTAATTTTTCTCAAATTCAGTCACGATGGCCAGCGTTTAAAACATGGCACAATGCGTATGACTTTTGCACTTGCATATGTAAGATATATCAACATTCACGAAACTTGTTTAGACTTAGTGAATATCTCCTGACGTAGACTGTACCGTTTGTTAAATTTGTATTGCTGTGTGATGTTGTTCTGTTTGTTTATTGTCGAATACGTTTGTTCCAATTCCAATTTACTTAGACTTAACAGACAACAAGGTAATATAGAATAATATAATTATTCTTTTGGTGATAATACTGACAAACATTGACGATTTGCAGCTACATTGGCAAAGTGATGAATCTTTAAGAAGCGTATGTCGACATCGGTTTGACGTCATCCCCGTTAAACGTCGTGTAAATTGTTAAGTTTTAATCTACGTTAACTGTTAACGTTTAATGTATCCTTCGGATCAGCAAACGTCAAGGGACCAGACATCGTATCTTTGTTGTCATATCTATGTCGAGATATTCTTAAATAAATACTTAAATAAACACCTGAATGCTGGTCAATAGCTGGCTAACGGTCATGATATGACGGTCATATTCATACGAGACCATTGTACGGATTACCGAGTGGTGTGTAGGTTTACGCCTGTCGAAGGCTAGGTAGATCAGTGCACCCAAAATCCGAATCGCACCCAAAAACATGTAATGATTGACAAACAATACACCTCTGTGCCGGGCTAGTCGTACACAGAAAGCCTACAATTTATTTAACTAAAACTTGAAAAACACAACTAAAAATATCTTTATTTTCATACATCTTGCTTTTTATATGCTCTTAGTGCATTAAATCGTAACAGAGTATCAGTACATTAATAAGTCGTACCGCATTAATACCATATAATTATGCGTTTTCGTGCTTATTGGCAGTTGTATAATCTCCACTGTATAGTAGAGTTATGGTATCTGTTCGTTCGTGTTACTGGTAAAGGGTACATAGTACACTGTCTAACCGCCATATGTGGTATGCCTTTTGTCAGGCAGCAGATGGTTCAATCTGTGTTGAACTAATCAAAATAAATTTTAATAAAAGCTGTCCCGTCTTACTTGCAATGATTCATATACCTGAGTATCTCAGCGTAATTTATTCCAGGAAAATACACATCAATGCCCTTTTCTGTATCATTTCGATGTTGCCAGATACATATTGTGGCAAGTTCGTGTGCCGTACAGGGCAGGCATACTCTAAAACGAGTCTCACAACACTGGCATATACACTGGCGGGATCAGTCTGGCTAATTCTTGTTCGCTTCAACTGATACAACAATGTACAGTCGTTCCCCAGTCTTTTTCTTACAATATTTTCCTGGTGTCTGTTTCAGACGTACTATGTGTGGACGGAAGGAAGTTATCTTCATGTCTCCTGCAAAATACATTTACAATATCTTAGAAACAACTTTGAAAAGTTTATAAATAAGCAACGCAACTACATGTATATGACACGAAAATCACTTGACCCTATTAGATAAAACTTGCATCGGCTATTGATAACATTCGCTTTTAACTGGAATCGACTGGAAATTCTCGTGTGCTATAAGTCTATATAATGTTGTGAAATGTGACAAGATAGATATTTTATTTTTGGAATCTCATACATCATACAAATAAATATAATCAGCAACTATGGCAATAAATTATAAAGTACACGATTCCCAGCAATAGTTATATGAACAATATAATACTAATTTAACGTGTTGAATAAGGATTACATTTCTATGTTAGAACCGATTTGAGTAATGTCACAACAGTAATGTGAAGTGATAAGTTGACACATAAATAACGGTGCAGACGTAAGGTTGACACCAATAGCAATCATAACTACAATCAATTTACACATGAGAATAAACATTTCATAATTTATGTGATTTAAAGTAAGGTTGACGTTGACTTTGCAATGGTTTTGATAGATGTGGCTGTTAGAAAGTTGCATAGTTTGATATCCGAGAAGCAGAATATATAGCAGGACTATCCGTTAACGGTTCGGATTAATTCAATCACACGCACGAGCTGGAAGACGTGACAATACATCGTGGAAATGTTCACACCTTTATTGCCTTGTAAACCTCATAGAAAGACGATTACTACAGATTAGTGAGGTCAGCGATGTACGGTGTTGTGATTTATGATGCCATTCCCCGGTTGAAATATTCTATAAGTTTCCGGCGGCAACCATAGAAACCGCCACAACATATTGACAAATCGCTGCCGGCGAAACGTTCTGATTGACCGATTACATGTTAATGGTCGAGATATTAGCATCAGATTGCTGCTACCAACGTATACTGTGCGATATATACAATATCAGTTCGCCTCCCGTTTCAAACGAATGCACAAATGCGTTTTACTTTCTAAAAAGTAGGATTCGGCAAGGTTTAAGATGCTATTCGGTCAGATCAAGACACCATAGGCGATAGGAAGTGATAAGAAAAAAAACGTCTGCTGATATTTATGCACCCTGCTAACATTTGCACTTGTTGACGTAAGGAGAGGGTGAGACAAGAACAGTTAAAGAGGTAAGTTCATTATACAGCGGAGAAGGCCCTAACCAGTCTATAGGATTGTTCAGTGCACAATATACGCAGATCGAAATTAAGCAATTCAACGACTAATTAAACGCCTTAATATGTTGCTCATCCCATGAAATTCACTGTTCCTCCATTTTTTTAGACATCGCCGAGATGCGAACTTTTTAGGGAAATTCATATGTTGTATTGCAATGCTCCTTTAAAAAAATACCAATTTAATAAGTAAAGGTACAACTCAGTTATGTTATGCAATTACTATTACAGTAGGTCTCTAATGTTTGGGCACTCCTTACATTTAATTTTTAATACTTATATTATATTGCATAACACGATTTCATGATAAAAACTTTAAAGAGTAAACATTACAGAGTTATTTATGTTACGCAGTGTTAATGTAATATTTGTATTTGTCCGGAAACAATTTCCCTTTCCAATCGTCTCGCAAGGTCTTGCCTTATTTCCTACACATGTTACGTCACACCGCCTTTTCGTTGGCGTAAATCTAAACCACCGGTGTCGCACTTACATTTTCCCGGTCGTTATAAACTTTCCGATTGACGTTTCTGCGCATGCGCCATACATATAAAATATTCAACGTGGAGCGAAAAGACAAAGCATTTTTGGTATTAATGTCACGGGCTGTTCATTAACTCTCCTGTGATGATTACTGTGTGATGGTTACTGTGAAGAGTTGTTTAAAATGTCGTTCAATACATTAAAATATTACGTTTATTTAAATCACTGTCATGGATTATGGCGCACTAGCCTACAATCACGTGATTTGCGCTTGCTACCAAATGCCTCAAAACGTGTTTGCCTCGTGTTAATTTGCGACAAATACCTTTGCTGAGAGGTTATATACATCCTAACGAACAACCCGTAGTATTTATGCCATGAATGCTGTGTCGTTTCGTTGCACATTGATGATTTTATATTTGTCGCGCATGCGCACAAACGTCAACCAGAACGTTTGTAACGCCGAAAAAAAAATATAAACGCTTCACTGGTTCTGCCACGATCTGCGAGCCGGTACAGATGGCCGTGTTTGGGCGCCGACATAGCAGACCTAAGCGCACATTGAGCGGTTCGCTTCGTCCGCCTTCCCCTTGCGACGAAAGAGTACCCAATAACATTGCACCACGCAGGATGTCTGAATTCCTGTGAGTGTAGTGTGGAGTGAGAATAAATGATGCAAGAAACTTTTGGACAGCGTGGCACCAGAGCAGCGAAATGATATGTCAGTCGTGCCAGCATCACCTTGGTATCTCCCACAGCCTACATAGGCAACGTCACTTAAATTGAACAGCAGTGGTATTATCCGTCGCGAATCCGGAAAACAAATGAAGATGTCAGGAAGCAACGAAGTAACAGTTTATCTTCCGAAATATTGTTTTAAGCTTATGTAGAATGTGTGTCCTGTAGACAAACTTGATTTGCATTTAGATTGTTAAAACAAACGGCAGACAACATTTACTCGCTCGGGGGACTAGTACTAGCTGGACACAATTCGTCACCCGTAATTTCGTATCGGGGGTGTGGGAGGAGTATTCCAAAACTGTCCGAGTTGTATGGCTTATTTTTTGTGAGAAATGTATTGGGACATACCAAAAGAGGTTTAGGGAAAACCCTTGCACTTTCGATTGTCATCCTTGTGTATTTATTATTCTTTGTATTTATCAGTTATATACGCAGTCCCACGTACAAGCCTTTTTATTTTTGACAATTTAATGAATAAAACGTAACACGAGCTGAGTGCAGCTGAAATCACTCTAATAATTATCACGTGACCGGAGGGCAGTCACACTCCTGGTGGGCGATTTCATTGGCTGAACTTAAATTCAGAGTCTTGCAAACATATCTGCCAGGCGTGATATTTATGTAATAAGCAACAGCGACACTGAAGGACGAGGATGACATGGGACTTTTTTTCTCCGAATATGCTCTTATCAATGTAGTTAATGTCTTAAATACAGATTTTTTTTAAATTTCGTTTGCTTTTATTTTTTAGAAACATATTTGGTTTACTGAATAGCGCACTGCTTGTCAGGAAGATTAGCCGTTTAGTGTCTACTCTATACATAGGCCTACTCATATAGAGCGCCTTGATACTGTGCTTGTCATTTCCTGGTGAGGCAGATAGTACTGTAGTGTTAATTGTCTCAATAACGTTTATCACGTGGACCCATACTAAATGGAATATATATATATATATATATATATATATATATATACATACATACATACATACATACATACATACTAACATACATCACACTCATACACACATACACACATACACACACATACACACATACACACATACACACATACACACATACACACACACACACACACACACACACACACACACACACACACACACACACACATACACACATACACACATACACACATACATACATATATATAACATACATACATACATATACATACATACATACATACATACATACATACATACATACATACATGCATACATGCATACATACATACATACATACATACATACATACATACATACATACATACATACACATACATACATACATACATACATACATACATACATACATACATACATACATTCATACACACACATACACACACATACACATACATACACATACATACATACATACATACATACATACATACATACATACATACATACATACATACACACATACATATATTCACATGAATCAGCTTGTTCACGCTTTAATATAATTTGTTATATCGACAATGCAAGTAGTAACATATACACTTGAAAGGAATAGCCGCTATGACTTTGAAGAATATGTAATCAAACGACATCAAAAGGCTGCACGACGCTTGAGGTAATTGTCCTCCACGTCAATGAAGCGGGCTTTCATTGCTATGAACCGCAATGGCGCCAAGTTCTGTGATTACCTACGTCTACGCGTCCATTCAGTTGCTTAGCAGTATCATGGTAGGTCAATTGTTCTGATATCTCCCCCCACCAGATCATAGATAGGATTTATATTTTTGACATGACTATAAATGTCCTGTTTCCCCACGATCCAAATACTACATAAACATGATCTCTACAATTCGGTGCACAGGTTTATACAGTCATTTGGACGGGTAAAAGCCGCTGCGGACGGGTAGTAATATCACTGGACGTGTGGCAGACGGATAACAAATAAGGAGCAGAAAAGGTCTTAAAAATCATAGATAGTGTCAGTTATGGCTTGAAAAAGTGTTTCATATGTATGCGTGTTTGAAGTTTATTTCATTTTTTTCAGGTCATAAACATGTCGACTGGCTTGATTGTATATCAGTTTACATGCACGGGCCCACCAAAAAGTGTGACTGGCAAAACAAAGCATGCGTAAAACCCTGATTCAGTGTGTTGGCGTGCGTGCTTGTGTGCTTGAGTGCACGCGTGTTGGACGTTTGTATTATGCGGTGACGTATAAGGCTCGAAATAAAACATGTCTCCGTAGACACATTGCTGACAGGTGCACCTATATAGCGTTACATATTCCGGGGGCTAAAAAGTCCGGGTGACGTTTTTTTGCGCATGCGCGAGTCATTTGTTACCACCAAGCACATTTACCTTTTTCGTTGAATCGCATATTAAATGTATCTGTATTAAAATATATTGGTACTTTGAGCAAAAGGAAATACGCAAGCTTTCAACAGTTATTTGTTTCAGATTAACACGAAGGAATTAGTTTTTTGAAACATGTTTTGATAGCAAACGCAGATCACGTGACTTCAGTAGACCAAAATCCGCGTTGATGTAATATTTTTATTTATTGGATGACATTTTAAACAACTTTCCCCACTAATCCCCACAGGAAAGTTAACGAGCAGCGACAGGTGGTGTTTTGTCGCACATTAATGATTTTACATTTATCGCGCACGCGCAGAAACGACCCTCAGAAAAACGTAAGCACGACACCGCAACCACTGATGTAACACCACGTGATCAATCTTTTGCAGCACACAGTGTCGCCACCATGCGGGAGACGTTGTACGGCTGGTATCCAGCCGCCAGAGGGCTCTACACGACAACAACATCGGACGCCTTCGGTGAGTGTACGCCATTTTACCTGGCAGCCTGCGAGAATCAAATAAAAATTTGCCGATTTGAAGAAACATTTGCAAAGTATGCCGATATTCAAAATCCGTAACACTTAATTTATTCCACTTGTGCAAGCGAATGGTTAAAAGTGATATATTTATTGGCAACATACTTGCAAAATATAGGTCTACACCGCGAGACGAAGTCGCGCGAAAAAATTCTGTACCGTGAATCGAAATGGTAACTCGGTAGTGAACAAAATTGCCAGCCCTTCTGAGGTCTTTGTGGATGCTATTTTTAAACGATCTACAGGGACCATTACGCAATGGGGATCAATAAGTATTTCGTGTAATATAAGTAATTGTTTAACATGTATGATCACAAAAACATTTTTACATCTTCGTCAATCTGACAGTCATACTGTTCGTGTAGAGTCTACACTTGCGGGCGTAACACAATTCGGTGGATCGTATGTACTATTATGAACATGTCCAATATAATAACAACAAAGGCATCAACATATGAGAAAACACTAAAAACGCCAACAAGCGGTTACAATTGTGAGAGCAACGTAACGTAGGCTACTTTTCCACTTCCTGTTGATAATTGTGATGTCAGGATTTCATCATAATGGCGCTGTGCATGCACTTTAAATTATGCCTCTGCTTGTAAAATTGCATATTGACTGTAGTAGCAACTTGTTTTTTTTCCATGCATCGGCTAGAAGATGTAATTTGTTTACATTTATAATCTAAATTAATGTTTTAATGCAAACATCATCTGTGATAATTTTTGTTGTTGATGTTTTTATTGATTTTATATTAAATATTATATCCACATTTATTCAACGAATATATAAATAAACAAAGAACATCGACATACATTACGTCTAAATGTTGTATCGATGACGTCAATGTGTGACATCACAATCTCGTCATTAAGAGAACCGGATTATATATTTCGACTGATCAAAGCGCGAAATGTACCACCATGTGCTTCGTCAAACGAATAATCATAGCATAAAACGGAACGATCTCTGTGTGATGTATCTCACCTTTGACTTTGTTTGACGCAGCCGACCCGGCGACCTTGCGCATATCTACCAGTCGCGGCAGCGTCACCTCATTATCGCCCACTGTCACCCAGCTACCTCTCCGCCAGCGGCCGCCACGTGCCAACTCGGCGTCTCAGTCGGCCCGGAAGTGGAACCAACAGGTCACAGGTCAGAGATCACGCGCGTCGTCCGCCGTCGGGATCAGATCTCGCCCGCCGCAACTCGAGGTGCGCTGCACGTCGGCATTCTCGCGGCGTCCCGATGGCGCGCGCAGTCAAGTAGGTCAAAGGTCGCCGAGCGTGGGTGAAAGGTCAACGGGTGTGGTTCATAGGGCAAGGTTCAAGGACTCGCCGTACTTGGAGGTGTGGTGCGACGCGGCGCCGGTTTATCCCATAGCGACGCCGCCAGCAGTCGACAACATGCACTTGTGGCCGAGGTCGAAGAAGGCGTGGGAGATGAGGGTGGTCGAGACGCCCCTCTTCCTCACCGACCCGACCGAGGAAGCAGCCGCCGACGACGACGACTACGTAGTAGACGAAGACTTCACTCCTCCTCCGCCGCCAGCGCCACAGGAGTCGAGCGAGACGCTGGTGGCGCCGATGGAGGACGCCTCGTCGACGGACCTGGAGGTGAAGCTGTCGATGCCGTCGCGGCCACAGGCCCCGACTCCGCCGACCAGCTGCCGCTCCAAGTCTGCCCGGCCGATCCTCTCGACTTCATGCGTCGGAAGCCCGACGACCCGGGGACGGCCGGGGTCAGCTGCCAGTTCCATGTCGTCCGACTCGGTTGGTCTGACGGAGGATGGCTCCGCGCTTATCGACTACGACACGCAGTTGCAGAGGCACACGTGGAGGATGGAAGTGCCGGGAGACCCGCTCGGACTCAAGTGAGTAGACAGCTAGCAACACCCGGACGAAAATAAAAACAATGAAAATATTGCCTACACCGTTTTCAGTAGTGTTGGCACTGTGCATGGCGACATAATATGCCAATTTAACGCCAAAAGAAGTATGGTGGGGTTAGAACACCAAGAATTAAAGTTTCTCCGCACGATCGAAACTCACGTACTTTACCATCGTATTAAAGTAATATGTCCTTTGCCTGCTATTTTTGTCTTGCAAATCTACGCATAACTTGGATGTTATCTGGGCAACGTAATCTCCTCACAGTATTTAACAGCATAATAAAAAAGTACAGACAGTTACGGTAGTTAGCGGCATAATCGTAATTATCCATTAGATGTAGTTATTTAGATATAATATATATATATATATATATATATATATATATATATATATATATATATACATATATATATATTATATTATATATATATATATATATATATATATATATATATATATTGTGTATATATATATATATATATATATATATATATATATATATATATATATATATATATATATATATATATATATTTATATATATATATTGTATATATATATATATATATATATATATATATATATATATATATATATATATATACATATTTATATATATATATATATATATATATATATATATATATATTGTATTAAATATATATGTATATTGATATATATGATATATATATATATATGTGTATATATATATATATATATATATATATATATATATATATATATATATATATATATATATATATATATATATATATATATATATATATATATACATATAGTAAATATGTTTCACCGTTTGTTCTGATCTCGTATTACAGACGTCCGTGTCTGCCAAAACGACTCCCGTACACGACGAAGATTCGCCCGCCGAGCGTGGCACCCGACGCACCTGGCGTTCACATGGAGAACTACGACACGTACTTCATGAACACGATACCGAGGCACCGCCGGACGTTCGCCATCCACGGGGAGTGGCCGTCGGAAATGCTGCACCAGAAACGGATGGAGCATCAGAACCGAGGCGGACGCGCGTTTCCCTTCCGGTGCCACAACTTCAGCTTCTTGTACTGACGTCATCGCAGGAATACTCGTCATCTCACGAACATAGACATCGGACGGCACAACAGATGACGTCACTACACGTGAGACGCCCGACACCGCTGAAGCAGGAATACCACCCGTCACTACCTGACGTCACTACAGCACAGGAACATATGACGTCATAATGCGTAGCCGTGGAGGCGGCAATAAATCAGTCTTCGTTGGCGCGATGTTGTATTTTATATTAGGCAGATCGTAGGAGATTGTTGGCTGTTGTGACATTGCAAAAATTAAGACTTGGTTTACCGTGGTAAAATCATAGCCTCCCGCCAGGTCAGTTCTGCTTACATCGCACGAGCGAAGTAAGCCCTATTTTGTGTTTGGGTGTGATAAACGGGAAAGTTACAGACCCATTATGTGGAAATAAAGTTGCCGAGTTGAGAAATTGAAACACATTCTGTACCGTACCTTTACCTAATTTTCTCTATCCCCCTCTCCCCCTCTCTCCTCCCCTCCCCCTCTTCCCCTCCCCTCTTCCCTCCCCCCCCCCTCCCCTCTCTCCCCTCTCCCTCTCCCCCTCTGTCTCTCCTTCTCTCTCAATCTCTCTTAGTATCTCTCTCTCTCTCTCTCTCTCTCTCTCTCTCTCTCTCTCTCTCTCTCTCTCTCTCTCTCTCTCTCTCTCTCTCTCTCTCTCTCTCTCTCTCTCTCTCTCTCTCTCTCTCTCTCTCTCTCTCTCTCTCTCTCTCTCTCTCTCTCTCTCTCTCTCTCTCTCTCTCTCTCTCTCTCTCTCTCTCTCTCTCTCTCTCTCTCTCTCTCTCTCTCTCTCTCTCTCTCTCTCTCTCTCTCTTTCTAAATCACCCTCTCCGACTTGTTTCAGTACACACGAACCAGTAATGTGTACCAACACCCCGTCATGTACCTATATATGTTCACAACGCTATGCACATACTCTACGGTTGCTCTGACTTACGTACGTGAAACGAATGTTATAGATACGAATGCTTCGCGAAACCGGCCCCCTGCAAGGAAATCTAATTTGTCCGTGGTGACCTGGTACGGTTTCCTACGTGTTCAAGTATGTCTTGCGTGGCTTCGTGTTCGTTTTCATTTGCCGGTGGTGAGTTATTTTATAGCTCCGATATCCGGTTCATGTGGTAGGTGTTTTTCAATTATGACATCATAATGGATGTATTCGATTATCGCTACAAAATACGCTATTTTTACATAACTATGAACACTCAGGACACGTGTATAGCAATTGTATGATTACGTAATATACAATGCATTGGAATAACGTCACGTGGTCGCTGGCAAAACGCGTTCGAACGTCATCAATTGTCGTTATCGGGCAGCGGCTTGGTCATATTAGGAACTTTTTCACTTCTTTTGCCTAGTATGTTGTTTGGATTATTTCATATATCTTCATCAATGTTTTCATCAATGTCTGGTTTGTTTGGTCCATAGGATAATGTGCGAGACATGGTGGACTGGTTTAATTTAGTCTCGTGACGTGAGATTGCGTTGTCGTTAACAATGTAAGTCGCTAAACTGTTTCACTTGTACGCATAGATATACACAAAGTCCTAACAACTTTACGCACACGTTATGTTGAAACGCGACCTGTAGAGGTATGGTCACTATGTTGTTAGCAGCAAATTTTTAATCAGGTTAGAGGTCAAAGACTGTGAAAACTATCATTAACTCTGTGTAAATATATATATATATATATATATATATATATATATATATATATATATATATATATATATATATATATATATATATATATATATATAATGTACGGTGTACGTATGTATATATATACGTACATTATACATACATATTATTATATTATAATTATATATATATATATAATATTATATATATATAATATAATGTATATATATATATATATATATATATATATATATATATATATAAACGTTCACCGTGAACGTATATTGTGCGTCGCTACGATGGTCGATGTGTCACTATAGAGAGGTGGTTCCTATAGACAGGTTAAGGTATCCCAATGCAGCATAATCAGGACATCATATAAATTAAATGTACGCACATTATTGTCGGATCACATTTTATGTTTGTGTGACTTTTCATTCTTGAGTATAATGCAATTGACTTAATCGTATATGAAACATCAGTGTGGTTTTGTCTAAATTATATACCTCATTTTTCATTTAATATCCTATATACGTACCCTCTATTGAATGTCGACGTTTTGTTGTACGCTGTTTTGGTATTGTATATATTTTCAAGAATAAATTCGCTTGAGGTACAACTATGTCGTACGGGTTAGTACTATTGTCACATCTAAAGGGATTTTACAGCGAATTTCAGTGAATAACCATTGACTGATACGGAGTTAGCACACAATAATTACTGTTGATGGTTTTGTATAATTAAAATGTTTACATATTTTCATCAACGTTGACGTGATATGTTTGAAGACGTATTTGAAAGTTGAAGCAAATGTTTACCAAGTTTTATTGTTTATACTAACTACGCTAGTAACTTCCCTGGAAATAATTAACTTAGTTTTTTACGGATATAGGATAGTTGTAGGGATTTTATATGACAATGAGTCCATTTACAACAATTTCGAAGCGATTGCTGCCATAAAAATCAACTATTCTGCGTGACGTATTTAAAAAAATATTGTTTCCACTTTTTTAATTAATTGACCACCGCCATCTTAACAAATGGCGGATGTGAAAGTCGGAGATCCACACGGTTAATATCTGAAATGTTTGTCCCCTAAACTATTACAGCTGTGTACCGTATACCGGTGTCGCGCTTACATTTTCCCCGATCGTTATAAACTTTCCGATTGACGTTTCTGCGCATGCGCGATAAATGTAAAATCATCAATGTGCAGCGAAACGACAAGGCATTTTTGGTATACATGCCACTGGCTGTTCGTTAACTCTCCTGTGACGATTACCGTGAAGAGTTGCTTAAAATGTCGTTCAATACAATAACATCTTACGTTTGTTTAAATCACTGTCACGGATTATGGCGCACTACAGTCACGTGATTTACGCTTGCTATCAAAATATGCTTCAAAACTTATTTGCCTCGTGTTGATTTGCGACAAATAACTTTGTAGAGAGGTTACATACATCCTAACAAACAACCCGTAGTATTTATACCATAAATGCATTGTCCTTTCGCTGCACATTAATGATTTTACATTTATCGCGATGCGCAGAAACGTCAATCAGGACGTTTATAACGCCGGAAAAATGTAAGCGCTACACCGGTATACCGTTGAACCGGTATTTGAATACGATGTTTTTAAACCTGGTATTCCATATGGCTTGGCTAGTTACATCGCCAATAGACAACGTCCTCATGCGCCATTATCAATACATTGTTTATCCGTCTTTAAATTGGGGCGGGTAGTTTCGCTGTTCTCGCGGCCGACGTAGTCGCGACTAGCGAAGTCAATTATAAGTTTGACTCAGCTAAGTCTCGCACTTCGCGTTTGGCCCTAGGGGAACAGCCAGGGCTAGTCTTACATGGCAAACAGTTCTGACTTGGGAGGATGGTGGACAACACGAAAAGATCTCTTGAATCTTCCATGATCATGTAAACTGAATTCATAAATACTGAACGAAAAACATGACATTTATATTGGCCATATGTTCCGTTCAAAAAGCGCCAGTCCAGAAAAACAGATTATTATCGATTAATGGCGTTGTCCCACCAAGCCACAGCGTGGCGCCACTGTTACATATCCATACGTTTCCTGCACGGCGCACGGACAAAACCCCCTCCGGACAAAATTACCTCGGACAAACCCCCTCGGACGTAACCCCCTCATCACGTCTTAGGCTTATGCCCGGAAGGAGCCTATGTCTAGAGGGAGTTATGTATGGAGGGTTTTGTTCGAGGGGGTTTTGTCCGGAGGGGGTTTATCCCGGATTCTTCCTGCACATATCATGCGGAACATATCTATGTTTTATAAACCACATATCGTACTGTTGCATCTATATCATGTACTGCAACTATCGCTAAATAAAAGGCACAATATCAAAAAAATTATTATACATTCATATTCGGAGATTTGCCTACTAAGAAATTGCTACTCTTGCTCGATGAACAATATTAATTCATAATTGTATCATTTCTCACACTAACTTTTATTAAACTACATTATGCATAATAATAAACTATTTTCATAGTATAAGTATTATGATTAGTATTATTCTTTTCTTAGTATAAGCATTATTATTATCTTGTTATTAATCAAATTATTATTATGTACACCATGTACTACTAGAGGTAGACATTATTATGCAATTTTAAAGGTCTTCAGCAAAGGTTGCTTCAACTAGTTTAGTTATTACTGGCGTCCTGGCATTCACTGTTATAATACATGTTCTGTGTCTGTTGTATTCTGTTGTATATATGCCAAATAAATGTAAGTTCAATTCAATTCAATCTAGGAAAACTGTACATCGTACCGTATACCGTGTGAAATATATAGTACATACCGCGTACCGCATAGAAACAAACTCAATAAAATATATACCTGCCTACCACAATTATTTCTCATCATGGCGCGTTTATTGTGATACATGAAAAGTGTATTCGGCAATTTTAAAGATGGCCACCAAATGAAGCAGCGCTGGAAACGTAATACGTAAAACGTAATGTTACGTAATAGGCGAACTATGGCGTGACGTGCAAGTGAGAAATGCAAGCGGAGGTCTTCCGGTACATCTAGTCATCTTCCCCCCTCCGGTGTCATTCGAGGGCCCACAATGGGACGCCCGACGCCCCGAGGTCGGTCGGGGACAGCGGCCGCCGCCATGAAGACCGACTCGGTCGGGTTGACGGAGGATGTATCCGGTTGTCTTGACTACGACACTCAGCTGCACAAGCACACCTGGAAGATGGAGATACCGGGAGACCCTCTCGGACTCAAGTGAGTAGAGAGCCAGGAACACGTCAGGAAATGTAAATTTTGCCAGCATAGAGTTGGCCGTGTGTATAGTGACAGGAGTTGTCAGTTTAGTGCTAACATCTATCAAGTGTCGTGTGCGTGTGCGTGTGCGTGTGCGTGTGCGTGTGCGTGTGCGTGTGCGTGTGCGTGTGCGTGTGCGTGTGCGTGTGCGTGTGCGTGTGTGCGTGTGCGTGCGTGTGCGTGTGCGTGTGCGTGTGCGTGTGCGTGTGCGTGGCGTGCGTGTGTGCGTGTGTGCGTGTGTGCGTGTGTGCGTGTGTGCGTGTGTGCGTGTGTGCGTGTGTGCGTGTGTGCGTGTGTGCGTGTGTGCGTGTGTGCGTGTGGTGTGCGTGTGTCGTGTGTGCGTGTGCGTGCGTGTGCGCGTGTGTGTGCGCGTGTGTGTGCGCGTGTGTGTGTGTGTGTGTGTGTGTGTGCGTGCGTGCGTGCGCGTGCGCGTGCGGGTGCGCGTGCGCGTGCGTGCGCGTGGTTTGGTTTGTTGTGTGTGTGTGTGTGTGTGTGTGTGCGTGCGTGCGTGCGTGCGTGCGTGTGTGCGTGCGTGCGTGTGCGCGTGTGCGTATGCGTATGCGTATGCGTGTGCGCGTGCACGTGTGCGTATGTGTATGTGTGTATGTGTATGGGTGCGCGCGCATGCATCAGACGGGGGAGGGAGTGAGTCAGTTAGGGTATAGGGAGGCAAGGAGGGAGAAATTTCAAATTGTTTTTTGGGAGTGGGATTAGAACGACAGGAGTAAAGTTATTTTGCAGTCGAAACAAATGTTACCATCGTATTAGCGGGATTCTTAGCAAGTTTGATATAAATACGATATATACTTTTTATGCTATTTTTGTCCTGCAAATTTACGAATGATTTTGGTGTTAACTGCGTGACGTTATCCTTACACAGTATTTCTTACCCAAACAAAAATAAGGCTCTACATTATATATATATATATATATATATATATATATATATATATATATATATATATATATATATATATGCATATATATATTATATATATATATATATATATATATATATATATATGCATATATCATATATATATATATCGATCACCTTGTGAGCTGACCACGTGTTACAGAAGCCCGTGTCTGCCCAAACGACTTCCATACACGTCGAAGGTTCGCCTATCGAGCAAGACCGCCCCCTTCCGGTGCCACAACTTCACCTTCCTGTACTGACGTCATCGGAGGAACACACGTCATCGTCCCATGAGCACGGACACCTCACTGTGCAACACCAGGGATAGGTACTGTGAGACGCCCGATACGACTGCAGCAAGAACACCACGCGTCACTACACCTGACGTTGACGTCACTACCACACAAGAACACACGACGTCATTATAATGTGTTGTCGTGGCGACGGCAATAAATAAATCATCATTGGCGTGAAAATATTATATTTTAAAATTGATGATGGCTGTCGAGTGCCATTGTGTTTTTGTGTGGCTATTCGCTGCGCTACCCATGATCTACCAATGATCCACCCATGATCTACCAATGATCCACCTATGTTCCCCCCATGATCAATCCATGATCCACCCATCCTCGTGACAGGACAGTTGGATCACAAAAATACTGCACGAATCTTCCTCCCCGTACTTCAAATCCCCTTGCCTGTATGACTACGTTTATCGCTAACCTGATCTTGACTTTGATGCTGATTGTAACGTTGCTTTGACAGTGTCATAAATTGAGTCAGTGTCATCTAAAACCCTATAACGTAAGACGAGAACGGTCCAGGTGTTTCAGGGACGGAAAAGATCGCCTGAATGGTGCGTCGAGGGATCGGAACATTTGAACCGCATCGTTTTTCGATAGTTTGATCCTAAATCAACCTAATAAAGCAAACAAAATTAATTTATACACACAATCCCTACTGGATTATATTTCAATCAGCACTATTTATATAATTACATCCTTTTTATTGTTTACTTCCTTACATAGATCGAGATCCGGAATCTACGGAGTAAACAGGGTATATGAGTAGATTTTATTCTTACTAAATAAGGTAGCATGCAACTTGCTAACGCCCCATTCCATAATTACCTTTTAAGCCGTGCACGCCTACAAGCGCGGTAATTGGGAAGGAACTTGAAAACATCCTTGTTGGTCAGAGCTGTTTTCTTGCAAACTAGCCCCGTCAGATTTCCTACGAGAATTGCTTCATTTAGCCGAGCCGAACTAATTTATTGACAACGCTAATCGTAACTGCTTCACAAGTGAGAACAATGCAAATACCCGCCCCAATTTAAAGACGTAAACGAATCCGTCCAATCGGCCGAGCAGCTGAAAAGTTGAGTGAAATTTATTATTTGTTCTACATCCGAAACATTGCATCTAACACAAGCAGAAATCACCCAAAATTTAATCTCACATATATGCGCACACACCTACATGCACCGCACAAGCACACGCACACGCACACGCACACGCACACGCACACGCACACGCACACGCACACGCACACGCACACGCACACGCACACGCACACGCACACGCACACGCACACGCACACGCACACGCACACGCACACGCACACGCACACGCACACGCACACGCACACGCACACGCACACGCACACGCACACGCACACGCACACATATATGCCATTACTCCTTTGATTTGAACCAATAACAATGCAGTCGCCCATAAAGAGTGTGATCGGCCTCCGCCATGCAATATAATTATAACGCAGTTGCGACTGGAGAAGTCAATTGATATAATTGTATAATTCGATACCGCACACTCCCCAGCTTTACGGAGACAATTGCCCAGGGGTAGTTTCGACCCCTGACGTGCTAGGATGGGCTGCGAGGCGTCGTTGAGTAGATGAGGGACTGAAATGTGCTGCCACCTTACGGCGTTGACGGTGCTCCTTGACAGTGGCCAGTGGCGCCACATAGTGAGTTTGGAAACAATTGTGTTTAGTAAACTTATAACCTCGAACACTTCGATTTAAGCATCACAATAATAATCAGATTGTCACCGCCTGATTTATAAACAAATATTTAATCATTAATAAATACGTTATGATCATCATATTAACAATAAGTCAAAAACGATTTATTTGGCTGGATTGGAGATTAGTTCTGTGATCATATGACAGCCCACTGACAGGCATGACTTCTAAATGGCGTCGAATCGGTAAGAAGAGGTGTTGCTTTGTAAACAATGTGATCTGATTACATTTTAAAGCTCACAAGTCATGCTGGAAACAGTATTGATGTGCCTTGAATTCACGCATTGTAGACGAAATATTGCGGATTGTTGTCAAATATTCCCACGTAAGCGCTTCAATATAAACTCGGTGTTTATTATGCTTGGAACTGTGAAGTCGAGTAGTTGAAATTGTTTGGCCTTGGCTTGGGCCGTAAATGCCGGCACTTCACCCTCAACCTCGTGTGAGAGGGTATCATAGTTCATCACGTTTTAGTTTCAGTTGGGATGAACAGATTTTCTTCATCTTCGATCACCAGCGGCTGCAAGCTGAAAGCGATGACCTGAACGATGCCATTGTGTTTTTCATGCCAACATCTGTAAGCATTTGTTATCGATGTTATTAAAATTTCAACTAAAACTCTAAAATAAAATCTACCTATAATATTTACATTTAAACAACTGCAGGGCCATTTAGTTTAATTATAGTATTATCTGTTTATTCAATGACATTTACAATTATTTATATACGTTTTAGTTGAGAATATAAAAAATTGTTGTGTCACTTCCAACAATTATATAATGTGGTCGTATCAGTTATTTTTTTAGTATGTGTTTAACACGTAGGTCCTATTGAGAGCTTATCTGGGGGATTCTTGTTGCTTGGAAACCTCCCTAAAATCCCACGTACACTAAGGGGCAGTATAGGTGTCCATAACCAGGTACTCATTCATTCAGCTGAGTGAATTAACTGAGGCAATGTAGAACAAACATGCTCATAGTTTGGCAATGCAGCGCAGGATTCCGATCCAGGTTCTCTTGATCGTGAGTGTGAAGCTCCGGTAATTGAGTCACTATACCACTAAGTATTATATAAGAACTTTTATTATTTGTTGTCTAAAAATATTTTATGATTACGGGATTATTTATTTCTGTTCGACTGATTGCTGCAGATGGATGTGGGCAGCCAGTGCGCCATCTGTGGCCAGTTGATGGGCATGGTGACGTTTTTCACACACATGACAGGAACCCCACCTGTTGAATTCACCCTGCAGAAGAGCAGGTTCATGCTGAAGCACTTCGGCCGATTCACAATGGTATGTTCTACTTCTAGTGACAATAATGACACCATACTCACTAACCCATTCATCAAGGTCCGTCAGCCAACGTCAACTGAAAATACATCCTTGAGCGATACAATTGGTGATCTTTCTCAGTGGCAGGGCCAACACTGTGGAACAATCTATCCAGTGCTGCTAAAGACACATTTATGCTGCATAGCATTTAAAACTCTGTTTGTCAAGCTGAAGTGACATTTTAAATGAACTGGACTATTTACATATTTTAATTACAAGGATACGTTATTAATATTTCTTACAGGTTCTTACAGGTCCTTTTCTGGCTAGTATTAGGCATTCCTGCCTATTGTGCCAGCTCTGTCTTGAGCATTGTTTTGAGACTGTGCGCATGCGTCTAAAGGTGACACAGTCCATAGTAGAGGTGGTGCAGTACGTAAAATAATTTTTTATAGGATGATTTTTCCATAGTTTATCAATTCTTACTTCAAATGATTGGACTGATGGCGCATCTACCACAGACTGTGGCAGACTATTCTATACATCAGTAAATCGGTATATAAATGAATTTTTTCGGATGTTTAATCAACATCTTTCTTTAAATATTTAGAGGTTGTGCCCTCTCGTTATTGAATCATTTTCCCTTAATGTAACAAAATTTGATGTAACAGAAGAATCATATTTCCCAGTTAATATTTTGTAACTTTCTATCATGTCTCCCCTAAGACGACGATATGAAAGAGTTGGTAGGTTTAATCTTTTTAGGCGTTCTTTATAATCAAGTTCTTTATATCCAGGAGTGACAGTGTCCTTCCGGATGTCACTGTCTCCATCCAGTCCTGTCTAGAGCAGATAATTTTGGTACTAATAACACGTGTCCAATGTCACATTTGATGTTGTCTCCAACTCTTATGATGTTTTGGTCTTGACATTTTTAAGATTAACAACATTGTTTCTATTTTACTGGCATAGTATTTTGATTTTTTAAGGATTAAGAACAATGTTTAATTAAAGTTGATAATGAGGAACAGACATAGTGGCTTTAATTGTTGCAGGCAATGTCTGAAAAAAGAAGATACACAGGCTGTGTAGTTGACAGACAGCTGGAGAAGTTGCACCAGTTGTTTACTTTTTACCAGCAAAGCCTCGAAGACGTTTATGAGGTATATCTAGCATACTGAACACTTTGTGATCACTGAACTGTCCATTTTATGATGTTGTCACAGCCTTATACATAATTATAGAGTTTGTATATTGCGGATCGAAAAATCCTATTAAGTAAAATAGGTACATTAATTTAACAAATGTTTATTGTGTCCTCTGCTGGTCTGATCAACAAAATGTAGTTTTTTAATGTTTTGCATCTACTGTCAATCTGTGAACATTTTAATCTTTTGTACGACTTCCTCAAATCTTTCTTCGTGATTGTATCCCTATAATGTGCTAGTCAGGAGCTTTCTTCCATCATCATTGTCCAATGAAAATAAATCTTGGACGCAAGGTTATAAAATAAACAATACAAGACATTGGTAGTTGTACTCTTAATGATTCAAAGTTGAGATTTGAGTTTAACAGATTCACTAGAGAGTATCATAGTTTGGACAGTGGATATTATAATGATGATAACACCAGCAGTGGAAGAAAGTGCCAGCGGAGAGGTTAATATTAAACCAGGGCCTGAGAATATCCTGTCTGCCGCAGTCACAGGGGTTCACAGGGTGACCACGAGATCAGGGTTATTTTAATAGCAAAGTTAGTCACAATAAAAAACAAAACAGAAACAGTACAGTTGTGACACACATACAGAACTGTACAGTCTATAGTGTGCTGTGCTGTGCTGTGCTGTACTGTGCTGTACTGTGTTGTACTGTACTGTACCATACCGTACTGTACTGTGTGTACTGTACTGTACAGTCTGTACTGTAGTGTGTGTACTGTGCTGTACAGTCTGTACTGTACTATATTGTACTGTGTGTACTGTACAGTCTATACTGTACTGTACCGTACTGTGTGTACTGTACTGTACAGTCTGTTCTATACTGTACTATACTGTACTGTACTGTGATAAGTTTGGTATACCTAATTTAATATATATCTAAACTGAAACAATAAATGATCAAATGTGACAATAGTGAATAAGATTAATGTAATATACTGTCTGATTTAAAATCATGTGAGACACTGCTCCAGTACAACAATTATACAAGTAGACATGCTTTCAGAGGACACATGCTAGTCGACACAACAGACTGTTAAAACTTACCATGCGTGTGATACTGGCATGAACATCTTGGCATACTTTTCAGGATAGCGGTGGTGATTTTAAGATGTTCCAAAACTTTGTGCAAGAGATCTTTGAGAGCTACGTGCCGTACGTTTGGCGGTTTGGCGACGTGGTGGCAGCTGCCTTTGAATCCCTCCCTTCTGTGGACCCAGCCAGCGTGAGTTGGTCTTCTCTCCTTTCCCTAAACATCAGGGCTGAGTCTGGCTTTGGTCTGGGGACTATCTCACAATGTTAAAGAGCTCTTAAGGAAAACTCATCTTTAACCCATTTTATCCGGAATACGATTCTAGTCGTAGTTACCCTTTTTATCCGGAATACGATTCTAGTCGTAGTTTGCACTTGACACGGCTTCCCTGCACTCTGACGTTTTGGAATCCCATTGGCTGGTTAACACCGAATGACGTCAGTATATCGGGATCACTAGGAAACTCATATTTTCAACCAATCAGCGCCGTTCTGTGGGTATTTGCAGTTCAAAGCGGGTACCCCCAAGCTAAAGTGAAATCAAAGATGGCGTCGAGTCGCAAAGATCGTTAAATGTTGACGTATTTTGAAGGATAACTCCGCTAATTTACATCATACTGGTGATGACAAGAAGGCAGACAAGTGGATAGACGATATAAGATGGACGGTTATGGTATTTGATGCGACATTTGTCCGTGAAGACATACTTTGAAGCCATCGAAGTGGGTCAACCGACAACGGCATCCATTTCCGCCCATCTCGCTCCACGCCGTATTTTTGGCGCCAAACAAAGTTAAGAATATTTCCAACGACGGTAACTACTTCATAAATAAAGTGATGTTGAAATCTTGAACAAAGTTGTTACTTTATAGTACTTCTTTATTAGTTATAAGAAATGAGCCACAGAATTATATATCGTTGACAGAAAATATTTCAAAAATTTGCATAATTCCGGTCAGCTGCGCCACACGTTGGCGATTCAGTCGACTGACGTGGGGGTATTACAAACAATTTTACATTATGAGATTATTATCCAAGATATGTGGACAAGTTGTATACCTTTATTTTCAACAGAGATTAATGCATAAAATAAACTCAACTTGCTCATTGACATGTTGCTTCCTTCATGGCGAAAATGTCGGGTGAAAAGTAATGTGACAAACCTCAACATAGGTTTGAATTTATTAGACATGTTTTGCCATATGCCACATATAATATATATGATAAAACTATGAGTTTATCGATGCGACTGTATAGTTTATTTTATCTACTTTCTAAAGGTATATCACATTTAAAAATTGATTGAGAAATAATAAAGTTATGTGCATTTTAAATGAAGGCCTGTCATTTTTTAATGCTGACAGATTGGTTTGAGGAAATGATCAGGAACTGGCTGCAACTCGTCTGCACTAGCTTCAGGATAAAATGGGTTAAACAAAATATATTGTTAAATGAAATGGTTTAAAAATCCGCAAATATCCATTGCTGTATTACAGAGGACACTATTTCCATGACACACCGGTGACAACGTCCCACTGGTGCTTTGTGGTGTTGACAGGTTTCAGGTATTCTAGATCACTGTTAAGGATAACAATTGATTTTAATGTGCAAAATCAGCTTTAAGAGCTCTTAACAACGTTAGTGAAATGGTCCCCATGATCCTCGATTTCTGGTTTTTCGTCTTTGTTTTCTTGTACCGTTATTCTCACCATCCGCATAGCTTTATGTAGAGACCCGCCTAATCCATTATTTGGATGGGCAAACCCCATTTTGGGTGGGTAGAAATGTCACTGGGTAGATGGTGGACAGGGAAAGAATAAGGAAAAAAAGTTCTTTCAAAATCACATCAGCTTTTGTTTGAAGATGGGTGTCATGCAGTCATGTTTGTATTTTTTAGGTCAAATACACATCTTGACCTGCATGTGGGTTAACATGCACATGTCTAGCACACAATTTGTGACTGGGAAAAATGTTGCTCTTAGCTGCTCTTAGCTATCCCTTGAAATTAGTAGACATAAGTTTACGCTAATTTAAACATTTACAAGATGCTCCCCTAGTTCGTTGATGCTTCCAGCACACCCACACTCGACAGAATTGTTTGTAATATTTACACTGCATATCCCATATATTTACCATAGCTTGATGTTTGGTACATGAACTACAAGGGAGGTAGGTTAGGAGAAAAAGGTTGTCCAGAGACAAGGCTAATACAGTGATTCCCCACCATGACCTAATTAGGTAAATTCTATGTTGATTTAGAATTTACATGAATGCTAAATTGGTCTCATGAAACTGGCCGTAAGCTACATGGACTAGTCACTGTTAGCTGCGACTGGTACACCGCCTAGTTGTGTGTAAAGTTAAGCCAATTCATAAAACCAGCCTCTGTTGTGTAGCTCTCATTGTTATAGTAAGTGGGCATGACTGATGAGTAATTTAGACAGTTTCTTGGACACTTGAATAAGATATTTCCTAAAAGACCTCTAATTAAATTTAGGGGACATAAAATGTTTCTGTTAATTTATTTTGTATGGTTGTATAAAATTGCTTCAGAACAGTATGGGAGTTGCATTATTGTAGGAATGTTGTGCAGAATAAAATATGTTCAGAGTGCATTATTGTAGGAATGGATATAAATGTTTTTTTTTCATGTTATATTTAAGAAGAGAAGAGATCAAATAAAAACTTATATGCTGACATTTGTGATTTAAAAAGTTCTCATATCAGCAATCTGTGACCAATCAGAAGCCTTGCTGTGTTGTAGTGCGGGACTAATGTCTTGCTGGAGGCGTCTGATGTACTACAGAGGATTCAGCGAATGCCACACGTCTTTGCTGGGTGTATCTTCTTCCACAATCGGTATGTTAATAATAAATATATTTTTGCAAACTACCCTCAGACGATTTACTCATCAGTTATCGTAACATCTAAAAATACTATTGTTTACAATAATTACAGGTTAAGAGAGAGCAAGTATAAATTGTTAATACAGCTGTACTTTGAATGTTTATGATGAAAATATTTACAGAACTATTTTCTTCTTCTTTAAACTGACAGATAACCAGAGAACAGAACAGAAGCATTAATGGATGAATATTGTCGATTATGATGAGAAAGTGTTCATGCTCACAAGGCCTATGGATAAATGGATACAATTATCAGGTCATTGTGTTAATGATTTGAATTTTTATTTAAACACATTGCAAATTGCATCGCCTAGATCTAGAGTGTGAGCGGGTGACAGATGACCTGAGACTAGGTGTTTCTGTATTCTATTTAGATTTGTTGTC